>MNCI01007540.1:205658-301760 GCA_015680685.1 Gnetum montanum
TCAGTTTTCACTAAGTATGCATCCTGTACGCTGGCCTACACATGCCCAGCGTACAGAAACTTTCGAGGCTCAAAAACTCATCAAAAAATGCCATAATCGAGCGTCCAAACCCCCCAGAACCTTCCCCAAGGTTCCCAGCAGGTCTCAGGCACTTGAAAATCAAATTTTGTGCTCCAAATGATGGTCTTCCATTCCTGCATGCCCAGCGTATACGCCGGGGTTTGGCCAGCATAGACAGACTTTCGGGCCCCAGAAATGCATCAAAACATGCTAGACTCAAGCATCCAGACCCCCTAGGACCTTCCCCAAGGTTTCCAGCAGGTCTCAGGCACTTGAAAATCAAATTTTGTGCTCCAAATGATGGTCTTCCATTCCTGCATGCCCAGCGTATACGCCTGGCGTAAGGCCAACGTAGACAGACTTTTGGGCTCCAGAAATGCATCAAAACATGCCAGAACTGAGCGTCTGGACCCTCCAGGACCTTCCCCAAGGTTCCCAGTAGGTCTCAGGCACTTGAAAATCGAATTTTGGGCTCCGAATGATGGTCTTCCATTCTTACACACCCGGCTTAAGGCCAGCGTAGACAGACTTTCGGGCTCCAAAAATGCATCCAAACGTGCTAGAACTAAGTTTCTGGACCCACCAGGACCTTCCCCAAGGTTTCCATTAGGTCTTAGGCACTTGAAAATCAAATTTTGGGCTCCGAATGATGGTCTTCCATTCCTGCAAGCCCGGCGTATACGCCCGGCGTAAGGCCAGCGTAGACAGAATTTTGGGCTCCATAAATGCATCAAAACGTGCCAGAATTGAGCATCCAGACCCTCTAGGACCTTCCCCAAGGTTCCCAGCAGGTCTCAGGCACTTGAAAATGAAATTTTGGGCTCCGAATGATGGTCTTCCATTCCTGCACGCCCGGCGTATACGCCTGGCGTAAGGCCAGCGTAGACAGACTTTTGGGCTTCAGAAATGCATCAAAACGTGCCAGAATCAAGCATCCAGACCTCCTAGGACGTTTTCCAAGGTTCCCAGCAGGTCTCAGGCACTTGAAAATGAAATTTTGGGCTCCGAATGATGGTCTTCCATTCCTGCACGCCCAGCGTATACGCCCGGCGTAAGGCTAGCGTAGATAGACTTTTGGGCTCCATAAATCCATCAAAACATGCCAGAACTGAGTGTCTAGACCCCCCAGGACCTTCCCCAAGGTTCCTAGCAGGTCTCAGGCACTTGAAAATCGAATTTTGGGCTCCGAATGATGGTCTTCCATTCCTGCACGCTCGGCGTATACGCCCGGCGTAAGGCCAACGTAAACAGACTTTCGGGCTCCAGAAATGCATCAAAACATTCCAGAATCGAGCGTCTAGACCCCCTAGGACCTTCCCCAAGGTTCCTAGAAGGTCTCAGGCACTTGAAAATCAAATTTTGGGCTCCGAATGATGGTCTTCCATTCCTACACGCCCAACGTATACGCCCGGCGTAAGGCCAGCGTAGATAGACTTTCGGGCTCCAGAAATGCATCAAAACGTGCCAAAATTGAGCGTCCAGACCCCCTAGGACCTTCCCCAAGGTTCCCAGCAGGTCTCAAGCACTTGAAAATCGAATTTTGGGCTCCGAATGATGGTCTTCCATTCCTACACGCCCAACGTATACGCCCGGCGTAAGGCCAGCGTAGATAGACTTTCGGGCTCCAGAAATGCATCAAAACGTGCCAGAATCAAGTGTCCAGACCCCCCAGGACCTTCCCTAAGGTTCCCAGTAGGTCTCAGGAACTTGAAAATTGAATTTTGAGCTCCGAATGATGGTCTTCCATTCCTGCACGCCCGGCGTATACGCCCGGCGTAAGGCCAGCATAGACAGATTTTCGGGCTCCATAAATGCATCAAAACGTGCCAGAATCAAGCGTCCAGACCCCCTAGGACCTTCCCCAAGGTTCCCAGCAGGTCTCAGGCACTTGAAAATCAAATTTTGGGCTCCGAATGATGGTCTTCCATTCCTGCACGCCCAGCGTATACGTCCAGCGTAAGGCCAGCGTAGACAGACTTTCGGGCTCCAGAAATGCATCAAAACGTGCCAGAATCGAGCGTCCAAACCCCCCAGGACCTTCCCCAAGGTTCCCAGTAGCTCTTGGGCATCCAAAAATCAACTTTTGACTTTGAAATGAAGCATTTTCATGTGTATACGCTGGGCACATTTTTGGCTTACGTTGGCATGCTATACGCTTACGCTGGCATCCTCTACGCTTAGCATCCACAGCGTATACGCCCAGCGTATACGCCCCAGCGTATACGCCAGCAAATGTAACACTTGTAAATTAAATCCGGCCAGATGTAGCGTATACGCCCAGCGTATACGCCCACGTGTCTCCAAACCCGATTTTCCCGGTAACCCTTCCCTTCTAAATAGCCCAGTTTTCCGTAAACACAAGGGGGAACAAAAATTCTAACAGAGCAGACCCAGAGCAATTACACTGCCAGGGCCTTTCGTCCGCCTTGTGTCAAAGCCACAACTGCGTTTGGACTGGTGCACTTTGTAATAAATTCTTAATATAAAACAGTTTACATTTTGCTCAGATTTATTGCAGTTTTCTTCGTTTTTCAGTTTACGTTTACAGGCTCATTTACATTATCGTGCTTGTTTACGATTTACATTTAACGTGCATTGTTTACGTATAACCCAATGTGTTGTAGCAGCAAACGTTGGGGAAGTCCTTATTTGATCCGTGTGCAGACCATTCAAGGCACTCTGCCTTCGTCCATTCCAGCTTGCCCTCAAGCGAAGGCAGGGTCGACTGTGTTTGTCCATAGATCTTTCGGTGCTCGTAACATTCCAGCCTTGCACCGACGATTTCGGTCGGTACACCATGCTTGCGCATTTCCCTAGCTACTTTTCCAAGGAAAGATCCTTGGGATTGAACAAGCTTAGGTGATGCGGGAGGTCATGGAAGAGGGGGCTCGCTACAACTGGGCTAGGTATCTATGCAAGGGCCTGGAAACAAAAACCTTTGGGCTTCATAAGAAGTAGGAGTCCCATTTCAATGTGCACTATGCCTTTTACATAGCCTGCTTATGGTGTTTCGTAGAGTTTTTGGTAGTCCATGAGAACGGAGCCTGGGTTATGCAAAATCACAATTAGATTTCCAAACCGTGGATCTACCAAATCCTCTAGACCACCCGAGCCCAAGATCCCCTAGAAGCTATTGGGGATTCATTCTCTATGATGACTAAGGATCGGTTGGCCCGTAACTTTCATGGCGAGGACAACATGGGAGAGGCACGCCCTGCTACCACCCGTAGCGTATCACAGGGAAAGCGCCTCATCGTCGAAATGGTGGCCACTAAGATGCAGTGAAAGAGGCCTCAACCAGTTGAGGAGACCCTCCATACGGAAGAAGAAGAGGGGCGGACACTACGGTTCAAGCTATGCAGGATGCAACCCCCCATTGGTAAATTCTTTTGTCCATGTTTACTTCCTTGCCTACTTTGTTAATGCCTACTACACTATGCTACGCTACGCAGCATAGCACCTACTTTAAGTTAACTTTCTTTATGTTAATGCAAATATGTTTTTGCTACCAGAAGAAGAAGAAGGTGAGGAAGAGGTGTCGGTCCCCAAGATTGGGGTGAAAAATAAAGACACGAAGGCCCCAGTCTTAGAGGAAAGGGACCAAGTCAAGAAGGAAAGAGCTCCTGTCACTAAGGAAGGGGCTCTTGGTATAAAGGAAAATCCTCCTACTAATGAGGAGGACATTTTTGGAGATGAAGAGGAGTCTCCTATGGATGAGGGGGATGTCAGTGCCTCAAAAGGAAAGGCATCGACAAATAAGGAAGAAGCCTGCATCAACCTAGAAGGGACTTTTGCTAGAGATCCCCTTTCCAAATGCAGCTCAGCATTGGAAGAACGAACGAATGTCAAGGATGCTACCATGGTTTTAAGTTAGAAAGGAGGGGAACTGCAATTAGATGCTAGTGAGTTTGACAATGTATTCAATAATGTGTCAGTGGGCAATCCCCTCATTATCACCCCCAAGGGTTTACTGGGTAAGAGCCCTCACATTGTCATTCTCTTTACTCACGGCCTTGTCACAGTTCACCTTAGTCATTACTGATGCATTAAGTTATATGACAAAAACCACTGTTTGATGTTTCAGGATCCACTCTGATTCATTTGGAACCATGGGCCAAGACCCCCAACAAGCTTACATTCATGCAAGGGGTCATCGACAACATGATCGACTATCTCAGATAGGTTGATCCTAAAGTGGGTAAGTAGCTACACTAGGATCTTTGTGTTTCTATGCTAGAGTTCTTGGATTTTCTAACCTTGCTACGCTAATGTGACTGATGCGCTCTTTGTGTGGTTATAGCCTCTCAAATCAAATGGGACCTGACACGAGTGTTGAAAGTTGGTGTCATGCCTACATTCTCACCCAAAGTGGCTAAGGTGCCTCGTCGCATATAAAACAAGGCTAGCAAATGCACTTTGCACTTGGCATGCTCCTTGTGGAAGTGTAGGTGGGTCCAGAAAGCTAAGAAAAAGAAGGTTGAACTGAGCACCTAGGTGGGAGACCTCAAATCGAGGAATGAATTCCTCATAGCCCATGATACTAATGATGGCAATTGGTGCATGGCTATGATAGATTATGCAAAATATTGGATAGTCGTGTAGCAAAACAATGAAGCCACTCAGGAAATAATAAAATAGCGGATGTAGATGGACTTGTTGGCCTAGAAGAATCAAGATTGGAAAGACTACAGCACCAGAGTTTACGAGTGGGGGCAGTCCCAAAAAAAGCATAAACACATGTATAAACTGGAACATGCCACCTACCTCAAACTATACAGAGATGCTTCTATGGAGGCATTTACTTACAAAGCGTTCGTAAATGCCATTGGCACTTCTAAGGCCTATAACAAGTTCGAGAAGGTAAAGGTCATTGAATCTCCTGACCGGGAAGTGGATCTTCTCATAGGTAAGACTGTTACCACCTTCTTTTCTTTGGGACCACCAAGATGGACAGTCGTTGAAAAGGAGAAAGCTGCTGCAGACGTTGAACCAAGTGAGAGGCATTGGGCTAATATCACGAAGGAGGAGATCTAGCACCACCTCGGGCTTGGTTTGGATTACATACCCTTTGAAACAGATGTAGGGTCATCTCGGGTTAGTCACTTTTTGCTATAGAAAAGGCTTATGCTAGCTTTCATGTGTTTCTCTAGCTAACTACTTCACTTTTACAATGTAGGTTCCAGATGAAGACGCAAGGCCCATAGTGGGTGGAAATGAAGATGAAAATAAGGGCAACATAGAGGAAGGTGATGCGGAAGGGAATGATGCAGGAGTAGACGATGCAAGCGAAGATGATGTAGATGAAGGTAACCCATGACAGCATGGGATATCTTTGAAATTTTGAATTTTTTGTAAAAATTTTGCAAACATTGGAAAGACTTTAATGAAAATTGGTTTTATTCTATGTTATGTGTTTGTTTTTTGATGTTTTAGTTTTAGGCCATTTTGGGCCCCTACTAGTTTTAGGCTATTTCGGGCCATCGCTAGTTTTAGGCCATTTCGGGCCAATGTGTGGTAGTGTATTTTTAGGGCATTTTAGGCCATTGCGTAGTAAGGAAGTGATACACTAACGATGTAGAAAATGATTAAATAATACTTAGCATAGAAAGATGGATGCAAAACAAAAAGGTGGTAAATGTACAAAGGATGCTAACTAGGCAAGAAGCAGTGGGGTTTCTTGACCCATCGTGGAGTGGGTAACTAGGCGTAACTGCTTCTTGACCCATCGTGGAGTGGGCAAGGCGTAAGGCCGAGACACTTTGCTTTAACCTTCATCTATGTCGTTGTGCTCCGCTTGGAAGGGCAACTTAGTCCACATGCTTTCATTTTCTGAACCAGCATGCTGAGTTGATTCTCTTGTCAAACAATTAGTATTTACAGAGACAAGCGCTTGACTCTCAGAGGTTACAACCTCTGAGCCCTGTTCCATATCCATGTTGTTGATATCTTGTGTTGCTACCTCATCGCCATGGATTACTACCTCCCTGCCTACATAGCGTAGATGGATCTCCTGATGGATGGATGAAGAGACAACCCTAAGTTGTGCTAACCATGACCTTCCCAGGATTAGGTTAAACCCAGGCATCTCTTCAACCATGATGAACATTGCTTTTGTAGGGAACTGGTCCCCTACCATGAAGTCAATATGGACCATACCTTTTACCATAACTCATGCCACATTGAACAACATTAAGCATGACGTTGTTGTGGATCGAATCTGGTCAATCAAACCCAGCTTGTCCACAATAGGGAAAGGGATGACGTTAGTAGCAACCCCATCATCAATGTGTACCCTCCGGATCTTATGTTGACCAACCTGGATTATGATGAACAGAGGTGCTATAGTCACCTGACCCTTTTCAGAGTCTTCCCTAATGGAATCATCACAAAAATTCAGTTGGGATGGCTTCGATTCTGTAGGTGCAGAAGGAAATATGACCGAATGGATCCCCTCCTCTTCTGCTGGCATGTTCTCGTCAACCAGAATTATCATTAACATGTGGACCAAAGCCTTATAGTGTGCAGTAGATGTCATGATCAGGTTGTATAGGCTCAGCATAGTGTTTTTCTATTTTAGAGTTTGCTTGACCTGGGAGAGGGCACCCAAAAGGTCTTGGCCACCTTCTAGTTTACTACCTTTCTCCTCTTCCATTTGTCCCAAAAGACGAATTTCCTAAGGAGCGACAGTTTCAGGTTTGGGTTTAAGCCCTGTTGGGTGAGGTGGCGAAGACTGTGCATGGGTAGCAACATCATTTTTTGGCAATGAGGGCGTAGATGCAGGAGGTGAGAGTGTAGGCTTGGAAGTACCTAAGGTGGTACTTTCCCTTGACATCTCACCAGTGAAGTGAACTTCTCATTTCTTAGGATGAGAAGGTTGTAAGGCTATCTTATGTGGGGCAAGGGCTGTTGAATGGTTTGGCCCCTTGATAATAAATGGAGCTAACAGTGTTAATGTGCAAGGCAGTTCTGCAGTTTTGCTAATAGGTGATGCAGGGGCAAATGCCTGGGGAACAGATGGTACAAGGGGAGATGTCCGAGGAGGGACTCTCCAGAAAAAAGGTTGTCATGGACTTTGATTAGCTACTGGTGGTGCTGGTGTGCCACGCTAGGGCACATAGACCACAAACACCTGCTGGGGCAGTCTAGGATTACTGTCAACATCGATGGTGTTGATAATGTAATCGGCATTGTTGGCATTGAGAGGGTCAGTGTAGATGTGCAGGGATTGATTCTTAGGATGTACTAGATTTCTTTTGTCTAGCCCCAATTTTCCTTCATTGATCATCCTTTGGATGTCATCCTTCAATGCCATGCAGTAATCAATGTCATGACCACACTATTGGTGGTAGTCACAGAACCGCTCTAGCTTGAAACCCTTAGGAAATGGGGGCTCGTTGGGGAAAGCCAACGAGGGATTCCTAAGGAGTTCACAATACCGTTGATGCTTCCTGGCTCCATCCTCCAACATCCACTTATGTTGGATGTACCTTGCCACCAGTAGTTGCTTTAGAAGAACTAAATGTTTGATGGGCAACAGGGTATACTTTGAGCAATCTTTACGCTCAAAGTTTGTTCTAGGTGGTATGGATGTCTTAGGTGCGGATGTAAGAGGCTACGGTGTATTTCCCTGTTTGGGCATGGCGTTAGCTACAGGTGTGGCTGGTTACTTATTGTTCTTGTTACTATTTTTATTATATTTGGGTTTGGCCTCTTTCGCCACAGCGGCCACTGTGGCTGTAGCAGCCTTTTCCTTATCCTTCCTCGCAAAGGTGTTCTTGTATGGAATGTAGGCCAGGTCTTTACTTTCCTCAGCCACACCTTGTATGCTCTTAGTCTAGGATAAAGCCTAACTGAGAGTGCACAGAGTGAGATAATATAGCTTTGACTTAATAAAGTCGTTTACTGCATCCTTGAAGATGGCTACCAAATGGGCCTCCATGATGGGCTTGTGGATTTCATTAAGGGTTGCGCTCTAGCGTTGGATGAACTTCTGGACTGGTTCCAACGAGTCTTGTTTCATGCTCATCAACTGATCCAGCATGACCTCTGGTCTCAAGTTATACTTGAAGCACATCACGAACTGGGTCAGAAGCTCCTCTAGGGTTTATATGGAGGACCGTGAAAGGACATGGTACCAATCTAAGTCTTTTCCATTCAGAGACATGGGAAAGACACGAATGATCATATGAAGCCATTGTTGCAGAAGAAGAGACTCAGACCTAAATGAACTAAGATGTGCATTAGGATCTCCCTCCCCATTGTATTTCATGAAATGCGGATGTGACATCCCTAGGGGTAACGTTAGTGCAGGGATTGCCAAGCTAATGGGATCATCTTGGTAGAATTCCATGACTTGTACCGTATCAAACCCGACAACCTTAAGGCATTTTATTTCTTCAATAAGGGTCTGGATAACCTAGAATGCTTGATCCAAACTCAGGGATGATGTAGACAGTTGGGGAACTGTAGGGGCAGATCCCATCTATGAGTGGCAAGGACAACAGAGTGACCTATCGATGGTGCCATTCGGATGGCCCTTGCAAAATTTGTTGCTTGTGGCATCCACCAACTAGCAGGTGGTGCTATTGTAGCAGCAGTCGAGGGTTGCGCTATGGGGTGGACTATTTGCATGGCTAGTACAACAGACCATATCCCCGTGCTGGGTGGTATCATTTGTGGTGCTTGGTAGGTCTGATGGTGAACATGAGACATCTACGATGGTAAGGTAGCAAGAGGATAGGTGAATGGGATCCATCATGTGGATGGGCCTGGGCCCACCGCCGAAGATGGGACAGGTGTAAATGCATGAATGGAGGTGGAAGCTGCATGCGACTATGAAGTAGGTATAGTATGAATGTGTGGCAGGGTAGCTGTGATCGGTACGTGATGAGATGCAGGAATAGACTGATGAAAACTTTACGGAGGAATAGTGGCTGAGAATGAAATAGGGGAATAGGGGTGTTGATATGCTGAGGGCATGACATGGCTTTCCATTGCCAATGTAATCATGGGTTGTGATGGCGTAGGCATGATTACGAAGGGAGTGGTAATAGACAATGGGTTCATCCAAAAGGATAGGGTAGGAGGGATGGTGTTAGGGTTGGTTTGACATCCACCCCCCCCCCCCTGGTCAGAGGGATGAGCTCTTCTTGCCCATCCTAGAAAGCCTCATCATGATGAGATGCCATGTCCTACAACTCCCTAGGCCTAACGACCTAGATCAGTTGATCTAGAAGCCATTGGTTCATTTTCATTAAGGGGATGGAAACACCGGGACTGGAAATAAATTCCTTCCCATTGTAGTAGGTGAACTTGAAGCTACGCTTCTCTTCAAACTCTTGTACATCTAAGGGCAGGTTTACCTACACCTTAGCGCAGTGGAAGTTGTATCGCTCATGTTGTTGGGCTAGATCCTAATGGATTGACGTGGCCCCAACCCTGGGCTAATTGGTTTTTTGATGCCTGTGATGCCTTGAACCATGAGGGGAACCTAAACATTTTAGGTGTTGGCAACAATGCTTGGGGAATTCATGTTCACAAAGCTAAATGGGTTTGCAAATGAGGAGAATGAGGAGATCGGGAGGCAATCAAAGGCTTTATGTCTTGCTGAATTCTAAAGGAATCGTCGGAGTGACCAATCTGTACCACACAATACGTAAACAACAGCAAAAGGATGTCACATTTACACTAGTGCATGATAGGGTATAGAATGCATGCAAAACTACCATAAAGAAAAAGGATCAAATGACAATCGGAGGCTTTATGTCTTGTAGGATTCTGAAGGGACTATCGAAGCGATCAATCTACACCACACGATGTGTAAACAACCACTAAAGGGTGTCAAGTTTACGCTAGTGCATGTCGGGGTGCAAAACGCTTACAGGACTACCATAGAACACGGAAAATGACACTAAAAGGTCCTCCTTCTAGCTCCAAAAATCTGTAGCAATCAAAAATGTTGATGGCTGGAAAACATTGAGAGGTCATCGATCATGATAGTCTTAACCTCGTATCTGCGTAATGGATGTGTTGGATTAAAATGGAAATTGGGTGCCCTAAATAGTCTAGTCGATTAGAGAGGGACTTAATTCGTGTTACTAAACCTTTTGCACATGTGTAATGTGAAAACAACATTTAAAGCATAAATATTGATTATTATATGTGAGGAACAAAAATGATGTAAAATGCAATGATAAATAAGAGAAGAAAGTAAACTGGAGTTAAGAAATGCATCGCTTCAAGGCTATGAATTTACTTTGACAAAGTGGATGCAATCGTTTGCATGACGCTGGGAAGCATAGAGATCTCAAAAGTAACCAAATACGTTCAAAGCAAGCCAACTATGTTCCTGAACACGGATTCATGAGCTAATAATGTAAAATGCCACAAAGGCAATGGAAAAGAGCTAACAGGATGCAAAATGGGAATGCAAACTATTTTGCTAATAGGTTTTTGGATTGCCAACAACAAATGCCAACAATTCTCGGGATTGCCAACTAATTTTTCTTTGCTCTTTGAATTGCTAATTTGCCAACTCTTAAATTTACCAATAATGCTCAAAGCTTCTTAAAATTACCAACCGCTAAAATTTTTCAACCATGCTCAAAGCTACTTAAAATTACCAACCGCTAAAATTCTCCAACCCTTTGAGTGTTGCTCATCGGGGTATTTATAGGCCTAGGAACACATGAAAGATGTGGTTTGGACACCATGTGTTCTAAACTTACCAGATGTTGACGTGTCTATGTTGTATGGACATGCAAAGCTGATTGATAAGCCTACCATGCTGCAATTACGCTGACAGAATTGGAGACATTGGAATTAGGTGCACCATCAATGCAGATAAGGAGTGAAGCACACCGATGTAGCATAGCCGCCTACTACGTTGTGGAGCGTAGCCATGTTAGCGTAGCGTAGCTGCTTGCTATGTTGTGCTACACCCAACCACCTACTATGTTGTGTTACATTGCGGAGCATAGCGTAGCTACTTGCTAGGCTGTGTAGTGTAGCATGTTAGAGTAGCATAGCTATTTGCTATGTCCTACTACGTTGTGTAGCGTAGCATAGTGTAGCCACCAATTCGAGAAAGAAATCTGCGTTAGAGTGTTTTGGCTGGCTCTGCATGTTTGCTACGCTATGCTACGCTACATAGTGTAACATAGCATAGCAGCTAGCCTTAGCTACGATTTGCATCACGAATGCCTGTTTGAAAATCATGCTGACAATCTTCAGCCTTTGCTCTTTGCAATGCAAAGCTTTCAAACTTGTTGATCCTACATCCTGAGACACCTCTTGTTGTTTTTGAATCATTGCTATGATGTGCTATGCTACGTAGCATAGCATAGTGTAACAGAGAACATAGCCTGCTTTTTTCTTGATCTGCTACTTTTCTAGTAAGAGGAGCTTTGCTGAAGCACTTGAAGTTAAGCGAAGCAATTGGTTTTGAAGTCTGGAAGTTCTTACTCAGTGCAATTAACATCACTAAGTAAGCTGGGCCATTCTACCTTCCTTTTGCTATGCTACATAGCATAGCACTTTGTCTTGCAATTATCTTCTGAGGCCTTCTATGCTACATAGTGTAGCATAGCATAGCAAACTTCTTGACTAGAAAACTTGCCAAACTATTTTGCACAGCCTGAGCACCACTAACAACCCCACGCATCACTCCCGAGTCGACTGTCAGCTGGATGAACTACCCAGGTGGGCAGGCCGGTGAGTCCGTTGGGCCTATCAACACTTAAAGTAGAAAAGTTGCCAAACTAGATAGTCTAAACTCAGAGCATCCATTTTCTGCCAAACTACCATGATGCTACCTGAATTCCAAGGACCTGGTGAAGCAAGAATGCCTTGAAAATTTAGGGTGTTTCACTAGTTAGCGGTGTGCAAAGACCTTAAACTAGCAATTTTGACTCTTTTACTTGTTGGTAGTCCACAACGACATTAAACTAGGAGTTTTACATTTTTACATTAGCGGTTTTGAACCTTTTTACATTAGCAGCTTTCCATTCTTTATACTAGCAGTTTTGCATTTTTATGTCTAGGCGGTCCGCAACGACCTTAAACTAATACTCTACCTATTGCAGTCTGCAAAGACGTTAAACTAGCAAGTTTTACATTTTTACACTAGTAGTTTTGCATTTCTACACTAGCATTTTTGTGTTTTTTACTTCCAGGTGGTCTGCCACGACATTAAACTGGCAAATCTTAAGCTTTCTATCATACTTTCCATTTATCTCACTTGCTCACATTTCATTGCTACTTTGCAAATTTTCACTTTGCACAGTGTCTACGAACAGGTACCTCTTAACTAGAATTTCATTTCATTTTGGCAGGTTGAGTGAGGATGGAAACCCATCATGATCTCTCTTCACCTTTAGCTTTAGCAGGTCTGCATGGCAAACTTGCAAGACAACTAAACCCAAAGCTAATAGACTAGGAATCATCCACGGTTATCACTGTAGCATCCTTAGAAGCATCCCCAAACTAGCCTGAGCATCTAGTCCAAGCCCTAGATTTAGAGGTTGGGGATGTAACTGAGGACCTTCTCATCGAAACACCTGTGACCACATCTAGGGGGAAGATAAAAACATTGAAACTTAGTTCCCTCCTAGATTCGCAGATGCACAAAGATGTAGCCAAAATTCTGCAAGATAACATTGAAGTCTTTGCATGGTCATACAGTGACATGTCGGGTTTAGATCTGAGGCTGATATAGCACAACATCGTCTTCGATCCATGCATGAAAGCAGTTAAGCAGAAGGCTCGTAAGGTTAAACCAGAGATCGCACTGGCCGTACGGGATGAAAACTAAGCTATACCAGGCTGGTTTCATCCAAGCAGTTGATCACTCAGAATGGGTGTCTAACATTGTTGTAGTTTCTAAGAAAATGGGAGGGATACAAATCTGTATATACTTCTGAGATCTGAACAAAGCAATGATCAAAGATGATTTCCCACTTCCGAGTATCAACTCATTGACACTATGACTGGTCATGCTCTGTTATCCTTCATGGATGATTTCTCTAGCCACAACCAAATTCGCATTAACCCAGAGCATCAGTTAACAACAACCTTCATGACCCCATGGGGTCCCTTTTGTTACACTATGATGCCTTTTGGGCTCAATAACGTCAGAGCAACCTACCAACGAGCCATGACTTACATCTTTAGCGACTACATCTTAGAAACAATGAATGATTACGTGGATGACATAGCGGTGAAATCTAAGGAAACTACTAATCATTCCAAGAATCTAGGTGTAGTCCTCAAATGTTGCCAGATGCATGATTTATGCCTCAATCCTAAAAAGTGTGTCTTTGGGGTAAAAACCGGATGCATGTTAGGGTTTGTAGTATCGGAGGCTGGAATATGAGTGGACCTTGACAAATTCAAGGCCATCGTTAACTTGGCGTCACCTACGAATCTTAAGGAATTGCATGGTTTACAAGGTAGAGTACAGGTCATCAAAAGGTTTATAGCAAAATTGACTGACAAGTTACACCCCATGCAACATCTGCTAAAGAAAGGGGTTAACTTCAAATGGACACCACAGTGCTAACAAGCCTTTGATGATCTGAAGAAAGACCTTTTGTACCTCCCAACTGTTTACCCACCATAGAGGGATAAGCCTTTCTTCATCTACCTTGCCACCTCGAACATGTCTATCGCAACACTATTATGTCAGAAATGGGATGAAGCTTCTAAGATATCAATGTACTACCTAAGTCATGCACTAATAGCATATGAAGCAAAATACAATGAGGTGGAGAGAAACTGCCTTGCCTTAGTGTTTGCATTGAAGAAGTGGAGACACTACCTATTTCGTAGCAAGATTAACATTATTTGCAAGAGAAACATACTTCGGGCTATCACAAACAATAACAGTGGAATAGCCTACTGGATAGCCCAGTGGGAAGCAATAATAGCAGAATTCGATTTGCACTATGTGAGCCAACAATCGATGAAAGGTCAAGCCAGAGCAACGCAACTTACGACCTCACCTATCAACGACCAGGCAATCATAGATCTCAAATTTCTAGACGAGCATGTTAGCATTGTCAAGACCATCCCATCACATCTTGAAGCTACTTTGCATTTTGACAGTGCCTCAAAAGTGTGAGGTAGTAGTGCAGTTGTTGTCATTACGTTCCCCTCTGGAGAAATGCATCCTTTCACTTATCATTTTGCATTCCCTTGTACCAACAATGTGGTAGAGTACAAGGGGTTACTCAGGGGCCTATTAGCTACCCAAGCACTAAGAATACAACACTTGGCAATTTGTAGGGATTCACAACTAGTTATGAATCAAATCACCAAGGTCTATGCCTACAAAGCTAAGCATGTGCTAAACATTATTGCTACAACTACGGACATGCAAAAACTTTGCTCAAATAGTTTACAACTACGGACATGCAACATGTGCCACACAATGAAAACACCATAGCAGATGCCTTGGCCACCATAGCATTAAATATTCCATCACACTTATTTGCAAGTTTGCCAACTTCGATTACTGAGTGTACAGAGCCTATCACTTAGGCAGGACACATAGCCTCTGTTACCACTGCAGATACCCAAGAGTGGTACTCCAACATTAAAGCCTACCTGCAACACAGTGAGCCCCCAAGCGTATTGACATCTACCTATAGAGATGCGATTTGTAAGCATGCTCGGCAATATGTGCTCATGGGAGACAACACCCTCTGCAAATGCTCCTTTGATGGGATATTACTGGCACATGTAAATAAGGAGCAAGCGTAGAAGGTCATTAATGAACTACACGAGGGACTATGTAGTGGACACATAGCACCTACGACTATGGCCATAAAAATCAGACCTTAGGGTACTATTGGCCTCACATGGAGTATGACTACCTGGCCAAAGTCAAGATGTGTGATACATGCCAATGATATGAAAATCTCATACATGTTTCACCTATAGAGCTGCATCCAACGTAGATCACGTGGCCTTTCCAGTGATGGGGACTAGACCTCATAGGACCTATCACACCTAATTCCTCCATGGGACATAGCTTCATCATCACCACCACTGAGTATTTTACTAAGTGGGTAGAAGCTATCCCCCTGAGGAAGACTACATTGTAGCAGGTTTGCCACTTCATCTTGGACAACATCTTGACAAGGTTTTGGCTTCCCATGACTATTGTGACCAACAACAGGCCACAGTTTAGTAGTGCAAAAACCTAAACCTTTTGTAGCAATATTGGCATCAGAAAATCATTAGACTTGCCCTATTACCCACAGGTGAACGGACAAGCAGAGGCTACAAATAAGTCCAGCATCAACTTGTTGAAGAAAATGCTTAACAATGGCAAGAGGCGATGGCATGAGCAAATCCTCTATGTGTTGTGGCTTACAAGACAACATGCAGGACTACGACAGGTAAGACACATTATAGTCTTGTTTATGAATTTCAAGCAGTGTTACCTCTTGAATTATAGGTACCATCACTCCAAATGATCCTATCAAATGTCGTGAGTAAAGCCCAGAACAACGAGTCGAGGATCATCGACTTTGACTCAATAGAGGAGGAGCATGCACAAACAATGGGTCACATAGAGCATTATCAGAACAAGAAATAGCAAAAAAATTATGCAAATCCACATCAATGGCCAATACAAAATGGAGACCTCATTCTCAAGGCTATCCATGAGCATATGAAAAAATTCTTAGTAAACTAGGATGGTCCATACATGGTCACAAAAGCCTTTGGGAATGGAGCCTTCAAGCTGGCAAACATGGATGGCAACGAGTTTCAAAATCCAATGAATCACTCATAGCTTAAGCAGTATTACATCTAAAGCATGAACATGGTAAGCTCATTCGCTATGACATAAAACTGGCAAGGCTCGTCCGCTACAACGTAAAAATGACAAAGCTCGTCCGCTACGACGTAAAACTGATAAACAAACGTCTGCTATGACATAAAACTAACAAAGCTCATCCGCTACAACGTTAAACTGGCAAAAAAACATTTGCTACCATGTAAAACTAGAAAAGCAGTCTGCTATGACTATAAACTAGCATAGATAGTTCACTATGACTATAAACTAGCACATACAAGTCGCTATGACTATAAACTGGCATAGACAGTCTGCTATGACTATAAACTGGCACAAACGGTCTGCCATGATGTGAAACTAGCAAAGCATGGTCTTCTAGGACCTTAAACTGACTCATCCACCATCCGCTACAATGAAAAACTAGCACAACAGTCTGCTAGGACCTTAAACTAGCATAGCGACCATTTGCTATGACGTTAAACTGGCACACCATGGTCTACCAAGATCTTAAACTATGTTCGCGGCATGTCCCTAGCATGCATCTATGCCAGTACACAACACGTGAGCATGCACAGTACTGACACGGGGTGGGACGTTGCAGTTCCAAAATGTAGTTCACAATGCCAAGAAAACACCCTCTAGAATATATGTAGCGCCACTACTCCTGGCATCTTGTTGATCCTTTGGAGATTTCATATGACATCCTACTCACCCTCCAGACCTACCACCACCATGGCTCATCACCCTAGTAATAGCTTCCCTAGTCAGCACCTACTACTGGAGTTCCAGTAGTATTATGGCCCAGCCACAATATTATTATCCTCCAGCCCCTAGCAACACCCAAGATTAAGAGACGTTTAGCTGTTGGGTAGCCTATCTCACAGCTGAACTGATAATGCTTGCCTTGGGTAGGGATTCCTGAGCATCCACATTCACAGTAACTCCTAGCCTCCTCGGTGCCAGCTCCTCCACACTGATGCTGTCAAGACCACTACTGGCCTTCCCTGTTTGAACGTTGCATGCCTCAGCAACAATGTCCAAAGCTCCAATAGTATCCAAAGCAAGCAAGACATTTTCCTTCATTTTGCATCATGGTTGTTTCTCCTAGTTTTCTTTTTCTTGTGTTTGTAGGGTGCATACTAGAGGCGTGTCGATCAGAGGTGCATTTCGCCATGGTGACAAGACACTACATCGTTACAAGGTGGTCATCTTGATTAGCTTAGCTACTTCGGAGTGCACATCCTTTCCTCCCCTTTAAATCCCTTTTCCTTATTCCTTGCACCCACAATTCCACTCTCTCCCATATTTTACAAGCTTTTTCTCGACACCTGTCAAGCCCTCCCATTTGCCCAACCACAAACTCCATGAAGCGCGTAACATAGCTCACCACATGGGAAGCATCTGTAGGCAGGTTAAAGTCCCATGTGGATGTAACACAACTCATCCTAGGAAAGAAACACATGTTCTACAACAAGGTTGTTTGCAAATGTAAACAGAAAAATAGCAAAAGGCAAAAGCATAAGAGAGCAAAAGCTCATGCACACAAAAAAGAGTGCCTAAAACAAATGGCACATAAGTTGTTTCGCAACCACCCTCTCTAAGCATTTTGATGAGAGGTTGAAGGTTAGCAAAAGCAAAGATGACCATGCAAACAACTCCCTCACAAGCACTCTGACAAGGGATTCTGCTAAGTTTCATCTTTATCATTTTCCTGAACCTCCTTCCTCCCCGCTTAACCCTTCCCTTCTCCATGCATAACCAATGTAGCACTCTCAAGCATAGCTGAGTGACATCTTGGCAATCACCGAAGAGTAATGTTAGCATTTTTTCTTTCTTGGTATTTCATATGCTTTGTCGGCATCTCTCAGGTCCATCATCCAGACGTCGACAAAGAGGGGCCAATGAAACACCCTAAATTTTCAACGCATTCTTCCTTCACCAGGTCCTTGAAATTCAAGCAGCGTCATGGTATTTTGGCAAGAAATGGATGCTCTGAGTATAGAATATACAATTTGGCAAGTTTTCTACACTCAGTGTTGACAAGCCCAATGGACTCTCCGACATGCCCACCTAGGTAGTTCATCCAGCTAGCAGTTTACTTAGAAGCATTGTGTGGGGTTGTCGGTGGTGCTCAAGATGTGTGAAATAGTTTGGCATGTTTTCTAGTGAAGACATTTGCTACGCTACACTACACTATGTAGCGTAGCAGGCCTTGGAAGATAGTTGTTCAGGCAATCAATTGTGAACAGTTGCAAGGTAAAGTGCTACGTTGTGCTACGCTACACAGCGTAGCACAGCATAGCAAAAGCAAGGCAAAGAGACCTAGTTTACTTGGTGATTTCAATTGCACTCAACAAGCACCTCTGGCCTTCAAAACCAGTTGCTTCACTTAACTTCCAAGTCCTTCAGAAAAGCTCCTCTTGCTAGAAAAGGAGCAGATTAAGCAAAAAGTAGGCTTGTTGGCTACTACACTATGCTATGCTACACAGCATAGCACAGTGTAGCGATGATGCAAGAATGAGAAAAGGCATCTCAAAATGTAGGATCAGCAAGTTCAAGAGCTTCACATCACACAAAAACAAAGGTTTCAGATTGTCAACATGATCAAATTAAGTGCAAATTGTAGTTAAGGCCAACTACTATGCTATGTAGCGTAGCATAGTGTAGCAAACATGCGGAACCAACCAATACACTTCAAAAGCTTCCAGCACTTGCAATTAACTCCAACGTAGATTTCTTCTTCAAACTAGTGGCTAGGCTATGCTATGCTACATAGCGTAGCACAACGTAGCAAGTAGCTATGCTACACTAACAGGCTACACTCCACAGCGTAGCACAGCGTAGCAGGTGGCTACGCTACATCGGTGCAGTTCACTCCATGTTTGCATTGTTGGCACACCTGATCCCAACATCTCTAGTTCTAACAACGTGATTGCAGTGTGGCAGGCTCATCAATCAACTTTAAGTGTCCATGCAACATGGACACATCAACATCTCATGGGTCCAGGACACGTGGCATCCAAACCGCATTTCTTGCGTGCTCCTACCCCTTTAAATACCTCGACGAGTAATGCTCAAAGGGTTCGCAAATTTTGTTGGCAGTTGATAAAAATTTTAGCATTTGGAAAAAAGGGTTGGCAAATTTTTGGCTCTAAGATATTGTTGGAAAATTGAGTGAAAAATCATTAGCAAGTTGGCAAGTTAGCAAACTTGGCAATCTTGAGCATTGTAAACACTTGTGAGTTAACAAAAATCAAAGAGTTGGCATTCCCATTCAGCATTCTGTTAGCTCTTTTCCATTGCCTTTATAGCGTTTTGCATCGTTAGCTCTTGAATCTATGTTCAAGTGTACAGTTGGCTTGCTTTGAACGTCTTGGTTACTCTTGGGATCTTTGTGCTTCCCAGCGTCGTGCAACCGATTGTATCCACTTTGGTAAAGTAAAGTCGTATTCTTAAAAGCAATGCATGTATTAACTCCAATCTACTCTATTCTCTTGTTTATCATTGTATTTTACATTGTTTTCATTTCCTTCCATATAATAATTATTATTTTACAGCATAAACATTGTTTTCAAATTACAAGTTTGCAAAAGGTTTAGTGACACCGATTAAGTCCCTGTTTGATCGACCAGACCATTCAGGGCACCTCGTTTCATTTTATCCAGCATGGCCCTCATGCGGATATAGGATTAAGACTATCCGACCGACAGCCTCTCGGCGTTTCCAGCCATTGACATTTTTGGTCACTACAATGGACCAAAAAATTGATTTTAGTAAAATTATAATGTGGAAATTATTCTCACACTTATGCATTGATGATCTAAACACCTTGCCCTAAACAACCATACAACTTCCACCTAACTCCATGTTCACAATTACAAAATAGAAACTACACAAAGTTAGTGGGAAAATTAATATATTTTAATAATTCAAATTTAGATGGGCACCACTAGGCACCTCCCAAATGAACTATTAAAAATCCTAATGTACTAGGATTTATGCATTTTGACAAGAGCTATGCTGACATTAATTTCCTAAAAAGCCTTTGAATGGATCCTAATCCTCAACAATACCAAAACTCATCTCCTAGCCACCCATCTATAGTGTGTTGAAGCCATATAAACCCTCATGCCAAAGTTGGAAACCAAATGCTAACATTAAAAGGCCCTAAGCACCAAAGAAAGTCAAAATTCATAACAAAACAAGTTATTTTAGGTTACTACATTGGCGAAGATTCCAACTTCACTGTCAAGCATAGTTCCATTGCAAATAGAAGTTTTCAACATTAACCAAGCTTCCAATAAACTCTAGAATAATCATATCAGTATCAAAACCCTAGGTTGAACCTCTTATAACTCTAAAATTCCCTAAGTATTGAAAAATGTCAAAAATCATTAATTCTTGGGGAACCATGCTACAAGGCATTAGAGCTACACTAGCTAGCATAGTTCCAATGTATCTTACAAAGGTTTGGTTATCAAAAACCTTAAATAACCTTCAAAGTGATACATTCTAACCTCTACACCTCCCCAGAGTCTCTAGTGGCCCTTAAATGCCAAATAATGATCCAAAAACAAGTAAAAATCTACTTCAACCTTAAAACTATGGTAGGTATGATTAAAACTATGTTGGCCAATGTAGTCCTAATGTAGTTCTCCTATGAAATTTCAAAAATAACCCTCAAAGTGGCATATCCTAGCCTTCACACCTCCATGGAGTCTTTGGAAACCTTGAAATGCTAGGTACTGAAGCAAAAATAGGTCAAAAGTCACCTAAACATTGAAACTACATTCATCATGGCCCCAACTACATTGGCTAGTGTAGTCCTAATGTAGTTCTCTTGAAAGAATTTAAAAATAAGGCATTAACATGCCAAATTGACCTTTGAATGCATCATCCTAACCTAGAAGTTTGTCAAAGCCTTTGGAAACCATCAAACCCTAGAAACTAACTAAGAAATGATCAAAATTCATCATCTTCTTCACAACCATGGTGAGACTACACTAACCAATGTAGTTTAGGGGAAATGATCATAGTAAGTGTCCAAGAACCTTTAGAATAGATAATTTTAAGCCTAAAACACTAGCTAGGAATGTCAGTAATCTTGTGAATCCAAAAAAACTTTTTCAATTGATCATCAAAACAACCAAAAGCTAAGATTCATCAACAACTATGCTAGAGTAGACAAGAACCACATTGGAAAACATGGTTCCAACATAGTTATGGTTCCAAACTGGTTTTAATGGCACCAAAACACTCCGAATGGTCAAAAAATTGATTAAAGAAGTCTAGAATCTTGAAACCCTAGATCTTGCTTCCATTTTGTGTTGCTTTCAACATGCAAAGATCAAGGTTTTCCCAACTATGCTAGGGCCATCTTGAACTATGTTGGCTAGCATAGCTTTGATGGGATGGTTTCAAACTCCAACTACAGTGACTTGCTTTAGCCTTTGAATGGTTGGTTTACAACCTTGATGCACCTACATTATCCTAGGAAGATAATGAAACATAAATTTTAACATTGGGACATCACAAATCAACTCTTTTCATTGAGCTGCACTAGAGCCACACTAGCCATAATAGTCATAGCATATAATCCTTAGTTCTTGACAACATTTGTGGCTTCCAAAGGATCAAAACGACACCAAAGTTGATCAATCTTCATCCCCAATCCATGGCACTATCAATTCACATCATTAGAATCCTAAAATAACCATAATGAACCTCAAAATTCACATTTTTACTAGGAACTATGCTATGGCTTGCTAAATCCACATTGGTGAGCATAGCCCTAGCATGGCTCTAGCATAGTTGCAAAAACAAACTTCATTTTTTCCTTCAAACAACCTTAGAATGACTTTCATAGGTGCCCAAACTTGTCCATCAATCCTCTATCCTCCTACCATGGACCACTAAAGCTTGAAATTGGTAAAATGTGACCTTGATTGATCCATATTAATCATGTTTTACAATATGTCTCCTACCTTGGTAGGTTTGGCCTTGTTCTACTCTGTTTTGACGTATTTCGACCTTGTTACATGTTATCAACCTTTATTGTTAGATCATTTGGTGTCATTTGGCCTCATTTTCATTATTTTAGATCATTTGGCCCTAAAGTCACCAAATTTTTCTATCATTTGACATCACTTGTCCTAAGTTAATTGGGTTTAACATTAGTTGATACCATTGGGCATCAGCATGGCATTGTTAGATCCTCCAAGACATCATTTGATGTGGTTTAATGATCATTAGGTCATCATTTGACCTTATTTGACCATCATTTGGGCTTTATTATGCTTCATTCTATGGTATTTGGCCCTTAATGTATGTTATCTACCTTGACTCCCCTCTCATGGCCTCAACTGACCATGCTTTAACCTTGATTGACATCATTGATTAACGTTTGACCATTATTTGGCCTTCATTTGACTCCATGATATCACCATTTGGCCTTCACTCCACCTTATTTCACACATTATCCTTTATTCTAATTTATTTTCTTTGACCTACCTCTTATAACTTTTTTTGGCATTATTTGAACCTAGTTTGACCATTGAAGTAATGTGTTTGACTTATCCATGCATTATTACTAAACTATTTTTTGTTATTTTGGCATTATTTACTCATTTTAGCACATAGGTGGCACTTAATGTGTTGTTGGTATGTAGGATTGGAGTATGGACACTTGGAAGCAAATTAGTTTACCTTTAAGCTTAAGTTGACCTCATGGTGGTGTTGAATAACTCATTAACCTTAATTACTTAGATCTTGAGATTGAAAGTCTAGCTAATCATATATCCTAGATAGAGAATCCTCTTGAGTGGATAGAACACCTAATTAAGACCCTTGACCTTGAGGCTAGTAACATTACTAAAGACTCTCTAGTTTTAGTTCCTATCATGACACATAGTGGTAAGGAGAAAATAGTAAAAATAAGTCCTCACTGGAACCTCAATAGGCTCAAGACATCACCAAGATCCTCCAAGACAATATTAACGTCTTTTCTTGGTCATATGAAGATATGCCAGGTCATGACCCATGCCTAGTGCAACATAACATCATACTTGATCGTAGTATCAAGCCAATTAAGCAAAAAGTTTATAAGATTAGGCTAGATTTAGCCTTGGAATTTTGTGATGAAATCATGAAATTGTATGAAGCTGATTTCATTCAAGCTATTAATTACATAGAATCAGTGTGTAACATAGTGGTAGTCCCTAAGAAAATTAAGAGTATACATATCTGTATTGATTTCCAAGATCTGACTAAGGCAACTATTAAAGATGCTTTCCCTTTGCCTAGTATTAACAAACTTATTAATACTATGGCTAGACATGCCTTGTTATCCTACATGGATGGGTTCTCAAGATACAATTAAGTTAGGATTAACCTAGAACATCAACTTTGTACAAACTTTATGACCACTTCGGGAACCTTTTGTTATACTATGATGCCCTTTGGTCTAAAGAATGTAGGTGCAACTTATCAATGAGTCATTATGTATATCTTTAGTGATTATATCATAAGATTTCTTAATGACTATGTGGAAAATATAATCATTAAATCTAAAATTACAAATGACCATGCACATGACCTTAACCTTGTGTTGAAATGATATCTCAAATATGACCTTAGGCTTAACTCCAAGAAGTGTGTCTTCAATGTTAAAACTAGTAAGATTCCTGGATTTATAGTATCCAAATTAGGAATACATGTTGATCCTAATAAGGTTAAGGTCATATCTATCTTGGTAACACCAATCAACCTTAAGAATCTTTTAGGATTGTAAGGTACATTATAATTTATCAATAGGTTCATTTCCAAGCTTATAGATAAGTTACAACCCATGTAACACTTGCTTAAAAAAGGAGTTCACTATGAGTGGATAACTCAATGCTAAGAAGCATTTGAAAACCTTAAGCAAGAATTGGCACAACTATATATGGTCTATCCTTCATAAAAGGATAAACCTTTTTCCATCTACCTTGCTATCTTTGACATGTCCATTACCTCTTTACTTTATCAGAAATACAATGATGGAGCAAATTTGCTTGTATACTACCTAAGCCATACATTGATTACCTATGAGACTTGACATGCTAAGGTAGAGAAGTATTGTTAGCCATAGTCTTCTCATTGAAGAAGTGGAGACAGTACCTCTTTAGTAGCTAGGTCAATGTCATTTTTAGGAACAACATGCTTAGAGCCATAACAATCAAGATCTATGAAAGTAGTCATATAGCCCATTGGAAAGCCATAACAACTAAGTTTGATCTCTATTACATCTCTCAAGCCTCAACCAAAGACCAATCTATAGCTGCACAACTTACTATTTCAATGACAGAAGATCATGTAGCCATTAACCCTAAATTCCAAGATGAAGATGTCAACATTATTAGTGAAGTACCTAAGCACTATGAGGCAATTATGCACCTTTACGAAGCTTCAACTTCCCATGGGGACAATGCTGCTACCATTATAACATCACCTTCTAATGAGAGCCAACCCTTCATGCATCATTTTTAATTCCTTTGTATCCACAATGTGGTAGAGTTTGAAGGATTGATTAGAGAAATGATGGTAGCTTGTGATAAAGGAATCAAATGCCTAATGATAAAAGGTAATTCACAACTAGTGGTTAACCAAGTAATAGAGGTTTACACATGTAAAGACAAACACTTGCAATGTTATTGTGGCCTAGGTAAGAAACTAATGCAACAATTTACAGATATTAATATCTAGCATATACCCCAAATTGAGAAAATGATAGTCAATTCCATTGCAACCTTAGCCTTAAGTGTAACACTTGATGCATTTAGAAAGTTACCATCCTTAACCATGAATTGTGATATTCTCATCACATAGAATACTAAAGGTGACCCTATAGCCTCTATCAACATTGCTCTTCAAATAGAATGGTATGATGATATCAAGTTTTACTTGATGCATGGTGAATCTCTACAGGGCTTAACTACTTCTCAAAAGGATGTTGTATGTAAAAGATCAAAATATTATGTCATTATAGGTGATAATACACTATGTTAATGGTTCTATGATGGTATATTATGAGTGTGCTTGGGCAAAATTGAAACCCACATAGTCCTTTAGCAAGTTCATGAAGGTATATGTGGCAGACATATAGGACCCATAGCCATGGTCATAAAGATAGACAACTAGTTTATTACTAGGCTTATATTAAAAGTGAGTGCCTATAGAAGGTTAAAACTTATGAAACCTTTTAATGGCATACCAACTTGATACATGTGTCATGAACTAGGTTACACACTACTCAGATAACTTGGCCATTTCAATGGTGGGGACTCAACATTATTAGACCCATAATGCCTAAGCATTCCATGGGACATAACTTTATCATCACTACAACCAAATACTTTACAAAGTAGGTTGAAGCTAGTTCCCTATGGAAAATAATGTCTCAACAAGTTTGTAGATTCATACAAGATAACATAGTAGTTCATTTTGGCATACCTTTTATCATAGTTACAAATAATGGACTACAATTTAGTATCCAAGAAACTCAATCCTTTTGTCAATACCTTGGCATCAAACATTCCTTTTCATCATGTTACTACCCTCAAGCTAATGGATAAGATGAAGCTAGTAACAACGTCATCATAAACTTGCCTAAAAAGATGCTAAATAATAGCAGGTGCAAGTGGCATGAGTGGCTTATCCACACACTTTGGGTCTATAGAACTACCTATTGAGCCACAACTAGTGTAATCCCATATAGCCTAGTTTATTGATCTAAGCTAATTATCCTCTTAAACTATAGGTTCCATCACTCAAAGTGGCTCTATCGAACTTCATCAATGATGAATATAATTAGAAGCTACATATCATTAACCTAGATTTGATGGAAGAGTAGCAGATACAAATGCTTTTTGACATTGAATGATACCAAGAAAGGCAGAAGCAACAACATCACCATGACTTGAACAAATAGAAGAAGAAGGAGGGAGACCTAGTTCCCAAGGCTATTTGTGAACATGCAGACAACTTCTCAACCAACTAGAAAGGACCATTCTTGGTTATCAAAGCCTATGGCAATAGAGCCTTTAGAGTGACAGAGATGGATGGAAATGAATTGGCCTATCTAGTCAACCATTCCTATCTAAAGTCTTATTTCATCTAACATAGTCTTCATTACAAGAAAAAACCATTAGTTAACATCAATAACCTTTATAGCCAATAGTAATCAAGCTTGCACATACTCTATCTATCTTTGTATCTCTCCATTTAGCACAAGAAATGAATTGCTAAATGTTGTAGATCTAATTCACATCACACAGATCTCTTTATGTTGTAATGATAGTGACCTATGATGGCTTGGTTTTCTAGCTATCTCATGTAGCCCTATGCATTATTGCTTTGTCTTGTTTTCTTATCCTCTAGGACTTGTGCTTCAAGGATGAAGCTTGAAGTCATCACAAAAGGTGTAGCTCATCACAACAATAAGTTACCATGTGACCTTGATGTGTAAGATTTAGTTAGCTTATCTTGTTATGCCAAGAGTTCTTATATCACATCACTTTAGCTACCCCTACTTGAGCCTAATCCTATAGCCTAATTATAGCCTTCCTTATCATGAACAACAATGATGATCCATGTTTAACACTCATGCATTATGGTCATGTGGTGTTTACTTTATCATGCTCCACTATCCAGTCCATTAGATGTAACACATCTCATTCAATGGGAAAACCAAATTAAACCTAGCCTTGGTAATGAAACCCAATGAAGGTTTCAGCTTGAAAAACAATGGGAAAACAAATTTCTAAGAAGCTGAAAGGTCAATGAAGACTAAAAGATAAATCCAACACCTCAAACACATAAATAGAGATGCTTAAAGTCCAAAGAAACCTTGCAGTGAAGTGTTGGTTCCTTAAAAAATTACCAAATGGCCAACACTTCAAAGCACAAAGCGCGAAGACCACATCTACTAGCCAAATTGTCACTACCATGTCATACCCATGATGTCTACGTTTGGAACTCATTGTTAACCTTATGACCATTTCCTTGTGATTGAATATAGTCTTTAAAATGTAAGGCTTGTACTTCATGAGCTCCAATGTTACATATGTTACCTTTTTGGGGCTCAAAAATGACTCATAAGTTATTATAGCCTGACTTCCAAGGTGGAAAAAGTCATGTCATGTCTATATTTGGGCTTGGAAAGGCTGAAAATGCATTGGGAACTATCAAATTTGGTATTTTCATGCGTTTTATGTTAGCCATAGACAAAACTACATTGGAACCACCTACACTTAGCATCAAAGCTATTGGGTTTTCATTTTTCTAGCAATGGACAATGTGGTTTCCATAAATCTTAGCATACTTCCAACAATTTTAGCATGGTTCCACAAGGCCAGTGTAATTCTCTAATTCTAGTGTGGATGCCACAAAGCCAACGTAGCTCCCATGAGGCTAGTGTAGTTTCAAAGTTTTTTTACTATTTATGGTATCCAACGTAGTTTTGATGACCTGGGTACATAAAAATATACAAAAATATAAAAATACAATGAAAATAACGACCTACCACACCTACAAATTACACTAATTTGTCAATGATCATGGAAAAAATTTGAAGCCCAAAATAAGTAACCATATGGAATATGAAGAGAAAATTTGAAAACATTGAATGGGTTTGGCAAAATTTCTTGCCTTCCACAACTCTATTACCTTTGCAACCATAAGCACATGAAACCTTTGGCATTTTATGAGGATTTTGGAGCAAATTGCTAACTACCTGGGCATTAGAGACTCTTAGCATAGTACCATTGCAACAAAATGTTGAGCAAATTGCTAACTACCTGGGCATTAGAGACTCTTAGCATAGTACCATCGCAACAAAATGTTAAGAAAATTCTTTACTCCCTTAGTAACCAACGTTGTAAATCCAAGCTAAGAACCAATAAGGAGTTTTGGCAATTGAAGTTGAGAAGTACCTAGATCGTGAGGTTGTCCATAGAACACAATCTACTAACTTCAATAGGCTTCAAGCTTTATCCAAGAAACTCCATTATGCATTTGAGCACACAATTTGTACACATTATAAACTTTAAACTTTGGATATTCTATAATTTGAATAAAGTTTTAGGTTCATTTGTTAAGTTCATCCCATGATTAATTTTTGTGCTTTCTTGTAAATCGAATCTACATTTTCATTTAAATTACTTACCCCCGTTAACACTCCCTAAGTTCTTGGATGATTAACAAGACTATCTAGGGTGCATTTAATCCTCTTTCTTGGAGGTCATTGTGATCTAGGATTAAATTGTTTCACCTAGAATTTTTGGTTTTCTAGCAACCAATTGTTTTAGGCATTATAATTATGTGGCTAGTTACGTTGGTAGTGATCTAGATACTTATGCAATTAGTTAGATTATTAAGTTCCATTTTTTCAATTTGAATTTTGATGAGATTAGAGGGTGGTCGTAGAGTTAATATTTGTTAATTTGGAAATTAATTATATTGTTATTTTTTTACACTTGATTCTTGTTTATGCTTTGTTTGGTTGGTTTGGATAACATTGTTTTGTGGCTACCTATGTGTATGATTATTTAGCTATCTAATACCTTCAACCAAAGCCATAAGGAAGTATTTTGTTAGTTTGTTTACCCTACTTAGTCTTACAACTAATTTCCTTTGGTCTAATATGTATTTTAGGTGTCTACATTAGCTTAGATGAGGAAGAATTAGAAGAAAATGATGATGATTAATTTATGATTTGGATGTTGGATTGAGATTTGGATTTTAGTTTAATTTCAATTTTATATTGTAATTTTTAGCTATATTGTGGTATTGGGATGTTGTATTAGCATTTTACTTTACTTGTTTTGGTGTAGGCCAACCATTATTTGTATTTTTTTTATGTTGTGTTTCTTATCATGTAGGTCTACATAATAGCTATGTAATGTTAGTGCCTAACAACTTGTGGATTTAGTATATTTTCTCAAATGATATCAATTTTCTTATGTAATCTAATTATATTTTTTACTACCATTATTTTAATTTTTGGCTTGGGTAATAGGGATTTATCTTAGTTCTCCGTAATGTATAAGTTATATTTGGAACACACAAGGCCATTATCACTATCTTATCAATGTTTTATATGTTGCTATGTTTTTCTCTTTCCCTAATGTGACTATTTTATGAATATCTACTATTTTTCTAGTTGTATGTTTTTAGCATCCATTTTATTTTTATTATACAATGTTTTTAGAATTCCACATTTTGTTTAATTATACAATTAATGCTTTACTACTCTAGATGTGGTTAGTAGGCTATTACACATCCCTCATGCTAGTACTCTAAAAATAAAATACCAAAAATATTAATTAATTAATTTACCAAATAATTATAAATACGTGAAACACATAGTGAATAAAACATACTAGATGTATAATATAGAACTCAATGTAACAATGACTCACCCAGTACCTAATACCTACATATTCAAAACTCTAACAAAGGCAATTAGTGCATATATGCTAAAAATAAACTAAATATAAATACCAAATACACTTTACAAAGGTAAATATCAAAATACATAGCTTAATTATGTAGAGCATATGAGCTTCTAAGTAAAATAAACTCTACAAGAATAATTAAAGTACTAATAACTTCCTAGAAAAATATTTATAAATCATATGGCTTAACCATATAATACTAAAAGGTAACCTAAAATAAAATAACTAATATATCAATAATACATAAAAATTAGAGCACACTAAAATAAATCTAAATTACAAATACCATCAAAACCTAACTATCTAACTAATGCTAAAAGATAAAATAAAATAAATTAAGATATTACATACATTTAATGAAGATAATTACAAAGCATAAATGCTATGGTAAAATGAAAATAATAATTAAATAATTAAATTACTAAAAAATATATAAAAAATATAAATGCAAGACATATGTAAATATGAATCCAAGGGTATAATTATAAGGAATACTCAATCACATAAGTAGACCTGAAGAATATATAATAATATCAAAGAACACCAAAGCATAACCAAAGATAGGATATACATACAAGATAAAGGTTAGAAAAATAACACATTAATGGTTCAAATTACAAGACATAGCAACTAGGATGAAGTATCTAGAATTAAGGTGTTACACTCTTCCTTGCTTAAGAATCATCCTCCTTGAAGATTTTAAGATAGAAAGGTATAAAAATTCTATTTTATTCTACCAAGTTTCTTCTTATGCATCCTACTTCCTTTCAAATAAATTGATTATATGAGTAACTTGCTTTCTGCTCATCTTTTTATCTACTTCATGATTTTGATTAATTTCTCTTAAATAACTATCATAATATTGATCCTATACACTTTGTCACTTTATTACATAACTAGGATCCGATGCATATGCATTCTTAATGTTGAAACACATTATCAAAAGATAATAACTAATGTGGACATTCGAACTAATACGCAAATATTATGATCTTTTCCAAATTTGAAGAGACTAGTGTAGCATGATATTAAATTTTCTCTCCTTCCAAACCATATATTTTCTTTCAAACTTGAAATTTTAAGAAGACTAAATCTTTAAGATTGAATTTTGAAAGTATCTCTTTGTTGCTAATATACTTGAAGAAATTATTCTAAGTTATATAAGTCTATTTCTAACAAATAAATAGGTTATGAAGCCTTTTTAGTAAAACCCCTATGATTTCTCTACATGATCTACATAGGAATTCAAGCAAGAGATGCATGAAAAGATCTAATCCATAGCACTTCATATGATGTTTCTCTCAAGCTTACTCAAATAATGATTATTGTAAGTAACTTTGATGATGAAAGAATTCTATTCCAACTATCTTGTAGTCTAGCTTTTAACTCTAAGTACATCTACTAAGATTTTATCTACCCATTTTAACAATTTATCTAGCTAATAATGGTACAAAACTTGGTTCAATAAATATGAACTCTCCACTATAGTAGTAACTAATCATCTCCTAGAAGTAGTCCTAGCTTTTCTTGATGCTAAGGATCTAATATTTTTTGAGAGGTTATTACATCCTTTAGACTAAGATAGTAAGACAATTGAGCTCCTCCATTGATTCTACGTAATGCACACAATAATTTATTCTCTTTGGTAGATTGACATTGAACCATAATGTCAATCTAGTTACTATCTTAATCCATCTTATTTCAAGTTTAAATGTGGTTGGTGCACCATATATGGTAAACTCTAATAGTCATTCCCAACATGTGATATGCCCATCACCAAAACAAGGATAGCACCTCACACTTCTGGTAGAATGCATTAGGAAATTTAAGAAAAGTCCATCATGTCCATAGTTATTGTGGAATTAAAATTTGCACCGTTCATGGAGTTTGCTTCTAAAGGTATTAAGACACAACTCCAAGCCTCTCCCATATGGCCAATCTTGTCACGCAATGCTGAATGATACTTGGAATAAGTTTATTAATTTTGCAAAAATAAGAAAGATGATGCAATAATCAAAATTAAATGAGTCTTAGTACTATATTCTATTCAAGCTATCACAAAGGCAGTGAACATTCCTAATGTTGGAGCTAATGTAGTGAAAATATCCACAAGGTTTGACTCAAATGCAAAGAAGTTGTGGCTATAGTGAGGCTATGGGAAAGAGGACAAGGATTATAGTGAACTAACTACTAAGGAGAAAATTTATTTCAAAATCAAAACCTATCACTTGTTCCCAACTAAAATACTTAACAATATCTCTACTTATGCAGCTAGAGGAAATGCAATCTTGATGGGAAAATTCAATGCCAACATCACCCATTTGCTCTTCCTAAAGATACAAAGAAGGTTTGAAGAAAAGAAGGTAGGGAAACTTACACTATCATTCCCTTGTTTAATTAGAAAGTTATGTAAGCAAGCAGGAATCCTAGGACTACACAAATGATGTTCTGAGGAAAGTCTAGAATGTGTCCTATGTAGAGATGTCTAAGATAGTGCCATCCAAGAAGGATTATTTAGAAAAGCTAGTAAGTACTAAAAGAACATTAGGTTCTACACCCGCCAACAACATTCTAGTTACTAAATAGGAGCAACAAGCAGGACCCAGTGGGTCAACACTCAATGGTGATAGGCCTAAACAATAAGCTCTACCACCACAACAAGATGACTAACCTTCAATGATTCACATGTAACAAATTATAGAAACCATTAGTTGGGGAACGAGGGAAGGTTCTACTCTATATAAAGTAAGAGATAACTCCATAAGGCCTACAATATCCATAGGACCTACTAGTAGGCAAGTATCTTTACAAGAAAGTGGAGATGATGATTGGTGATGAGTAGCAAGTACCCCTATGTCCAACCATATGAATCATAAGTGTTCACACATGATCTAGTCAAATTCTATGGATGGGATTAGATGTGGCATCTAGATTGTTAAGCATTGATCACAGGATGTTGTCTTTCCACTTAGACTAGTGGTAGCTTTTTTATGTAGGGTGTAGTCTAAATTGAAACATATGATAACTAATATTATTAGGTCCATTTTACTCCTAGTTATAAGCATAATTAAGAATGAAATTTAACCCTAAATCTAAGTCATGATGGTAAAGTAAATCTACTCCAGTCTAGAGTGATGAGCATTTGGTCTTGGCTTGCCATACATGTCTTGGGCTTATGTAACTATTACTAGGTTACCAAACATTATGCTACTAGGCAAACCAAGCAATAACACTACTAGGATTACATAATGATTACACTTAAATGCTTGAAACCAGTCGTACTCATTATGCTTTACTAATGAACAAGCAAAGTAAAATACTTGGAAATGTAAATGATTAAACTAAAAAAAATAGTAAAAACTATGCTAAGTAAAACAATGATGAAAAGAAATATCTATCTTTATTTCTAGACATGAATTGTGCCCAAGTATAGTTTACTCAAATAAAGATTCTATACAACTACTCAACAACACACTATAGGCATTCACTCTATCACTAAAACTACAAACCAAAACTACAAGAATCTACCTAGGGATGGAATGAAACTTATTTGGATCTATGCATCTAAGTGTTGTATTTATAGGCTATACACATCTTGTGATATTGGATCTATGATGTCATAGCATGTGCTAGGATATTAGACATACAATATCGTAGGTGGACAAAAATTAACTTTTTTTCCAAATAGTTGCAACATTATAGATGTGACGTAGCATCTACAATGGAGCAGCCAACTGAGATACATTGATAAGGATGCTACAACATAGTTTGATGTAGCATTTATGACATAGCATCTATGATATCTTAGCCAACTGATGATTCATCAACTAGGCACAAAAGATCTTAGAGAACGTTGCATCATTTCAAGTGATGTTAGAAACTAGAGAAGGCATCATAGTAGTGGTCATGTAATACCAAGATGCAACAGAAGGAGCAAAGGTTATTACTGATCATATCAAAGCATCTTTTAATGTTCCCATTGTGTCACTAGTCGATATTTCTAAATCCAAAGACATTCAAATGTTAGCTAGAACATCAATGACCCTAGCAAAGCATTAGGATGTCTTTGACAAACTACTATAGATGGGTCAAGTTATGCATAATCTCTTTGATATCCCTAGTGATATCAATGTAGTAGAGTTTGATCTCATAGCCACAAAAGGAAAGTTGATCATGGTAGAAATGAGGGCAAAGCATGCAGAAAATGAGGTTTAGAGGCTACAAGCTAAACTGGTAGCTTTAAGAGCAGAGAAAAGAGACCTTGCACAATTTGTAGTGCCAAAGTAGTTGAAACAATTTAGAACTAACTAGGTTAAGAAACTAATAGCAAGAAACATTTAGGTTAAGATGCAAAAGAAAAAGGTTGTGTGGAACACATCTATGATTGAAGGATAAACATATGCACATGCCAAAGCCATCACCACCTTGGAAGAAGAGAATAAAAAGCTTGTTGTTGATAGCACAAGATTGAGAGATATTGAAAAGCAAAAGAATGTTCTTGAGGAAAGCATAGATCAAATATGAGAATAATTTATCCTAGTTAACTAGGCTATGAATAAATTGGCTAGAGAAAATCACATCCTATTAATGAAAGAAGTCAATTCCATTCGCCTAAAGTCAGCAATTGAAATAAGCACATGGAGAAATAAGGCCAAGAAGCATGATCAGCTCAAGGAACACTTTAGGGATCAGGTGGACATGTATAATTAAATCAATGAAAAAGAAATATAGAGGGTAAAGGCCAAGATAAACTCTATCACAATTCAAACATGAGATTGGTAGCCTAGTCTGGATAGCCTTGCTCATGTCCACTAGACTAAAGTGAAAAATAAAGACCTTCAACTAAAATATTTGGTATGTAATGAAAATAGAGTACATGGGTTTAGCCAACCTTTGGTATGCTAACCTAGCCATGTTAATAGCAGGTAGGCCACAAAATAAGCTTGAGTAGCAAGTAGCGATAGTCTACATGATGTATGAAAGAGAGTTTGCAGATTGAAAGGATGCCTAATAGAAATTACATTTGGAAAAATTTGAGCTTGAAATTATCTAGGCTAGCTACCAAGCATAGAAGGATATTGGAAAAAACTTGGCACATTGGATGATAGGTTACTAGGAACTAAGAAAGATGGTTAAAGCTTTTGAAGAGGAGAGAAGACAATTTGTGGCTTTGTATGTGAAATATAATAAGATGTTCCCATAGCTACCATGTTCATGGGATGTACCAACACCATTCAACATCATCGAATTTTCATGAATATTACATGATCCTTGGTCAAAAGAGGAAAATCTTCAAGCATTCCTAAATTGATATTAGTTTCAGAAGCTTGATGATTAGGGAAAGAAGCCAATGGAGGAACATTCATCACCTAGAACATAAAGGCCACATCAAGCTATTTTGTTTTTTTTTTTGTATGTCTTGTTATTGTAAACTATGTTAATTTTGTAAAAAAACCACTTGAATGACAATGTGGCATTCAAAGTCATGTATATAGTTAATTATGATAAGTCTGAGTCTACCTCATAGTTTTATAAGGGATTCTATCCTCATTTTATTTTAAACTCAAGGATGAGTTTCTAGTTATTCATAAGGATATGATAAATCTAATTTTACTCAAGCATGATATTGTATTTATAATATTAGATCTATGATATCATAGTCCATCCTACATGATCATTGATGTGATGTCTCAACAGTTGTGTAGCCCTATAAATATCAACACTTAGCTGCACTAGAAAAAATAATTTCATTACACCCTTAGATAGACTCTTGCAATTTGTTTCCGTAGTTAGTAATAGAGTGAATGCCTGTAGTATGGTATTGAGAAATTGTACAACATCTTTATTTGAGTAGATTGTACTTGGACATGGTTCATGAGCAGAAATAAAGATCAAAATTATTTTTCATCATTGCAACATCCACTTAGTTCTTTTATTTTACTTAGCTTAATTTTCATGTTTACTTTAGCTTAGTTCTTTACATTTCTAAAGTACTTTACTTTTCATGCTTATTAGTAAGGCAAAATGAATATGATTGGTTTCAAGCATTAAAGTGTAGTCATTTGGTAATCTAGTAGTGGTTTCACTTAATTCACTTAGTAGTGAACTCACTTGGTAATTTCAGTCATGGTTACATGAGTCTAAGAGGTGATCAGCAAGCCAAGACTGGATGATCTTCACCATAGGGTAGAGTAGATTTACATTCCTATTATTACTTAGACTTAGATTTTAATCTCACATTCATTATGTTAACAACTAGGAGTAAATTAATCCCAACAACATCAACATATCATATGCCTCACTAAGAGTTAAACCATATACTTGAACCTCACTAACTCAAAGTGGGAAGACAACAATCATGAACCTACTATCAACTCCTAGCATACTTACATTGTCCATCCATGGATTACGGTTTGGTCATGTGCATGCACTCATGACTTAAATGGTGAAGTGTTGGGATACCCTATTGCTCATCAAGTACTTTTGTACACATGGGATAATCTAATAGGTAAAAAAAATTCTACTTGATTGACGTTAGAGGAGGCATCAACAATAAAATAATTATTTATATGCCCCTATATCCCTTCATCTACAATGTCAAATTAGCTAGGCAAGATTGGGCTCTCACTATTTTGGAATTCAAATAGGTAGATGGGTCAAGACTCCATAAGAAGAGAGAACCTACCATTTGTGCAATTAGGAAGTAATTGAAGAGAACCTACTCTAGACTTGGCCACATGTGGATCCTTCACCATCAATCCCATACCACTACCTTCCATAGCTATAATAGCTTACCATTGGTGGCTTACCCATGTCGTCTCTATGATACTGTACCATCTCACTGCCAACACATCACCTGCTAGTGATTGAGTAATAAAAATAATATGTATGTATGTATGTATTAGTAAATAAATAAATAAGGATAAATTTTTATTTTTTATTTATTAACTCTATAGATGCTCTTAGGTTTTTTTTCTTATTAATTGACAAGTGTCAAGCATGTAGAAAGCCAAGGAGATTCAAGTAACAAAGAAGATTTGGAGGATCCACATACTACCACACTTGGTGAAAGAAATTATGCATGGCAGCCACATGGGTGGACACATGGCTAGTTCCTCTTCTTCCTAAAAAAGGAAGAGAGGAAGGAGAGAGAAGAGAAAGCTTTATAAAAGGCTTCCTTAGGCAATAAGAAATCCATCATGAAAGAGCAACTAGCAAGAGGTCAACAATTAACAAAAGGCCTCCTCTTCCTTTTCTCCTCCCATCTCCTCTTCAATAACATCTCCCTTTTCTTCCTCATCTTACATCCCTTTGTGTCACCATAGCCCTAGACCTACCCTAGTTGCTACCTCAAACCGGCTTGATCAAGAATCCATTGAGATTAAACTATGTAGGAGGCTTGAGAGGCTTTCCCTTGAGTTTGAGCACGAGAAGGAGTGGAAGAAAGGTTGGGGTAGCATCTTGATCAAGAAGGAGGTGACAATTTCCCACCTATAGGAGCTCAAGGGTTAGCCTAACTATTTTACTTGGGTCATCTAGTCATATCACGAGTACCTTTAGGAAGAGATGTAGAACCACCAAAGTGGATGGATCAACATAGATTTCACTAAGTTTGCATCCATGTCTCCACCCCCTTGGCCTTTGTTGTCTCTATCTTGATGTTTTATATATTCATGTTGATGAAGTGTTAACTTCAATTGTTTTAATTTAATATATATATTTCATCTTTAATATTTTTGTTCTACTCTTATATTTGAAGTTTTGTTAAAAATATCAGTTACATTTTTCTTCCACTCAAGACTATTCTTGTGCTAGCCATGCCCTAGGCAATAGCCTTGCCAAATTGAGCACTTTAAGAGTGTTGTGCATTAGCTTGTCTCACAGCCCAAATTTATGTATCAACAATTATACTATGCTTTTAAATTTTAATGTGTTATTCCATTATAGGTTAGGTTATTGGATCCAAGGACCTTTCTCCACAATCCTTCAAAACCTTCTGGGTTGAGTCAGTTCACTACAAACATTACTTAATATTTGTTTTCCTTTGTAATTGATTTTTTAAAGAATGGTTTGTTTCATTGTTTAATTAGCATTCTTCCCCGAGAGCTTTAAATTATGGGTTTGTCTAAATTGGTAAAAGAGTAAATGTAATATAGAAAGCCTCTTGTGATAAAATCTCTTACTACAAAAAAGTACAATTTGATAAACATGGCCCATAGTTTGGAAAATTGTTTTGGCATCAATATATATGAAGTGGTAAAAGTTAGTTTTTTAGTTTTCCTAGATTTGTCTTTACATTTGTTCGCATATAAAACACAGAGATAGTGAAATTTTTGAATCACATTTTCATGTTTTGGTATTTTAATGTGGAAGGTAAAAGATAATTTTATTTACACCACATTAGATCTAATAAACTAATATAAAAGACGACTATCACTTAGGTGCTATTTTTATGAAGTATTGGAATGCATGCCATCAACAATGTTCACTTAAGTTCTTATGCCAACAAGAGTGCATTTTTAGGTTATGCACATTAGGAGCTCTTAAAGATGATTTATATATGTTTCTTTTCTTGTGCTATGACTACCAATTTAAGATAGTTTTATAAGCAATATAATGTTCCAACAAAAAGTTTTTATGATCTTTTTTTGATGACTCATTGGTGTTTGATCAATTTGTACAGTCTATCTTTATTATTTATGAAATTGTAATACCTATTTAATAAATCCTATAACTCTTTAAATGTAATAAAATTTCATTTTATTTTATAATCATCCAAGATGAAAAAGTCAAAGATTAGAAAATTCTCAATCCAATTACCTTACATCCTACACGATGGACAACTTCATCGTCATTACCATTAACATCATTTTTTCTTGCACCTCGTCAACCTATAAAAAGTCAAGCCATTATTAGACATAGCATCCATTTATTTGAATGGAAATTGCCATTAATTATTGGCATGGCTACTTAATTTTCACAAAAACCTCAATGGATTCTTACCATACACCATGCCCAACACTAGGTGTGAACGAATTAATGATAAAAAATAATCTATTTTCATGCAGCCAATGTTTTAACAATAAAATGTAATTTCTAACACATTACATGCACTGTAAAAGTTGATTACTAAAGTTTGATATAAGCAATCTAAAAGGAGGTATTCCAGGAGAGTTAGGGAGATTAAGTTAGCTTCACCATCTCTAAGTCTCTCCTGGTTGAACACTAATGCCTTCTCAAACCTTATACCATCTTGGGTGGAAAATCATCTAATCCATCTTTAGAGCCTACATTTGAAAGCAAAAGAAGATGTTAGCAACAATAATAACCCATGGGAATTGGGAAATCTTACCAATTTGGTGGAGATATCTTTATCCATTCGTACACTAAGTGGAATTATTTCATGGGAGCTTGGAAATCTAACACACCTCCAACAACTTCTTTATATGTATTTATTTAATGGAAGTAGCCCAATACCTTCATCTCTAACAAAATTATCACATCTTGAAAGCCTTTCAATTACAAGAAACTTAGACTTTACAACCAATCAATCCCAAGGAGCTAAATGGTGGAAAATATTCAAACTACTTTGCTTGATATCAAAGTCTTTAAAGCAAAGCTCTACCTTATTCTAACTACTTCATGTATTTTACTCTCTTTGGCAAAGTCATAGTCTATTCCATCATCAATCTTTCTTATTATCATCTATTATTCCACATCTCATGCAACATAGAAATGTCGTGGATCAAACACCCTTCATTCTAACTACATTTTACCCACTACAACATGTACATCTTTCTCTCCATCATTGTTTTCAATGTCATTATGGTAACATATCCATTATTGTTCAAACTCCCACCATATAGTCATAGTCAAATCATTGACTATAGCATTCATTCACATCACCTTGAATTAAGATGACCGCTTGTTCGGTGGCTCTTAATAAAAGTTAATTACTCTTCACATAGTGTAATATGAAGTAGGAATAAACTAAATACTTGAATTGAACTCAGATTTCCAATGACCTCCAACTACACATCATGACAATGGACAACTTTGATGAAGACTTTGAGAAGCATTAATAATATTTTAAGATGTTAAAACTACTATATACATCTACTCCATCACCCATGGCATAAACTTAGAGATAGCATCATTGGTGGCAACCTTCCCTTTCAAAGCCTAAAAGGTTGCACATGTAATTAGCATCATCCATAATTTTAAGTAAATTGACCTATCTTACGACTTTCTCAAGCACCTAGAATAAGAGTGTCATGCTTGAACCATTTATGCCATTGTTTACCAAATACTCAAGCACTACCATGAATTTGGCCCACTTTCAATATACTATAAATAATAATTTACTATACTAGTCACTCATAGCACCTTATTAGTAAACGTTGGTAGTTCAAAAAGACTAACAGTGGAAGTCATTATCAGGTGACCTTAACTCAACTTTTAAGAATATGGAAATGAAAATGTTTAATTACATATTTTGCAACACCACTTTTTATTTAAACATTGTAAATGAGGTGTAGGAATCTTTCTGTGTATGCACATTGATGTATATCGTCATGCCATAACATTGCCTGGTAGTGGTGCATGGGCAATGTAACAAATAAAATTAATTAATTATAATTTTAAATAAAAATATTTATAATGCCATGTTGGTTTTGTGATAAGATAAATAATATTACAGTTATCATAAGTGTTGAGTTTAATTCTTTGTAAAACATTGAAGTTTTTGTATCCGATTTTAGTTTAATTCATTTTTTAAAAACATTTTTGTTTTCATCGATTCCTCTCTAGAAAGAACTCCTTGTCCAAATATTTATCATTCTTTCTCTATATATTTTTGGGAAAACATTCCATAGTTTTTGCTAATAAATCTCTTTTTGCAAAAAAGTCCTTTTCAAATTCCTACTTTCTACCTATTTATTCCTACTTTCTCTATATCTATTACATAGTAAAAAACATCATTCAAAAATTACCAAGTGCTCTTGGTAACATAAATGTTATGGAAAGCTTATCACCATCCAAAATTTGAAATAGCCTTATCTTCTCTATCACACTAAAGACCAAAAATTAAAAAACACTTGAAAATGTTTCATGGCATATTGAGGTAATTTAATTTAAAAAAAATCTTTGTATCTTTTAGCTGTGAAATATTTTATCCTTATCCTTAAATACCTAGATGTTTATCATATTCAATTTCACCCAAGTTTCTTTTCTTTAGGGCACTAATGAATGTCTTTGTACATTGTTTGATTTTGGGTTTTCTACATCTTTGTTGCCCCAAGTCAACATGGAATGTTGTAAGAAATCTAATTGGTTATTTTCATAGGTACTGATTATGGAAGCTCCAAAAGTAATGCCTAGCTGGCATTAGACTATGGTATTGTAGAGAGAAACAACACAGTTGGTCTTAATAGAGATGTCTTTACATTAATACTGGAATTTTTAAAATTAGACCCATTGTTTCCCGAGAAATTAAACATTGTTGAGTTTGATGGCATGAAAACCATTGCATATTTTAATATACCTCAAGGGCAAGAATTGCCTAAATCTTTGTTTACCTACCTACATCTTGTTGCTCTTGGAGGTGCTGATGCTTTTCTCTTAGAGCCATTGTTCAGAAATTTAGTGTGGGTACATTTAACTTTACCATTCAACCAAGAGAATGAGTAAGTTGTTTGTAAAGTCATTTTGGATGGATGCTCATCAGCTCTCTTTGGTCATGCAACCACAATAGAGGAAGTGAGTATAATTTAATTTATAGAAAGTAGATCTATATGGATGAGTTTCATGTATTTTAGAAATGATTTTTAATTTCCATGGACAAGATGAAGTTTTGCTAGATGACCATACGGATTCAAGAAAAGAGATAGCCATCATGAAAAGATTAGGTGAAAATAAGGTCTTGTATGACCTTAAAAAAATTTTTGAATAATATATACAAGGAATTAGAGATTTGGAATACTACTAAGAACGAAGACTTAAAAGTCTAGGTCTATTGCGAGAGAAGGGTGAGCTAATTTGATGGTGATTAGTTGATTGTTTCGACCCTTCATGTTTAGTACATTGTCTAGTTCCAAATTTATGGCTTGTATAATTCTCACTATTCAATTTTCCAATTTTTAATATTGTTTTCTCATTGGGTCCTAAATGTTCTATTTTTTTTGTGTACTAAAAATATATTAGCTTTCCTATGTTGTTGCACTACCCCGTATTGGTAGTGGAGAAAAGCGTACTAATACTATTTTTTACCTGTTTGCCTAGGGTTAATATCCAACATTGCAGAAGTTTTTATGCTGGCATCAAACCTTAGATAAGTTCTTTGTATTGTTGCAAATGATAACAAAGGACTGTAGAAATCTTGTTAAGCGTATGACTTTTCTAATTATACCTGCTGAAGTGGAGTTATTGATTAAGTAGACCACAAACCATCCTAGCAGATGTAGTTAAAATAATACTTTCCAAAATGGATTGTTAAATAGAAAACTTCGCAATTCTACAAGTAAGGTTGAATCTTAATAGGTTGACAATGAAGTACATAAGCATTATGTAAAAAAATGGTTAAAGTTGACATGTTTCAATACATCCAAAGGGTTTTAGGTGGAGTTTAAAACTAGTTGAATTTTAGTTTCACGATTCTAGTACCATATAATATTTTTGCTACCTTAAGCACTGTGATAATGATCCATGCAAGCTAAGTGGGTTGATCCTTGCTTAATGTAGCATACACTTGTGAATAATTGTATCATCTTTAGAATGATCCAAATATATTTGAATTAGGCTACCTTGTACATGAATAATCATATTCTTGTTTCCAACATGGACTTGACCGAGAGAAGTGGGTCTAAGCACTTTGTGCTTGATACCACATGTGCTAAATACGCATTCAAATTTTTTTTAAAAAAAAGAAAACATTGTTGATTTACGATTTCAAGATGAAAGGTGGGAGAAATGATAGTCTTGCTAGCTTTTGAGACAACCCTTCATATTTTGATGGGTAATAGATTGGGATCAAATTAATAAAAATATCAACAATAGCATGGCTCTTCAACTTAAGCCTAAAAGTTTTGTTAATGTTAACAAATGGGAAAATATGAGAACTTATCAATATTGATTATTTTATGTTGCTTTTAATAAAAGAATGCAAGCAATAAAGGTCCATAACTCTCTCCAACTTAATCCTTTTACAACAAAACATATGAACTTTTCATGGAAGACAAAAGTAATGTTATTAGAAGTAAACACGAATTTGTGGTCAATCCAATCCAATCACCCTGGCAAATAAAATCAATATATTTTTACTTGACAATTGCAATAACAATTTTCTAAGCATATTAGATGCACAGAGCATTGTAGCTTTGTGTCTAAGCTGAAAAAAAAAAAACATAATGTTTTTAATGGCACTACCACAAAGAAAATGATGGTAAATAGGAGGTTCCATAAATTAGGATTTGATAAAAGCTTTCAAAGATAACAATCAGGTATAGTGACAGTAACAAAGTTCAATATAAAAGATCCACTTTATAACATATTCTAATACACAACAAGGGATATAGAATGACAACTATAAACATAAATATAAATAACTAGCAGTACAGTGTTTGCGTGATAGCAATACACTGATAAAAATTATAATTAAAATCAATGGATAAGCATAGATGATAGGCATTTTGATCATTATATGCAAGTGTTACCAAGTTAGTAAAATAGATTCCAAAAACATTATTACATAATTTGAATTTTAAAAATTGAAATATTTGGAAACAAAATTTAATTGATTTTATATTTTATGTGTGTGTGTGTGTGTGTGTGTGTGTGTGTGTGTATCAATTACTCTGGGTGTTAGGTTAGTTATCATGTTAGTCTCAAGCACAAACATTTCATTTAATTCCTTCCAAACACTCATTTGTTATATCTAATCTTCTCTCATTTCTTATTTTTGACTTCACTTGATCAACCTTTATCCTTATTTGATTTCATTTGATTTGAACAACATTCCTAAGAATTTTCATTTGTTATATCATTTCTTTTCTTTTCTCAATACTTCAAATCATTTCTCATTTCATACTCTAAATACACAAATTGGATGGATCTTTCTTCTGATTTTGATTTATTTCACGACCTTCAAAAGGTGAACAGTAGGAGCACCACACCATTCTGACGATAAATCGATTCCTTATGATCTACATATGTAGGGGCTATGTTCATAATTTAAATTACAAACATGCATAGTTGCATTTGAAATTGTCTTACAGAGACACTGTTCATTTTAAGCATGATTTAATCATGATAGTGCAAATTTAAATGAAGTTTATGATCTAAGAACAAGATATTTCAGAAACAAATGTAAATAACAAGAGGGAGATGCATGAACCCTAATTTAGGCTAGTTTCTTGTTCATTGCCTCACCTCAACTTTCCAACAAAGTAAAAAGCATTTTACCCTATAACAGTGGTAATAGAAGTCTTCGTTATCCAATGGAGAATTCACCTAGGCATCCAATAAGAGAGGTGCAAGTGATAGAGCTCACTTAGTGAACAACAACAATAAAATAAATCATTCAAAGAAAGGTATAGGATCATGGAAAGAGTGTGAAGAACAACATTTTATCATAGTCCACCTTATGTGTTGGATCTTTTAGGTTAGAGAACACATCTGAGAAAGTAAAAAAGCCCATCAATGAATTTTGGAAAAACAATTTACTTTATTTGAGATGTGCAAAATTCACACTTACATACTCTCCAAATCATAAAGGTATAAACCTTTTTACAGGTATAAAAAGAAACTTTGATTCATTAGCAGATTGAATTTGTTATTAGTTACTCTACAAGTGCCACATTAATAGAATGCAATATGATTCTACATGTCTTGCAATATGATTCTACATGTCTTGATTACAGTGCTTTAAGACAACATCTAGCAATGAATTATTGTTAAATTTGTAATAATCAATAACTATACATCACAATAAAAATATAAACTCATCTTGCAACAACCACGGGCGTCCTCCTTCGAGACCTAGCTGGAGCAGAAGAATGGACATAAACAAGTGGTGGTTCTAGTAACGCATTACTGATATGCATCTGCAAACAAGAGCTGAACAAACCCTGTCCTCCAAACAATTCATTTTCTTCATCTATAGCTCCACACATTCATCCACAAACAAGAGCTGAATGATATTCCAAATTATAGTATTAACCAGAGGGCCTACTTGCCTAAACTAAACCCTACACAGCATTAAAATCATGCAGGCAAGATTTGCAGAATGTATGGGAACAAGATACAGTACAAAGATTCATATCACACATCTAGACAAATCTAACAAGCCAACTCATCTTTCATAGATCTAGACAAATCAAACAAGCCCACTCATCTTTCACAATCCAGACAAATCGAACAAGCCAACTCATCTTTCACGTTTTGTAATTTCTCAGCCTCACCAGTTTTCATCTACATGATTAAAAAAATTCATTCTCACTAAACTTGTTGAAATTACTACTACAGTTTCACATTCAAAGTTAATTAGCCAAAATCAGAATTATCAAGTATACAACATACATACCAGAATCAGCAGCTTTAGAAACCCTAGGCACATGCAGGACAGAGGAAAAGTCCATGTTTGAATCCATCACATCTACATCCCTCGATTTCACTGGCAATGACGCTCGCCCAGCAGCAGCATCATCCAACACTATAACATCGTCGTCGTCCAACTGCAACTGTGGACCTGGACTTCGACTAAAATCAGCTCTGCTCCTTTTCTTTCCCTGAAGTAAAGAAGGCATGGTTGCGCGGCTTGGCTTCTCTGCAATGAAATGAATTTCTGATTCTGATTCGGATCCTCCTGCTTGTTTGAACAAAGCTTCAAATTTTATGGCCTAAGCTCTATCGCCAATCTCTGTGTCGCTAATTCACTACTCTGATCCCCTGAATGTTGAAGAATTTTGATGCCTTGCTCTGTTTAAATTGAAGGCTTTCCGACGACGAATGAGGCGCATGCAACGGTGGAAAAAGGTTTAAATTCCAGGTTTTTGGTGTTGTTGCTAAATATAGATGTACGTTACCCTGACGGGTTTTCGTTGTGGTCGAGTTTTACGGAATTCTATTAAAGAGGACAATGACTCCCAACAGCCGTTATGGTATTGTTAGCCGTTATTATTTGCTTAAATGTTTTTCTTTATTCATGTATGTTACGTGTATTTTGGTCTTAATTTTTTATCCTCCTTCAACATGTGCCTTTCTTAATTTTTTACTTATCACTAAATTTCTTTTTTTCTAAATTACATTTCACATATGGTGGTTACTCATTGCTCAGTAACACGGAAGTGTCTCCGTTACCCCTTAACTTTCCTGCATGTTATGCATGAACATGCATGGTATTCATGCATCGTGGATATAGCATGATTCATCTCTAAGGTTTGAATTTGTCAAAAATTTTAAGTATATGTTTACGATAAAGAGATTTGAAAGTTAAACTTTTAACTTGATAATAAAAATGGGAAAAAATGCATTAATTAGATTATATATCTTTGCTAATTTTATTTATATAACCATTTGAACATAACAAAGTTGTATAATTAAATATTATTCACCATTATCAATTTGCTTTCTTTTCCTGGATATCCTTATAAACTGCCTCCGTATTGTAAACAGAACATCTAAATCCCAAAAATAAAGCTTGTGTGGTTCCAGAGAATTTATGGAAGTTGTAAATTGACAGAAACTTTGAACATGATATTAAAATTTTCATTTTAATCAATTTCTAAATTAGATTGAAACAGAAAACTAAACTTTATAGCAAAGTGTCTGGAACAGCCAAAATTTAGGCATATTTTGGTGTCATGTATTAAACTCCTCTTTGACAAATTTCAGATTGCCCACAATCTAAGCAGTGATTCCCTTTTAATTAAAAGAAAAACAAAGATAATTTACGTCTCGGCGTACTAAATTATCTAATATACCCATTAGTGTTAGCCATAAACTTACCAATTACGCAAATGTGAAGTACGAGTTAGCAATGAAATCTTAAGGCTGTTCCATCATGTTGCAAGTTAAAACTTTTGAACTGCGGTGATTAAACATATTTTAACAACCATACAAAGGATTTAGGTAATTATGATACGCGGCCTGGTTTTCCCCACATGATAGATAGACACATTGGCAAGACTCGTGACTTCCTGTAAGAGATAGATTTAATTCTAATAAATCAGGTTTACTGAAATGGTTGACACTGAACTTTGTCCAGTAAATTCTTCCCTGTCCAATCAAATCCTACTTTCATAGAAATCTAGCTCTGAAGAATTCCACACATGGCATCCAAAATTTATTCAATGTCATAAATAAAGAAAAACTTCTACAATATTAATGATAAGAATAGGGAAGTGAATCTGTTACTTGAGGCTATCACAAAACTTCTTCAAGGAGAGGTCATGTTTCATCAAAAGGACATTTTCCAGCAAACATAGGCATGGAAAGCAGCATCACACCGCGAAGCATATAGTGGACACTACTCTAATTATACAGTAATTGTACTTTTACCTTGAATTGTAACCATAAATCACAAATTTGTACATATTGTATTTATGATATTGTCCTATTCATTAACTAACATCCAGAGAATTTAATGTTATTCAGACTAAGCAAGGTTTTGAAACCTTGCTGTTGTTTTGACTTTGAATGGATGACATTATGGACTTTGTCATTCTTTTAAAGCTTCCATGATAATCTATTTTCTTTTACCTCCAATTGTTTTTGGCTATCATAACTGTCTTGTAGAGATTAGATTGGGCAATTATTAATGACATTAAGATTCTGGCTGAGAAATGGTCCATGTGCTAAGGTAACAAAGTTTTGCCTTTAAATCTAGCTGAAGAGAAAAGTCTTGATTTTTGTGCAAGCCAGAGATTTTGACTCCGAGTCTCTAAGAAATCAATTACCAGAAGCGGTTTCTTTGGTAGATGAAGCCATATTGAGAGGGGATGTTGTATATGTTCATTGCACAGCAGGGTTGGGAAGGGCACCAATTGTAATTATCTCCTACCTCTTCTGGTTCTCTGATGTGGATGTAAGATTTTCTTCAAAATTGTTAATATGCTAATTTGAATCCTAGACAATAAGCTAGTAGTTCATTTGGAAATTCATACAACTCTCAAACATTAAGTTACAAGGTTAAGATATGATTCTAAGGCATTTTTTTACCAAACATTGAGATATGATTCCAAGGCATTGCTCTACCTAGCATTCCACAACCACACAAAGAATCAAGTTCTTTCACTAACGATTTTGGCTTTGCAGCTAAATATGGCATATGAGATGCTGACATCAAGGAGGCCCTATGGACCAAACAAGGAGGCAATCAGGGGAGCTACATATGAGTTGGCAAAAGACAGCCCATGGAAGAACCTTTTGAGAACCTTTCTGATCGTGCATTCACAAATATTACAGATTGGGAAAGAGAGTTGATTCAGCAAAGAGTTTGAGCCCTTTGTGCTTAACATATTTTTTGATAAATATGCATTCAAATCTAAAGAAAAGAAAAGATTGTAGATCCAAGAAGGATTAGGACCAATTCAATAAATATATATCAATAAGAGAGTGTAATGAGAGGCAACGTACCCCTACGCCCAACCATACGAATCACAAGCATTCACGTGCAATCCAATCGAATTCTACAAACTGTAATTACTAAGTACACTAGAGCTTAACGATGTGTGTGTGTTGTTCATTCGTTGTCTTTCCAATTCCACTTGTGAAATGCAATTGTATGGTTAAGTGTGATTAAGGCATATGATTTTTATTGTTTTGTGTTTTTATGGAATTACTCACCTAAAACAAGAATAAAAGTAAGAGTGATTAAAAATAAAAGTGATTAATTGCTAAGGAAACTAAAGTCTAATCTAGCCTAACACAAGTAACTATTCCTACTTCTCATACACATCCTGAACTTCACGCAAACACTGCTGGGCTATCAAACGCTAATCGTTTCTGAGCTACCAAGTCTCACATGTATGCTCGAAGGGGTCATGCTTGTGTAATTTAACAATTTGCATAATTGATTAAAATGAATTGCTAAGCTAATAACACGAATGTAAAGTGCATAAAATAAAATAAAATATAAATGCATAAGAAAACAAATCTCAAGTGCTGCAAGGATGAATCAAAGAGCTCATCTTTATTTCCAACACAATGGTGTGCTCAAGTACATCAATGCTTGAATAAAGATCTATTCACACTTATACCTCTTATTGTGGGCACTTGGAAAATATTCTAACTTTCAAATAGACAAACTGCAAGAGTTTCACTACTTGACTACTACAAACATCCTCCCAATTGTGCACCTAGGCATTGTACTTATAGACCCAGGAGTAACCTGAGAATAACCACTCTAATAATCATCACTCTAATAGTAACCACTCTAATAATTAGAGTAACTGCTTCATCATACCCCCACGATTGAATCAAAACTCATCCTCGAGTACAGAAGAAAAGGAACAAGTTCTTTACAAAATATATTAAGGGAGTGTGGACTTATTTGACTAACATGCAGAGTAACATAGAGAAAACAACAAATACAAAAGTGCCCAAGCATACAATATTACAATTATGTGCAAAATTGATGTTTATGACAATTAGGAAAGAACACCAATGGATCCCAAGGACATCCAACCCCTCTTAGCAACAGAAAAATGAGGGAGAGGTAGAAGAGATCCAGCAGTCATGAACAATCTCCCGTGAGTGATATGGTTGCATCCTCCTTGGTGATGACAACCCTGCTTCTAATCCATGCTTCCCACTACAATCACAAAAAAACTAAGGATTAGTATATATAGTACATAAATAATGCCTGAATACCTTGTCTCGTTGGTGATTTTATTTAGCCAAGTTGTGATTGTGATAAATTGATTGCTTGATATTGTTAGTAGAAAGACTGACGAATGGGTTAAATAATTGGAGTGATCCATACAATTTAGAAAAAGCTTGACACAAGGAGTAGTCGAAAGAGGGAATTCACAACAATAAAAAAGAATTCATTACAAACAATTGTGAAGGTGTGTACAATTTGGATGACATGGATGGGGTAAATAAAAAGAATTTGATTGTACCAATGTCTAAAGGTAAAGAACTTAACTTAACTAAACCAAAAGATATGCAAGTGGGTCCTCCCCCAAAGTAGGCACAGGCATTTTATGCCCTTACATAACTTCAAACCAAGGAGTCCGTGGGCTCCATGGATGATTAATGATTATAGAAAATTAAGTGCAAAAACCCAAAAGTAACTGACTGAGAAACCCGACACATCAAACCAGAACACCGAATCAAAACATGAAACCAACAGTGAGGTGAGATATGGAAAGCATAGATGGATGATATAGAAAGTGCAATGGAGTTCCTAATTATGGTCACATATAGCCTCTTGTGAAGTTTGTGATTAATTGACTTCGTAGGATCCTTCCTTAGTCCAGATCAAAACCAACCACTTTTAGTGACTTCGCATCGACATTCTAAGGCAAGTCCATCCCTTGAAATACAAAAATGCTCAGAAAAACAACCACCATTCCAAATGGGAGAGAAGATAGGAAATGAGAAAGGGCCTTAGTTAGAGGAGACAAGACAAGTCTCATAACCAGTGCTTGTAGCCCTCTTATTTGGTCTAAGAGATGTGCTTTGAATTCCCATGTTTTTCTTTATAGAAACCACACCATGCAAAGACCCATGCGATTTTTGCATTTATTTTGTCCAAGGGGTGTGCTTTGAATCCTCATCTTTTTTCTTTTTTCTTTTTTTCTTTTTTTCTTTTTTTTTTTTTTTTTGATGATGAGGACCACACCATGTAAGGACTTATTTGACTTCCTATTGTGATATGACGTGGAATGGTGAGAATCTTACAAGAACACTCCTGCACATAGGAAAATAGAAAAGCACAAAGAACATTACATCCCTTTGAAGCCACACCCTATCCAAATGTTTAATTCCTTCCCAATTTTAGAAACTACACAAGTCACCAATTTATTAAAGTTGCATTAATGAAAAAGAGATTGCATGCTTCCAAAACAAGGAAAACAATAGAGTAAGTGGATGGGTGGATGATGTGGACTTACTACCTGTGGCATGAAAAGAAACCATGTCCTAGTCATTAGTAATGATCATCAAAGTCAGAAACCAGACATCAACAATCAAATTACAAATGAAACATACCACCATTGAGTAATGCATTACCACTGTACCTACCATGTTATTAGTAGAAAAAGTAAAGAAACACACGAAACATAAGCAAATATAACCATAAAAGAAAGTAAAAGAGTAGACAATAGATATTGAAATATATTAATGATGGTGTAAAAAAAAATTAAGGGAAAACCAACAACCTTAAAAATACAAAAATGTAAAACAAAGAAGATGAAAATAAAAAATTGTAAAACCAAAAATGTGTAAAACAAAAAGGTCAAAAACTGAGGAACCACCAAAGATGTTAGTATGGATGGCCATCTTCCCCATGACTAAGTTGAAAGGGAGAGATCCGAAAGATTGAGTGTGGTTGTCCATTTGATAAGGTGTTTTTTGTGTTGGTTGGCTTGGGTTAATGGAAAGGTTTTATTTATTAAATGTTGACTAGTTGTTTCTTATTTGGGCTATCAAGTTTGTTGATGATCATGGCCCTAAATAGAAAAGTCTCATCAATAAAGTAAGGTTCTTCCCACAATGTTTGAAATTTGGTTCGTTGGGGTACATGTGTAGGATTCCAATAAAGAACCTTGTCTCTCAGTTAAAACTTTACTTTTCTTATTATGAGGTCATGACATTTCTTGTTGAATGTCTTATGTGTCTTGTTGGATGACATGGCCATTAACTGATTTTCGTCTAGCAAGTTGAGACTCATTAATCGTTCTTTCTATGCTAGATTTAGATCTAGATCAAAGTCATAGGTTGTGGAGAGTGTACGGAGCTCGGATTGGATGGGAAATGTTGGTAGTTTTCCATACACAAACTCATAGGAAGAATAACCTATAGAAAACTTCCATGTGGAGTGATAGGCCGAAAGGGCATGGTTTAATTTAGTCCTCCAGTCCCTTCGGTATTTATTAATGGTACATGTTAATATTTTTGTAATCTCCTAATTAGTAACTTCAACTTGACCATTGGCTTAGAGGTGATATGGTGTTGTGAATTTATGTTCAAGCCCCAAGCATTGCATCAGCTTCCAGAAAGTGGCACCTATAAAATGAGTTCCATTATCAAAAATTAATGCATGAGGTGCACCAAACCTATTTACAATGTTTTGTTGTACAAACCAAGAAGTAGTGGTGGATGTACAGTCGGTGATAGCTGCTACTTCTACTCATTCTGACCTTTGCCAAATTTCCAACACACCCCAATTGACATCAACATTTGCTCCTTTAGAGAGCTAATGATGAACTTGCTCGAGTTTATCCATACATGCCACATATTCATACGTTAGGCCCTCAGTAGGTTCCATGCATAATGTACTACTGCTAGAATCAACTATCAACCACTGGCTAACTTCTTGTTTTGTAGCTGATGTGTATAGACATCTCTAGATATCAACTTCTAGTGTACACTGCTTACATGTAGAGATAGATTTTTGCTTTACTGACCATAACTTCTGCACACAATGGCACCCTAAATCATTGTACATGATACATGGAACTCTCTTCTTCTTGATTTTTCCAAACTCATTTTCTTTTGATATTTCCAAGGAAAGATCTCTAATGCCCATTTTGGAATCCACAATACCTAGGCATGCCTTTCCCATAATGAGTAGAAAGTCCCCCTTGCAATTCTCCACTTTAATTACTAGGAAAACAGCTAGATATGACCATCGACAAACAGTGATGATGATGTCTTCAACCAATCCTAATGAAATAGTGATAGACTACTCTGCCAATTCCAGCTGGATGTTGCTCTTCTTCAAAGGAGGAAGGTTCCACATTTTGTACATCTCATGCGAGATCAAATTAACACCAAAACTAGAATCCAGAAGAGCTTTGCAAAGCTCATTCCTAGCAATTTGCAAGTAAAGTAGGGGACTCCTGGGATCAGCTAATTTTTTGGGTAGGTTACCAAATTGAATCCAATTACATACAGCATGTGTTAGCATTACAATATGAATTCGAGAGAGATTTTGGTTTGAAGGGGACTCAGATAAAGAAGAAATAGAGGAAGGTGGCAGAGCAGGGTTACCAACCACTGATGTATTTGAGGGCTTTGGTGGACTATGAGGTCAGAAGAAGGGTCTTTTCTTTGTTTGTGGTTTCAACCCGCTGGATAGGTTAACCAATTGTATGTTAACTACCCTTGTAGTGTTCCTTTGCTATGGTTGTGCAAGCAATTCACCTTGCATGGATGGAGTAGGTGGTGGTTCTGAAAGAGGTGGAGGAGTAGGTGTAGGAACAGGAGGTACATGAGGGTAGTAGGTGGTATCCCTCCTTGGATATGGTGATTGATATGTTTCAGAAGGGTAGTGGTGAGACTGGTAAGCAGCAACATAACCAAATAAGTCCCTTGGAGATGAAGGTTTCTAAACATAACAACCATAGAGATCTATTTTCTGGTAAGGGTATTGTTGTCTTGGAGGTGGCAATGCCCATAATTGTGGTTGCTGCCACTACTGATATACTTTGTAAGGTTGTGAAGGAGTTCCACTTAGATAGTATTGTTATGGTTGGTGGAACTATCGAGGATTGCCTTATGGATAAGGTAATCTTTTGGGTGTTTGCCTTTGTGCAAGTCATGGATGCAATGCACACACCTCAGATTCCTGCAAGTGTTATACAACTGGGCAACATCCCTTAGGATTTTCATACTAGCAAACATCACATCCACCACCATCATTCGAATCACTATCCGCAACCATCTTACCTTTACCTCTAGATATGGCACGTTCATCCTCCTTACGCCTCCAATGCTCATGATCACCACTTTGCTCTTTAGTCTATTCAACAGTTTTTAACACAACTTAAAGCTTATTGTCCATGCAGTCTCATAATTGATCAACCTTAGCTGTAATTTTTTACTACAATTTTTGGAATGGCAAGGTTTTCTGATTCACCACCTCATCTTTGGAAAATTCGTCCTCACTATCACAAAATCTAACCCCCTTTTTTTGAATAGAAGGATCTTTGTTGTATTCTTCTATACTTTCACATTTTCTAAGCTCTCCCTCCTCTTTGGCTACTTGCTCAATTAATCTTTAAATTTGAAGGGTACTTAACTCTATCAATCTCCCTTGGACATAGGCACCAAGGGTTTTCCTAATTTTAGACCGCAACCCATCTACAATATGGTGAAGCTGATCAAGCTAAGAGTATCCATGGCCAAGACACCTATGCAATAGAGAGTAGTATTGGCCAGTATCAACATCCAAGGGCTCATGATTTTTTTGTTTCCACCCTTGAATTTGTTTTCTTAAATTGGATACTTAGGAGTACGTTCGATATTTTTCATTGAATAAATCCAACATCATGCTCCACTACCTAATTAATTCTAGTTCCAAGGATCGATACCAACTTTCTACTTCTTTTATTAGTGTCTTTGGAAACAATTTTAGCTTTTGCCATTCATTTTCAATATTCTACAAGGCACATGCATCTTGAAAATCCTAGAGATGATTTTGTAGATCAACATCATATCCTCCCTCAAATCAAGGAATATTGTTCTTATCAAGCCTCTTTATTTTGTTGTCCTTCACATGCCTTGTTGGAATCCCCATAACCTTTGCAATATTCAACATACCCCGAGTAGCAAGTAGAGGTTCATCAAGGCCATGATGGTGGTGCCTATGATGCTCCCTACTAGTCCTTTCTTGATGATGGGCCTCTTTAGATTACCCACATCTTCGATCATGACTATCCTGATGGTTCCTTCTATTGTTCTAGTCCTATCGGTCACCTCCATCATGGTTATTTCATCTACTGCCACAATTTGAACCCAATGAAGAAGAAGATGATGATGAAGGGGAAGAAGAAGGGGAACTTGCTCTGCACTGATGCCTATCTCTCTTCCTTTGATGCTCGAGACCATGATCACAATCATGATTTCCTTTATCCTCCTTTTCTTGACTTGCCTCTCCAGATCCATTTTTGTCATTGGATCCATTTTGACTAGAACCTAGATTGTGAATTGTGGATTGTACATTCTAGTTAAGGGCTCCTTGAACAAAATCAAAGAGAGTAGAATCACTAAGAAGTGGTCACCTTCATCAATTGGGCCAAGCAAGCTAGAATGATGTTTGACCCCTTGCTCTTCATAAGCTCGTGTTGATACTCCAACTAACGATCCCTTAATCTTTTTCCTTCAGTGGAATGATAATCCCTTGAGTCAGGATCTCACATCTCATATTCTCCATGGAGATGTTGAAGCCCATGTCATGCCAACATTAATTGGAGCATCGCTGGAATAGATCAGTCAAGTGGCAACATAATGTTACCTTCCATGTCATGCCACCGCATTAGTTCATCTTGATGTAAGATGATGGTAAAGTTTGGTACATACTCATCAGGATGAGCATATACCACCTAGTATTGTTGAGGTACTTGAACTGTTGTGGGTGGAGATGGACTCCTATGAGAAGAAGACATTTTTTATTAATAAACAGTGTGCAATTGAGATTTAATTTAATGATAATAATGATAATTTTTGGTTTTGTAGGATTTGACACTTAGGGTTTGAACAATGAGGGTACTAGATTTCACTAGGCTTAGATAGCACACGAAGAACTACAGTCCCTAGAAATAGCACCAATGATGAGCGGCAAGGTAACCCTACGCCCAACCATACGAATCACAAGTGTTCATGTGCAACCCAGTCGAATTCTGCAAACTGTAATTACTAAGTACACTAGAGCTAAATAGTGTATGCCTGTTGTTCATTTGTTGTCTTCAAGCTTCCACTTGTGGAATGCAATTGTATGGTTAAATATGACTAAGGCATATGATTTTTATTGTTTTTTGTTTTTATGGAATTACTAACCTAAAATAAGAATAAAATTAAGAGTGATTAAAAATAAAAGTGATTAATTGCTAAGGAAACTAAAGTCTAATCTAGCCTAACACAAGTAACTATTCCCACTTCCCAGATAGATCCTGAACTTCGTGCAAACATTACTGGGCTATCAAATACTAATTATTTTTGAGCTACCAAGTGTCACACGTATGCTTGAAGGGGTCTTGCTTGTGTAATTTAACAATTTTCTTAATTGATCAAAATGAATTGTTATGCTAATAACATGAATGTAAAGTGCATAAAATAAAATAAAATAAAATATAAATGCGTAAGAAAAAAAATCTCAAGTACTGCAAGGATGAATCAAAGACCTCGTCTTTATTGCCAACATAATGGTGTGCTCAGGTACATCAATGCTTGAATAAAGATTCATTCACACTTAGATCTCCTACTACGGGCACTTGGAAAATATTTTAACTTTTAAATAGACAAACTGCAAGAGTTTCGCTACTTGACTGCTAAAAACATCCTCCAAATTGTGTGTCTGGATGCTATATTTATAGACCCAAGAGTAACCTAGGAATAACCACTCTAATAATTAGAATAACCGCTCTAATAATAACTGCTCTAATAATTAGAGTAACCACTTTATCAAAGAGGCTTTCAGGCTTCACCATATGAGAAAGGAAATTTAATTCATGAAAAAAAATAAAGAAATTTAAAAATTATAGCTTCCACAGCTCTTAAAGCTTTGTCTTCCTTGACTAGGATAGACAAGCTCGCATTGTACATTTGAATCTAAGTGCAAGTTGCAATTTCCTGGCATTGTACATTTGAATCTAAGTGCAAGTCGTAATTTGGGAAAGTATGAAAATATTTTAATGGCACTATTAAAAAATGATACTAAATAGAAGGATTCCATAAACCAAGCATGGTAAAACCTCTCGCAAGAAGGGAGACATCACGTTGAAAGATAGAATTGTAGAAGAATAAAATAAGAAACAATGAATGTAATAGACAAATAGAAATCAAAATAGCAACACATAAAATTAACATGGAAATACTAAATTGGGATGAAAACCACGAGCAAAAGTAGAGAGTTAATTTTTGAGAGTGTATTACATGGGAGTGATCCCCACAACTAGAGATCCCACAAAGGGTAGTGGTCTTAGAAAAGAAAAGGGGGGTGTAAAGGGTGTCTATATAAAAGGGAGAGAAGTGTCCTTTCAACTTTCAACCCTTTAACTTCCAAGGAATCTCTAACCCTTCAACTTCTAGGGAATGATCCTTCAACTTCCAGGGAATGGCCCTTCAACTTCTAGGGATACAAAGAAATGATAGAAACTAAAAATAGAATTTGGGTTACCACACCATACTCTAACAAGAATAATAGTAATAGTGCCTAGTCAAAAACATTCCATAAGGACAACCTTTCTCACAAATCAAAATAAAAAAACATAAAAGCAATGGCTTTGATGATAGTACAATAATAAAAATTATGTCATGGAAAACAATAGATAAGCATATGATGATAGTTTGTAGATTATAATACCTTGTTACCAAATTACTACTGAGAGATTTGAAAAAACATTATAAATCAATTTGAAAAGTTAAGGCAGTGCCATTAAAGAAGCTTTTTTTTCTAAGTAAGTTTAAAAGGCTCTAACAGCTAAGCATACAATCAAAATTTCCAAAACAAAATTAAAAAAAATTCCTTGCTATTTAATTTCAAAAAATGGAGTATCATGTTTAAGCAATTAAAAGGTTTTTCTAAAGCTAGCCTTCAATGTTCACATATTTTAATCAAGTTGAAAGTTGGATGTGTTAAATTTTCACACTTCCTTAGTGGTTATCATGTTACTCTAACACACTCAAGGTCTTTAATTGAAGTCTGGGCTCAGATAGAGAGTTATGAAAATATACATGAATCTTCTTCAAAATTCTATGTCAATCGAAAGGTCTCCAATTCAAGCACAAACACAAATAGAAAAATGTCTATAATATATTAAACAAGATTGCTTAGTTGATGATGCAAGCTTGAATGGCTGATGTAGAGCATTGAGTGTACTTTACACTAAATTTCTTTGGTGCATGTTAGTAACTATAGTTTTATCAAATGTCATTCTTGAATGTCATGGAAAAAGTGAAACATACATTATTTTCAACATTATGGGTAGTGAATATGATAGAGAAATGTTTTTTTTTAAAAAAAAAATAGAAGATGATGAAGAAAAAGAATAGGAATTTAATAAATAAAGAACTTAGGAATGAATAAATGTTTTTAAGTCATATTCTAATAATTTTTTGGAACTATCTTCCTTTGGCACCTATCCCTTAAAAGTAATTCAATACTACAACTACGGTAGGCTTAGACTTAGCCAAAAGGGATGGCCAAGTCCCTTCATATCCAGTTTCACCATTTTTAGCTCATAATTACACGACCTATGGTATAAATATGTGAGGTCAAACCACTAAATCATCCCATAGGAGATATGCTTGTAATTACAATGTACTCTTTCATAGGAGATATGCTTTTGGTTACCAAATGACACCATTTGGGAAAGGGAACAGTAATCCTCTGGCTAACCTCAAGTTTCTAACAAAGCAAAAATCATTTTCACATTACAAAAATTCAAAACCCATGAAATTTTCATAATCTAATTGAGGTTTTTGAATGAAGAATGTAAGTTAAAATTAGAAATTTATTTGTATAAGGATATATTATTAGGAAAAATAATCTAATGTCTTTGTGTTAAAGAGAAAATGGAGATGAAAATTTCATACTTTAATCATTGTGAATTGCCCTTTCCCCTTATGGCAGCATGCAGAATATCTAGTGGGCACAATCTTCCTAAAGCTCTACCTAGGATTGCATGCTTTTTAAGCAATTTTGAACATGTTGAGCTTACTATACTATACTATATGCCAAATAGGTAGGGGCTTGATAGGTAAGGGATAGGTATGTTAGAACCACAAAAGTCCATTGGGGTATAGCATAGTCCACCAAAATTTGCATCAGGCATGACACCAATGTACAGACAAGGGTGAACTATCTCTACTACACTAACTGAGATCATGAGAAAGAATCCTATGGTTGAGCATGAAAGTTGATATAATAACATATAACATGGTGTTTAGAAACCTGACCTAGTTAATTACCATGGTGGTTAAGGAGAATGGCCTTAAGAATAAAATGTAATGCTTCAAATTCCATAAGTAGCATCTACCTACAAGTTATCCTCCATTATTACTAAAGAATTTCACCATACTAAAATATGTCATATTATAGTAAATTAAATTTGATTGTCCAACTTCAATGGTAAAATAATAGCTTCTCAACAACAATGCATAAATGTGTTGGTACTCCTTTCTCTTTCACTGGAGTTGTCATATCAAGACATTAATTTGTTTTGGATTTTAAACAAATTTATATACATTTGGGAAAACATAAAGGGCCATCCTTTGAAATAATAGTAAATTATTTCCCAAGTTATAAGGCCTAGGCTCAAATGTGAGTGTAGCCACCCAAAGAGGTTAGGATTTCCTTCATCTATAGGCTTTCTAAGAATAAGCATTGTACCCTAAGTGATAAATATCCTTTAGGAAAATATAAAATTAAAAATAGAAATTACAAAGATTAAGTTGCCTTTAAACTCCACTGAAAAATAGGAATTTAGTTTTTTGCAAGTCATTTATTTTCAAACAACACAAATTCAAAGAAACATATAAACTTTTAAGCAAACAGTAACTTAAGTTTATAAGGAAAATGGAACTTAGTTATTTAATTTTATAAATATAGACAATAGTCCTTTTAGGCACTATAATAGCACAAAAGTCTAGTATCATCTAGACTTAGCTAAATGCCTAGTGATAAACAAATTTAGAACAATTTTTCTAAAATTGTAGAATATTTATATCTTATCCTACTTCAAGTAAAGACATATAGATTAATGATGAAAATTATTAAACTTAGAAAAGGTTAAAGAATTTTTTTATTGAGATATGCATATGTATGTGCAATTATACTTGTATAGAGAATGTTTAGTAAAGTTACTGTGAATTAAAGTATAGTATTTCAGGCATGATGTCTAAGTGAAGTTTAGCATAGTAGCTATGACTTGAAAAGTGGAATATAGTATCATATTTCTAGTTAATTAACTAAAGAGTGAAGCTTAATTTCTTGAATTATTTATATAATGAGAAGAATGTTTGTATTTTAAAAAGTGTAACTAGTCAAGGCCTCCTCCTTATGAATTTTTTTTCATAGCTTTTTTGAAATGCCCTTTATACCCTAATGATTTATGCAATGTTCTTAGAGCCTAAATAACTTATCGTAATAGGCATTTTTCTTTGTTAAATATTTCATTTTATCTTTGTTATCACTTTTTGTTTTACCTTTTAAAAACTCTAATTCTAAATAAAATCATTAAATTTATTTCAAAAAATAATAGCAATACTACATAATAAGTCTATGGAACCACCTACTAGAACTAAATAATACAAATTTTTACTTACAATAATCAAATTCTTAGGACATAGGCATTGGGTTCAACCCCTTACTCTCAACATAGTAAACAATTGAATGAAATAAGATATCTTTGAAAATAATGTAGATGCAAATGAAATAAATACTATTTAAAGTACTCAATAAAGCTTAAAAAAATCTTACAATGTTCCACATCTTCATAGTATACTAGTTAGCTCTAAGAGCTGTTTAAGTATAGCAATATAGTACAAAATAAATATTTTGAAAATCTTTGTTACTTATAGCACAAACTCATACAAGCTTTGAATGAAATTTCTTATCTCAATTATATGTCTACAATAGTATAAAGTAGTTATCCTCTTAATTCAATCTCAAATGCAAATTTATAGGTGAATTATCTTCTCCATCTTCTTCTAAGTAGCAAATTGTATTATTATTATTGTTATATGATGAGTGGTGGAGTATCCAACACCCAACCATATGAGATACGAGTGTTCACATGCAATCCTAATCAAACTCCGTAGATAAGGCAATGTGATTATACTAGTAATTGGTTAGCATTCACGATTGTTGTCTTCCCACATGAGTTGGTAAAATCAATGCATATGGTTTTACTCATAGTGAGGTATATGATACTGATGTTGAATTGGCAATGAGGCTCCTAGTAAACATGAATTGGAAGTAAAGGTTTCTAAATCTAAGTGACAATAAAACAAATCTAAACTAGCCTATGATATGAGTAGCTAGTCTTGATCTTTAGGTCACACCTTGGACTTCATGCAACTACTATTGGGATCACGAAGTACCACACTACTGGGTGTACCAAGTGATAGTACTACTAGGTTACCAGGTAATTACACTTACATGCTTGAGATTATTCATACTCATTTTTCTTAACAACATTAAAAGTAAATTGCAAGTAATGGTAAACATTAACTATGAAAAAAGCAAACATCAAGCTAAATGGAAATAGAAATAAAACTAAGTATTTCTACAATGATGTAGAGTAATCTTGATCTTTATTGTTGTGCATGCAATCTATCCAAGTACATCACACTTGAATAAAGACTCCATTTAATTACAAAACATCACATTGTGGGCACACACTACTAAGTACTAAATTTAAGAAAACAAACTAAAAGAGTTATGTTACTATCATAATGTATCTCCCCAACTCTGTGTGCTTAAGTGTTGCTTATATAGGCTAGCACACATCCTACGATATTGTTTATAAGATAATGTATGCTGAGATACGATAACATATCTACGACATTGTAGATATGATATCGTAAATATGATATCGTTGTTGCAAAATTTTTGACTTATCATACCCTCACAATTGATTCAAAACTCATCCGTAAGTTAAAACAAAATGAGAATGGAGCTTCTTATAAAATTGAGAGGTATATTTACATGACACTGACTTTTATATACATAACTCTCTAGTGATGTAGTGGAGTTTACAAAAATGACACATTTTATGACATGAAAAAAAAAAGCTGGCGAAGCTGGTATATCCTTATGTTGTTCCAGGTAGCAATGGCTCTCCCATTGGTTTCTTCTCCTTATCATTAGGCTTCTAAAATTTGTAGTGGTTTAGGAGTGCCTGAAGCTTTTCTTCCTTCATTCTAGAATCATGAATTATCCATGCTAATGAACCAATTTTTGATGGAGTTGAAATGTCCCATGGACATGACAATTGCAAAAACATCTGATTGGCTTTAACATACCATGTTGTAAACTGTCATCTCTCTTCTTCAAAAGCTCTGGTATTTGCTTTGAGTTCATGGTAGTTTGTTAATCTTTTAGCCAAATTTGCTACTACATCTTTCTTCCCCTAGTATCCAGCCTTAATTGCTTCTAATTATGAGTTTGCTACTTAAAATTTTTATAGAGCATCTTTTCTATCCACAAACTTCTTTTTGTACAAGGCATACATGGCTACTACTTGTTATTCAAGCTCATGTTTGGGCCTACCTACTATCAACATGGCCAAGTTAAGTTAACATAACAGAGATTTGTTAACCCCATGTCTTCTTCTAAGTCCTCTATCTGTAGGTCTTTATTTTTCACTTTATAGGTTTGGGCCATGTTGTCCAACATGGGATGCCATTCTAGATTTTATGCTAAAATTTGTTAACTTTAGCTTTTTCCATCCAGACCTCTTTCTCATTGATCTATTTATACATCCCCACCTGATCATGGAAGTGTTTCTTAAGCCTTTCATGTTTCTTAGCCTCATTTTACCATGCGCTAATTTTGATAGCTAATTTCTGTCTAATGGCATGTACCTTCTCGATAGAGAGGGCTCTATTTTTTCTTGTGAGGCAGCTCATAGTTTGGTTAACGCTCACTAGTTGTTCTCTTAGCTGGTGAATACTTTCTTCCAAAATATTTTTCTATTTTTTAACATTGGTCAATGTTATGTTTTCTGTAGTAAGTTGTTTATTTTCTTCCTATAAGGTAGTAAGTGCTTTGGCATGGACATATGATTATGCTTTGGCTACTGAGGGATTCCATACTACCTTTTCTTTCTCATCTACTATTCTTAAGGAGGCAATTAATCTACTCAATTTTGAATTGTGCTATCTGAGCTAGTGCTATGAACTGAGTTGGATCTCTCCTTTCTTCTCTCAAGGCTATAAGCTCTTCTTGTAATCGATGAAGCTCATTTTTAGCATGCTCTACCCTAGTTTTATCCATGATTAATTTTACTTTTATTGTAATTAATCTATAGTATGTCACAGTGACATCACTAGGAATATCAAAGAGATTTTTCATAATTTGTCCTATCTACAATAGTGTATCTAACACATCTTTATGATTTGCAAGTGTTATAGAGGTACTAGCTAGCATTTGAGCATCTCTGGTTCTAGTAAGATCCATTGGTGGCATAATAGTTGCATTAAATGATTCTTTGATGTGATTTTTCATCACTTCTATAGCTCCCATTGCATCATGGTACTACATGATGACAATTATGGCTTCTTCTCCAAATTCAAGCACCACTTGGAACGATGCAACATTCTCGAAAATCTATTATAACCACTAGGCCCCTCCTCTTGATTGCAACAACATTTGTCCATTGGCAAGATTGGTTGAAATGGTTGGTCTAACTACATCATTAATAACTTTGAATAGATTGGCCTCTTCTATGCTTTCCTAACTAATAGTTTCTACAATTTTTTGCAAATGACTCATTGAAGGTATGTAATCTTGTAGCAATGGTGGTGGAACCTGTAGTTGCTGCTGCTATTTTGTGAATTGGGTAGTCTCTTTAGTGCCTGGTTGTTCTTCTAATTGCTCCTTTTTGAAAAACATTGGCTTGAGAATTTTGACATAGGAAGCATTCTATGCCTTCCTTACTACATCATTTCTATACCTCATGATGTCAACTCATTTGCATAAATCCCAAATATGGTAAGGGAATGGAAGCCTTAACTTCCTTGCCCTCTTCTCCTCGAACTACCTTTAATTTCTGTGAAGTAGAGGTGAGTGATGTTTGCATACAACTTTCCCATTAATATTTCACTTTTTCTAGCTACATATGTAAAGATTTGATTTAATCTCTTAGTAGGAAATAGGTGGTAAGTGCCAATTTTGAAATAGATCTTTTCTTCTACAATCAATTCACTATATTCTTTATCTTCCTTGCCATACATCTGCTACAATCACAACTTTTTGACATTTGTATCAGATTTGGTTGATATTTGTGCCACCTTTGCTCCTTGATTAGGCACATTCAATACCTCTGTGATTACCTTAACTAAGTAAGATACCGAGATTCCTTCAATTTTGACTGTAGCATTAGCTTTCTAATTTTTCCAAAATCAAAGTGTATTTCCCAGATGCCACTCTTCATTGTTTGTGAGAGCAAGCCACAAAGGAGATGACTGAAGTTAGGCCCTAACAACTTCTAGAGAAAATTCCATAAATGGATCAAAGTTAAGTTCCACAATGACTATTGACATGATGGATTTTTTCTAAATAGCCTAAAGGCATTTAGGTGATAGTATAAGTTGTTGTCCTTAGATAAGCAGTGGTGGAACATCCACTTTTGAATGAGCATATTGCTCTATGGAAGTAGTTTGTTGATGAGTGCTAAAGGATTGTGCCTCCTACTCTCTTTGTTCTACTTGAAAATTTTTCTCACTTACTTATCCTCTTCCATGACCTCATGATCTTTTGCTTGCCAGTCATGGAAGTTCTCCTTGTGCTCCTATTTTTGGAGCAATCTATAATCAATCAAGGGTTTGAAATTACTAGAGTATTCTCATAAATGAGAAAAAAATTGGTACTTTACTCTTACCCTTAGTTATATCAAGTTCTTAGTTCATTATGATTATAGAGTTAGAAAATTTTTCAATAACCCCATTATTTCTATAAATGAGTGGTGTGATCAATTAGAAGTTTTCTTAGAGTTTTTTTGACCTTAACATGAATGATTTACTTTAAAAATTCATAATACGCCTCCTTAGACTTACCCTTATAATACATTCCAGTTGTTAGCAATTTCATAAAAAACTTAACTCAAATTTCCTTTACCAACACCCACTCACAACTAAGGTGAGCACCTTAAGATCACATAGATTCAAAAATCATGCAAATCAGGGAAATAATGAGCAACTTATGGACACTAGAAGATGGGGTGTTAGAGCTCATAGTTGTAAAGAAAAATTGGCAACAACTCCCTTCTTATGAAATTCAGAAATGAAAACTTTTTCTAACTCCCTTACAATATATATAGTTTTTATGGCTGTGATATAATAAATACAACATCATAAATGCAATATTGTAGGTGCTTACAATATTGTAGATAAGATGTCATTGTAGAAAAATCAAAATTTCTAAATGTTTTTCTCAAAAAAAAAATTAAGTTCCATAGGATAGTTGGAAGATAAAGATCATGTTGAAAGGGTCTTGAAATGGAGATAATGCTTTAGATGTGAAAAATAAGCATTGAAAGTCTATGATTAAGGAATCTTGGGCTATGAAAGTATATGAGGTATTAATGGAATGAATGAGAAAGACAACATTGTTGTGTTATTAGAATGGATAGTGTGAATGATATGGCAAGTATTCATTGTTCTCTATTAGAATTGGAAGGCTCAAGATGATGTGGAATTGCTTGGCAGGTATAAGATACAAAAATTATACAAGTGTATCCTCCCCAAAGTAGGCTTCAGCCCTTAATGCTCTTGTATAACTATGTCTAAAAATGTCTTTAGGAATTTAAGGAGTTGAATGTAATGCATACTTGTTTAGCCAAACACACATATTAGTACCACAAAATTGGGAAAATAACACTATGCTATACAAAGTCATAAGTTATGATTATTCAAATAGTGAGATGAGATGGACTTAGAAAGGATTGTAGAAATCAAGATGTGAGCTATCCTACCATAAGCATAATGAATTCTTGTGTTTTATTAGTGGTTAAAGTAATCTGTAGTCTTTATGTCCAAGATTCAAACCCAAGTTCAGACCACATTCTAGTGACATTGCATTGTTTCATCTCTTAGAATTATAATCTTAAGGCTATCAATCTTACAAGCAGTATTGTCAATTGGCGTATTGTCCAAGGGAGGATTTTTATTCATGGCACTTCATTTTATTTTTATTTCTAAGAAGCCACCTACCTTCAGGCATAGGTAACATGTCTTTCCAATGGGATCCCCAGAAACTTATTCCATGCTCTCTTTTTATTTATTTATTTATTATTATTTTATTCTATGTCAACCCTTTTAAGGTAGCACTTATTTTACTCTTACTCCAATTTTTCATTAGATCTACAAGGATATAATACAAACTTAGTAACATGATAGAACATACAATAACAATCCAAAAAGAATCCACAAGTCTCCTTGATGTCACTCCCTTTTCATTCCCCCTTGGTTTTTCACTTTTATATCTAGGCATAATGATAACAAGTTTATTCTTAGTTTGATGCTGGAAAGAATATCATTATGGCCATGGTAATAAGCTCTTATTATTAGAATGGATGGATGGATGGATGATGTTGGCTCACTATGTAAATAATCAATCTCTTATGACTTGCTATCATAGAGAAATTTTCACCTTATTAGACTACATCTTACCTTTATTTAAATGTGTTTTATTAATGATCAAAAATTATTTACAAATAGTTTGAAACAAAGTATAAAACAAATGGGAAAGATGGTAAAAATTCTGAAAAAGTATAAAGAATGAAAAATGTTAAGGAATTAAAAAATATTAAAGAATGTGAGAAATTGAAGAAATGAGAAAGTATAAAAGAATGAGAAAAATGTAAAAGAATGTGAAAAATGAAAATAATTATAAAACTAAAAATAGAAAAATCAATAAGGTACCTACGATTTTCAATAAACACCCCCATGACTATCATGAAGATTAGGGAAATGGAAGATTAAACAAGTGGAAGACTAGTGAGTAGGTTGGGTAGATTTCTTTGAGTACTCATAGTATGGTTTGACTTGTTGGTTATTGACAAGGATAAGCTTATGTGGGATAGATGGGTGATGAATATGTAAGGCACCAAATGGATAAGTGGCATGTACTATGTATGCTCCTTCCCAAAGTGTTTGAAATTTAACCTTTTCGGATAACTGACTAGGATTGTAATAGAGGACCTTGTCACCTAGTTGTATGGTTACATTTCTTATCCATGAATCATGCCTAAGTTTGGAGTAGTGCTTTTGGACTTCACTACACACAAGTGCTACTTGTCTATTTTCATCTAAAAGATTAAGATTCATTAGACATTCCTTTTGTGCTAAACTCAAGTCAAGGTCAAGTTCACTAGTAGTAGCTAAAGTGTGAAGCTCTGCCTAGATTGGAAGTATCAGCAAATTGCCATAGACTAACTCATGTGGGGTGTACCCTATAGGTAATTTCTAGGATGTTCTATAGGCCCATAGAGCATCTTGTAATTTTGTACTCCAATCACGTCTAAACCTACTAACCATCCTAGTGAGTATTCTAGTAAATTTGCAATTAGTAACTCCAACTTGATCATTTACTTAAGAATGATATGGTGTTGTTAATTTATCATTAACTCCAAGTTTTTGCATGAGTTTCTTAAAGATAGCACCAATGAAGTGCGTCCCATGATCTAATATTAGCTTTCTGAGTACTCCAAATTGGTTCACCACATGTTGTTGGAAAAAATTGGTAGCTATTTTTGTAGTATAGGCCTTCACCATTGTTACCTCTATTCACTTTGTTCAATAATCCATAATCACAATAATGTATGCTTTTCCATTTAACATTGGTGGAATGGGCTCCATAAAATCAATTCCCTAAAAATCAAAAGGCTCTAGCAGTTGTCTAGTCATAACTCCTCCATATCTTTCGCAACATTCACATGGTTATCTCTAAATAGAGTAGGCCAAAAGTAGCCTACCATTAGTATTTTAAGTGCTATTATACATCCTACATATTGGCCACCACATGCACCTTCATGGGCATCTTGTTATACTCTTTGTTTGCCCCAATCAGGCACAAACCATCTAACAAACCCATCTACACAAATTTTGTATAGCTTGCCATTTACTTCCATGTATTGTTTAGCTTTTTAAAGGAATTGTTCATGTTTTTTTCTATTCCATTCAACAGGAAGTTCTTTTGTGGTGAGATATGTCAAGTACTCTGCAGTCCCTAGCTATTTTATTAAATTTATAACCTTTGCAGTTCTAGTGAAGAGGTCATCATCGGGAAATTGGTCTAATAAGGGTTTTAGTCAATTGTCTGTATTCCATTCCAACCTTGATAAATGATCAACTACAACACTTTTTCCCTTTTTTATCAATTATTATGATGTCAAAATTTTGAAGAATCACAAGCCATCTTATCACTCTGTGACTAACTATTGTCTGGTTCATTAAAAATCAGATGGCACTATGGTTTGTGTGAACATAAATCTGGTAACTAAACACATAATATTTAAATTTTTCAAGCACATACACCAAAACCATCATCTCCTTTTCAATTGTGGTGTAGTTTAGTTGTGCTTTAGTGATTCTCTTGCTAGCACAATGTATTAGTACAATCTTTTTCAATCATTAAGTTGTGTCAATATTATACCAAGTGCATAGTTAGAGGCATCAGTCATGATATGAAAAGGCCTTGACCAATCTAGAGCTTGACTAATTGGTGTCTCAAGTAAATTTTGCTTCAAAGTTTCGAATGCCTTTTCACATGATGTAGTCCACTTAAAAGGTGAATGCTTCTTTGTGAGTTCTACAAATAGTTTGGCTATTTTCAAGAAGTTTTCAATAAATCTTTTGTAGTATCTTGTATGGCCCAAAACAAATCTCACATCTTTACTATTTGTTGCTTTTGAATGATGTTTTGGATGACTCTGATTTTTTCAGGATCTACCTCTTTACCCCTTTGGGAGATTTTGTCTCCCAATGCTATACCTTCATAGACCATGAAATGGATCTTCTACCAATTGAGCTTCATATTAGTTTCAACACATCTTTTAAGTACTTACCCCAAATGGTCCATGGCTTGTTTGAAATCTAGTCCATATGTGGAAAAATTATCCATGAAAACTTCAACACCATTACCTCTGTACTTTTGGAAGATGCTTAAAACTAGTCTCCCAAAGGCTATTGGTGCATTGAATAGACTAAATGGCACTTCTCTATAAGAAAACATTTCCCATGGACTAGTGAACATGGTTTTCTCTTGGTCCTTCAGTGCAATGGGGATTTGATTGTATCTATTTTACTCATCTAGAAAACTGTAGCACTCATGTCCTAAAATTTTATCTAGGACTTGATCAACAAATAGCAATGGGAAATGCTCCTTAAACATGGTTGAATTCAATAGTTGTAAGTTAATGTAGATGTGCCATTTGTCTTCCTTCTTTGGAACTATTACCAAAGGGCTTACCCCTTCACTATCCACAATTGGATAAATGAATTCTTCCTTGAGTAACTTTTCCAATTCCTAATTGACTACCTTCTTGAGTTTAGGATTAAGTCTTTGTTAAGGTTGGCATTTTGGTTTGACTGTAGGATCAGTGTAGATCTAGTGTTATGAAATTTGTGGATCAATTCCTATGATCTCATCATAAGACCACACCAATGTTGTAGGCCATCCGTTGATCACTTCTAGTAGTTTTTCTTTTTGCTCCTTGTCTAGGTTGGCATTGATAATTATCAACTTCTTGTTGTTCAAAAATGCATATTCTAATGTTTCCAGTAGGCTTTCAATTCTATCAGTTCTAGTTCCATTGTGTCTAGGATTTCCAAGTGTCCCTAGTCTATTTCTTCCTCCTAATTTTTCTAAGGATAAGAGTGTCTTTTTGTTAGTTGTTACAACTTATCTATTTCTACAATGTAGGCATTGATGACCTGTTCCTCTAGCTCCATGTACTTATTAGATTAGGTTTCTTCATTGTTAATCAACCACTAGATGCCCTCTTGTTGGATGGCTACTACATATTTGCAATTTTCACACAACTTGTTCCTACTCATTGATTGCATGCCTAAGTCTTTTTTTATTTAATAGCCCAAATTCTTGGCACACAATTGCACCCATGATCGTTATATGCAATGCATGGAACCCTTCGTGTGCTTATGATTCTAGCTTCGTCTTCCTTGGAAATTTTCAAGGATAAATTACAAATTCCAAGCTTAGCATCCATGGTGCTAAGACAAGTGTGTAGCCCTATCGATGTAGCCCCATTGATACATAATTAGATGCATCGACGCAAATGCATCAACACAATATCTAGTCTTGCCTATATAAATGTGCAAACCCACTTCATTAATGACTCATTAAGTTGATAAAGTGGTCAAATTCTTGTAGTTTTATTCCATCAGAGTTAGAATCTTTTCTGAGTGCCTACAATAGGACTTTAAGGATTGTACAGATCCTTATTCAAACATCAATATACTTGAACACTTTGATGTTTCAACAATAAAGATGAGATTCTTGGAATTCCTTACAACACTTAGAATAGTTTAATATTTCCACTTATGCACTTTATTAGTTTTCATTTTACCTTCATGTTCTTAGTTAATTAATCTACTTAATAACCACACATAAGTACAGCCTCCTTAAACATACCATTAATGCTTGGTAATGCCAATGGTATTATCACTTGGTTTACCTAGTATCCTAACACTTGGTAACCCTGTAGCAATTATAATAAGTTCAAGATATGCATGAAAGGTGGTCATGGATGCTTATGTTAGGTAGTTAGACTAAGACATTAAATAGTTAATTAGTTAATTCACAATTAATTACTTTTTTTACACTTAGTCTAAATCAAATAAAATATAAAAAGAGACATAAAAAGCATGTTCTTTGGCTTATACTTAACCATACAAGTGAACTTCCACAAGTAAAGCCAAGAAGACAACGATCATGTCTCTAAGTCATTATGTTTGCCCATAGGTACATTTTAGAGCTATGTTCATGGAATTCGATTAGAATGCTAGAGTAAAACTTGTGGTTCATATGATTGGGTGTACGAACTACTCACTGCTCATCATTGGTGTCATTGTCAAGGATTTAGTTAGCTAAGTGCACTACATAGGAAAGATAGTAAAAACATGTAATGACTTTGTAAAGGACACTAATGCAAAATCATTAAGATAAATAATAATAACAAACATACACTATTTTTGAATATTCATCGATATGACTTCTTATCACAAGGAATATTCTCCATCATCATTTATAAGTGTATCCAATCAAAGGGAAGAAGGCCAAAAGATACAAGTGCCCCAATAGTTCAAAGTTGTCTATTCTCATTTAAATTCTTACACTCTAGATTTCAACTTCATCCTACATCAGTACAAGTAGTTGCAATGAAGGTAACATTGTGTTGCCTCTCGACTAATCTGTTCTTGTGATGCTGTTGAAAAATCTCATCAAGTTGGGCATTGTTGAACTTAATATGAAGTATGAGCTTCAAGACCATGCTTATCAGGATTATCATCCCATAGAGGTGCAATGGAAGAAAGATCAGCAAATGAAAGCTCAATATTAGTCTTTAAAAAGAAAAAGGTTTCTTAACTACTTGTTCTTACAAACACACAAAGAAGGCAAGGACTTATTTTTTGGGTGCCTTCCAATACACAGATTCTCTTTCTTTCTTTGATGGGAAGATCCTTAACCAATGTTGTAGTCAACTATAAACAACATTGGTGACAGGAAGAATTGGTCACAAAGATTAGAGGGCCTCAAAAGATAGTAACCATAGCCATTCATCTAGAGGAAGGTATAATGACAAGCATGAGGAGAAAGATAAACATGTTGATTGGGGTAGGAACCAAAGAAGAGAAGGTATTAGGCATCATTCATGTGTTGATTCTCCTTCCTCTTCACCTTCATCATCATTCTCATCGTCTCCCTCCTCCAACTTCATTAGGTCATCATCATTTTCATCATCTCCCTCCTCCAACTTCATTAGGAGAAGTAGAGACTGGGACCATGGAAGAAGCAACAAAGATCATGATGGAGATGAATGGCAAGATAGGTCTGATCATAGATCTTTCCAAGACAATAGGATTCAAGGGCATGAGTAGTAGCAAGGGGATTAACATCACAGAGAATGAAGGCACAATAGGACTCATCATAGGCATCATGGCCATGGTAGGGGCCATGGAGACTATTATGATTATGATAAGTCCTTACTAGCTACCAAAAACATGTGAAATATTTTAGATCCTATTAGAATTCCTACCAAGTAGTTGAAGAATAGCTACATTAAGTGGATAGATATGAATAATATCCCCAAGTTTGAGGGGGGATATAATTCAAATCCACAAAATCATTTGCAAGTCTTCCATGATGCCTTGCAAAATGTCGAGAATGAATGGAAAAAGCTAAAACTATTCCCAAGGGTGCTCATACAAGAAGCAAAAAGTTGGTACCAATCCTTGGAAATAGAATCTATTTGGGAATGGAGTATGATGTTGGAGTTCTTTAATGATAAATACCAAACATACTCCAACGTGTTTAATCTAAGGAGGTAAATATAAGGGTGAAAAAAAGGCACTCATGAGTCCTTATATGTGGCCATGGGTAGGTACTACTCTTTTTTGCACTGATACCCAAGCCATAGATACTCTCAACAAGATCGACTACATCATATCATAGATGGGCTTAGAACTTAGGCAAGGAGAAACTTTGGAATCTATACTCAAGAAAGACTTTTTGAGCTAAGGGTCCATTAGATTCAAAGGCTCATTGGACAAGTGGCCAAAGAGGAAGGAGAGTTGAAAAAAATGGAAAAATTTAGAAGAATATAATAGAGATCCTTCCATTCACACAAGGAAGGTCTGTTTCTATGAGAATGAGGAGGAGACACTACTTGATAAAGTGGTGTAGAGTAAAACCTTACCAATCCAAAAATATATTAATGAAATATTGGGTAAGGTTGATAAGATGTGGGACTCCTTGGATGAGAAGTTCCAAACTACTCTAAAGATTGCTGAGGAATGTAGAAATCAAGGAGATAGTAATTGTGAAACAAGAAAGAAGAAGGATGCTAAACAGGGATATCATAAAAATAAGGGTAAATCTACAGTAGCTAAGGAGGTTGCCAATTTAGAAATTGATGATGATGGATGTAACATTTACCAATACAAACATCCCAAAGGATTTTTACAAGAATCTGGGATGTATGCTCTAAATATTAGATTGGAAAAACAAAAAGCACCCATGCAGTTGCCTTATCCACAAGGTAACTATTGACAAAAATTCCACCAAGAGGTTTACTATCCAAGGTAGTAGTATCCTTATTGCCAACCTAATCCCTATGGGTACTACATTTAGCAACCTATCTCTCCACATGCCTCTTTTAGTTACGCTTACTTCCCACACCATTACTATTTTCTATAGTACTATAGAGCATCCTCTCCAATGGAAAGTCTCCATTCCCTTTCTATCCTTAATATTTATCTACTCTTACATCATTATCATCAACTCCTCTACCACCTACTCCATCCATGCAAGGTAAAATAGATACCTAGTCACAACAAAGAAATTCTACAAGGGTAGTAAATGTATAAGCAACTCCTCAACCAAGTGGTCTTAAAATCAAGCCTCGCAAGAGATCATTTTTTAGAACCAACAACCCCATGAAGCCCTCATAAACACCTATGGTTGTTAACCTTGCTATGTCAACCTCTAAAAGTCCCATCAAATAGCCTTCAAACTAAATTACTTTTTAATTACATACTATCATGTTGACCCATGTGGTCACTAATTGGATCAAGGCCAACTATCTTTCCAATAGGAGATATGATCCTACACATCCCCTTATTTACTTACAAATCACTAGAAATGAATCATGTAAGGCTATTTTGGATTTAGATTTTGAAGTTAATTTGATTTCAAAAGAAATTTACAAAGCTTGGAACCTACCAATACTAAAAAAAGGCAACATCAGATTGGAGATAGTAAACCAATTCATCATAGTTCCTTTGGAATTGGTAGAAGACATTATGACCACCATTTGTGGGTGGTCCTATCCTACCAATATCTTGATGATCCATGTGGAGATTTGCAAAGGGAACTTTCCTATCATCATGGGGAGAGCATGGCTAAGCACGATTGATTCTAGATTAGGGATTCAAAACCTTTCCTTGAAAATTTTCAAAAAAAATAAATTTGAAAAGATCAAGAAGAAAAAAGTTTCATGCATTATGCACAGTGACATAGGATGCCATTGCATACAAAGATTGAGAACCATCAAAGGCACATTTCTTCAAGCATGAAATAAGTATGTATAAATAACAAAGATTTAGATGTGCCAGTACATAGTAGCCACTAAATAGAAGGGTACCCAATGGTTGCTCATAAATAATGAGGTTGGATCAAAAATATGCATGGAACCAATGAAGAGCCTCACAAGTTCATATGTTAAATGTATGAACAAGGTGGAGTAGATCCATCACCAACTCTCTAATGAAAAAAGTGAGATCAATTGAAAATACTTAGAGATCCTTGAAGATTTCAAGCAAGAGCCCCTTGAGTTAAAGACTCTACTAATAGGAATGGAATATCCTTTCTTAAATAATGGCAAGCTGGTTATTATCAATGCCACACTTGCTCTTGTATGGAAGAATAAATTGTTGGAAGTTGTGAACAATGTTGAATAGCCTTCACTTGGTCATATCATGAGTTATAAGAATCGATCCTAGGATATGCTAGCACAAACTTTATATAGACTCCTCCACAAAACCAAAGAGTTAGCCACAAATATGCTTGAGCCCAAAGCTGAAGCAAATTGTTAAGGAGGAAATTAAACAACTTCTCAAGGTTTTGTTCATTTATCTCATTGCAGATAGGGAGTGGATCAGTCCACTTGTGAGTGTGCCAAAGAAAGGAGAAAAGTGAAGAGTCTGTATAGACTTTTGGCTATTGAATTTGACCACTCACAACAATCATTTTCCATTTCCATTTGTGTTGCAAGTGCTGGATATCATTGCAGGGCATTGTTACTAAAACATTTTAGATGGTTATAGTGGCTATGACAAGATTCAAACTACACCAAAGGACTAGGCCAAGATAACATTCACAAATCCTTGGGAACTTTTGCATATAGAAAGATGCCTTTTGGCCTATGCAATGCACCCACCACATTTTAACATTTGATCCTAAGCATCTTCCAATAATAGATCGAGAGCGAGGTAGAACTCTTCATAGATGACTTCTCTACCTATGGGCCTACATTTGAGCAAGAATTGGACTACCTTGAGAAAGTTCTTCAATGATTTGTGGAGACAAACCTAAGGCTTAATTAGCAAAAGAGCCACCTGATGGTCTAAGAGAACATTGTCTTAGGGCATAGGATTTCGAACAAAGGGAATGAGTAGACCTAGAGAAAATAAGAATCATCCAAGGAATAACTAGATAACTAAAAATTGTAAAAGATGTGAGGTTGTTCCTTAGTCACACTAGTTACTACAGATACTTCATTGAAAATTTCTCAAACATCACCAAGCCATTGGTGGAGCTTACAAAGCAAGATGCACCATTCACCTAAACCAAGGAATGTGACAATGCATTTCTCTAGTTGAAGTAGAAATTTGTAGAGAGTCCTATTCTATAAGCACCAAAATGGTCCAAGCCATTTCACATCATGATAGATGCATTAAATTATTCCTTGGGAGCTGTGCTAACATAGATGGATGATCAAAAATGTCCATATTACATCCACTGTGTAAGTAGAAGCATTGTGGGTGCACAACTCAACTACATCATCACTTGAAAAGAGCTTATGAAAGTGGTATATGTGTTAGATAAATTTAGGCACTATGTGCTTGGGTAAAAATTTTTTATGCACATCAACCATAGTGTCATTTACTTCCTAATTAATAAGCCAATGGTAAGTCCCATGTCATACGGTGGTTGGTGATCCTCCAAGAGTTTGACTTAACAATGGTTGATCGAAAGGGGATTGAGAATGTGATGGATAACCACTTGTCTTGGTTGATATGGGAAAGAAAGGAGGAAGAGAGCCCACTATTTGATTAATATCCTAATGAACTTCTCTTTACTAGTACTGTTAATTCTCAAAACTCTAAAGAAAAAAACTAGTATGAGCACATCCTCTCCTATCTACTCAAATAGGATATGCCATAGGAGTGGTACCATAAGAAGAAACAACAATTTTTTCATAAAATCAAACATTTTATGAAAATTAATGGTAATCTCTATAAGAATTACATAGATCAACTTCGAGTCCTCTAAGATGCACATGAAGGTCCTTGTGGAGGCCACTATTCCAGGAGGTGAACAACCATTAAGATACTCATGGTGAGGTATTATTAGCCTACAATCTTCAAGGATGTCAATCACTTCTTTCATTCATGTGAAAAATGCCAATGTGATGGAGGGATGACCACACATATGGAAGGGCCTAAATAGTGGATCCAACCATTGAAGCCTTTCAATCTTTGGGGACTTCACTTCATGGGGCCCATCAACACCATGTCAATCTAAAAGGCCTACATCATCATGGCTATTGACTACGGTACCATATGGACTGAAGCTACTATTATCACTAACTATTTATCCTATGATGGCATGGTTTGTATAAAAAAATGTTGTAAATAGGTTTGGTGTGCCACAGGCACTAATTTTAGATAATGGAACACACTTTATAGGTGTTTCTTTTCGAAAGCTCATGCAATGCCTAGGGGTTAAACATAAATTAACAACTCCATACCACCCCCAAGCCAATGGTTATGCTAAGGTCACCAAAATGGAAATTACCAAAATACTAACATGTACAATTAGTAAATATAGTAAGGACCAAAGTAATAATCAACAATGCTCTCTAGACTTTTCATTCATTATGAAAACTTTATATTGGTTATTCTCCCTATGAGTTAGTGTAAGCAAAACTTCCAACTCTTCCCATCCAAGATGAGCTCTATACACTATCAATGGCCTATGACCTTGTTTAGCCCAAATAGAAAGACTAATGAATATAAACACACTAGACAAGGATAGATTAGTGGTCCTATCATTAAATAAAGTGCATAAGGCACACACCAAACAATTTCATGACCTTAGAATAAGGAAAGTAAAGTTTCAACCAAAAGATTAGGTGCTCTACTTGAACCCCATGCATATAACTTAATGTATTAAATTTCAAATGCTATGGGAGGGCCCTTACATCATGTATGAAGCTTTCCCATTTGGGGCCATGATGATATACCATCCTAACAACCTAAAAAAAAGATTATAAGTCAACATCCAACAACATAATCCTTTCTTAACAACAACTAGTGAGAATAATGCCTTAACTAATGGCCAAGCATGCTCAATCTTTTGGATCTCTTCCCTCCAACTCAGTCATGGGAAAGATGGTCATCCATGATGACATCCTACGAAGTGGCTCCTCAGTTTTTCAACTTTTTTTTACCATTTTTCATATGTTTCTCATTTTCTTAAATACTTTACAATTTCTTTTATATTTTTCTTTATTTGAAATGTATTACATGTATTTCTCTTCTTCATTGCCATCAAGACTTTGATGTGAACACAGTTATTGATTAATGATGGTTAATTGAATTCTATCATTAAATTGATTGCTTAATGACTACAGTTCATCATTGAATTTTGGCATTAACTAATGGAAAATTGGTTATCACATGGTACTAGGCAATGAGCTGATGACATTCATCCATTCCACTAAAAATTCATGAGTCCTTTCTAAATAACAACTCAGAATGAACTCATGACCTTGGTGCTTCCTAGACTTGGAACGAATCAGGAAGAATTGGTAAGGGTGTGGCTTCAACAAAATTCAGCATCTTTTGTACTTGCCTATTATCAAGAATTTTATGGCTATTCTCATTGATTCCTCATCATTCCTAACATCAACCAATAATAGGAAGCAATGCCTTTGCATTGTGGGGTTTCCATGAAAAAAATGAAAATTCAAAGCACACTCAAACAAAATAATGGGCCACAAGTATTGGTTATAGGGCTGGAAAGACATGTTAATCATTCTTGAAGGCACCCCTCTAACTAAGGCCCTCTTCACTTCTTGCTTCTCTTTTCTTCTCTATTTGGAATGGTAAGTGATCTTTGTGGGTGTCCATGAGCTCTAGTGGATCAAATGATTTTAACATGTTAATGAGAAGCCATTGGAAGTGCATTATCTTAATTCCAACTAACGGTGTGATGTTTCCAAGATCATATTAATCATAAACTCCACAAGGACTTCATGTAACAAGAATAAGAAACTCCATTCCATTCTTTCTCTCCTCATCACTTTAATCTAGTTTCCATCTCATTACTTTTTGTCATGTTTCATCAATGTGTCCATGTAGATGTGTCTTAATTCTTTGATGGTATCTTGGGTGATTCAATATTTAACAATCTATATCCATTAATCATTCTTGGGGCCTACAAAATCCTTAATATCAGGGCATGAAAGGGCATTAAGCACATAAGCCTACTATGGGAAGGACCTGGTTGCATACTCCTTAACTTGGATGATTAAATTTCCTATCCCTTAGTTGTTCTACTCTCAAATCTATTGTTTTCCACTATAGAACATCTATTTTTGAACTCCTTGATGTTCAATCCTCAGCCACATCTCCTTTTCCAAAATATTCTACACCTTCTTTAATGCTTTTTCCTTAATCTAGTCTTTTTTGGCTTTCTTTGGACTCTGATTTCATTACAAAACTCTTTTTCTATACTTAGTTTTTTCATGTGAAAATTTTTTCCTATAACTACAACAATGCATCCCTGTTGATGTAGCCCAATGCATCAATGCAGTCCAATGCATTGACGTGTCCCCATTGATGCATCCCCATATACGCAAGAGAAAAATATTATAAATATTAGATGGGAGTTAGACAAATTTTCATATTTGCCTCATAATGCAATGGAAGTTTTTGCGATTTTCAAATCCAAAAGCCTTCCTAAAATCATAGCTTTTAATTGCTTATCCAAATCCACTCGTTCTTTGATCCTCAAGCTACTAGAGGTGAGCTTTATGTCATGGGGGCCACAAAGCTATGGTTTATGATGAAAACGTTTTTGAAATTTTTCTAACTCTCCAAGGTTTAACTAATAAAATATTATTAAAATTTCCAATATACACTAAGTTAAACCTCATCAAAAAAACTAGGGTAGCTAAACAAATAAAATAATCCATTCACCATTACAACTAATCAAACTACAACGTGCCCAAATGAGAAAATGTATCAAAGGTATTAATAGTTAAACATACCTCTAATGTTGGGTTATGTTTGTGATTGTAGATGAAACCAAAGAGACCATAGGATGAAGGACTATCCTAACCAAGGGAGAAGTAGCCTAGTGGAGAAAGAGGCCAGTAGGTGCAATAACCCTAAGAAGACAAAGCAAAAACAAATGTAACAAAACCTCTTCAAGAGGAGCCCAAAGTGGAATTTATTCATCAAATTTTCATAGCAGAATAAGCTAGTCAAGAAAAGATGAGATTTCAAGGCCTAGATCAAATCTAGAGGTCTCATTGATTGAGGGTTTCCTTGAGCGAATCCATTCCAAGGAAGTCAAAAGTTCTATTCTCTAGGAACTTTACTTTGGCACCTTCTTGGACTTTGCACTAGAAGAGATCAAGACTCAACTGTAGGGGTTCCTCATGTGGTCCATCCTTACTTCTAGTAGGGAGTGGTACATGGGGAAAACCTATCTATTTTGGAATAACCGATAGGTAGATGCCACTATCAAGATCAAGGATATCAATGTGTCCTATTCAGTTGATGGCATTGCAAAGGCCCTTGGATTGCTTGACACCAGGACAAAATTGGTAGAGATCCCCATGCAAGCAAATCTAGAAGCAAATAAGGAGTGGATTGAATGATGGTATGGGGTAAGCTATAAGGAGTATGATGCACTAACCAAGATGATGAGAGTTTATTTCAAGACTACAACCTACCACCTAAACCCAACAATAAGGCCTAGTAAAGTTACTGCCTTCTTCACCCATGCATGCATCACTCTAAGAGGAAAGTTTCCCATCAACCTCCCTTAACTCATCTTCCTAGAGATCAAAAAGAATTTCAAAGAAAATGAACAAGGAAGGAAGACACTCCTCTTTCCATGCCTGATTAGAAAACTTTGTATAAGGGCATACATAGCTTGTTATAATGATACCATCCATAATGCTCCTACCACCTCTTAGTAGGAGATGATAAAGGACAAATCATCGACAAAGTTGCTTAAGGAGGAGCAACCAGCACCACCTCCCACTAGAGAGACAACACCAAAGGCTTGTGCAAGCATAGAAGACATGAAAAAATTTTGTGAGAAACTATTTTAGTAGTAGCAAGGAGAGCCAAGTGATGGTGAACCATTAGTCTACTAGCTAGGGTTGAGTCATCTTAATGAAGTCACTAGAATAATACACTGGCTGGAAGAGATTGCATTATTTATTTTTCATCCAAAGAATATAGGGACTTGTGAGATTAAATCTAAGTGCTTGAGAGGTTATGATGTCCATCCCTAGATAACAAGAGTTTGTCAAAATTTCAAGGAACACCAAAATCTTCTTTATGTACCTGGAGGAGGGCAAGGGAGCTACCATATTGGTGATGCAACACTGAGAATAAGAAAAAGTGGAAAAGATGATGATCAACAAGGTGGCTATAGCATTAAATTCTCCTATGATAGCCATGCTATATGTTGCTACACAAATATTTGCATACTTCTATAGGAGTGACAAGTGGAAGGCTAAGTGCAGCCCAACACGAAGAAGTATTGTACTAACTGGTGGGGACCAGGCAACCGCTTTTGGAGATCTTTAATGTTCCAGAGGAAATTACTGTAATCCAGTCAATGCTTCTAGAAATGAAGGACAAGCTCATCATATCAAACACCCAACTCGAGACAACTACTAATAGAAATTGAATGTTGGTTGCCAAGGTTATAGAACTAAGAGCCCGATTAGTTGATCTCATCATTCTTAGCTAAGTTGTCACATGGGACAAAGCTTTCTTGTAGCTTCACAACTAATTAAAAGAGGCCAAGAATGCTTAGGATATGATGGTCTTTAACATAGTCTTATTGGAATCAATTTTTTTCCACATTGATAAGGACTTGATGTAAATCCACAAGCAGAACTTAATCATGATAAAAAACATTCATTGCCTACACAATGTCAAGGAACAAAAGAATCAAATGGTCAAATTTATGAGATAGCAGTAGGAGTAGCTGACCAAGGTGAGCATTGACTTGAGGAGGTTGGCAATAGCAAATAGGATTCTATCAATGGAGAAGATCCAAACATTTTTTTGAAAACAACCATTGAGATAGCCACTTAGGAAAATGAGGTCCTAAAGTTTGAACGTGTGAAAAATAACTATAGGGGCAAGGTAGGACTTCCCAAGAAGATACATAAGAAAGAAATCCAATTGGCCAAGGAAAAAATGAATAAGACCCTCTAGTAGCTCTAGCAAAGAGGTGGCATGTAGCAACTGATCTTTGACAAATTAATTGCCTACAACAAAATAGAAATCTACTTGAAGGTGCTACAAATTGAGAAAATGATAGAATACATAAAGCTTGTCCACCTCCACTCTCCAAACTTGGTGATGCTGACACTTCCAAGGCCAAGGTCAAAATTTGAGAAGTAGGTGGCTACCTTGTACCTCCTCTATGAGGCTAAGTTTAACCATCACAAGGATACTAAGCATAAGCTAGAAACAACTAATGCTAAGCTTGAAGTTCTCAAAAGTTGAGTCATTGACCAATAATCGATTGCTGAGAACTTGGCCAAGAGTATGAATGACTATCATGAATTATAGAACTTTATAAAGATGTTTCACATAGAACATAAACAATTCATAGCATGGAATATTCCTATACCAATCCACATAATCAATGTAAAGGAGCTATTCTCGACAATGCCCTATCCATGGGGCATCCCTTTACCAACCCACATTGGTGAAGCTGAGTGGACTATGTACAATCCATGGAGTAAGAAGGAGAAGATGAAGGCATTGTTGAATTCCTTTTGCCTTCCACCAAAAGTAGTAGGATAGCCATAGCCACAACCTTAGCCTCAGCTACCACTACCACATGTGTCAAAGCCTAGTGAAGGTCCTTTAACATCCCAGGAGCCTCCACCTCTTGGCACGATTTAATCTTCTCCTCATCTTCAATCATCAAAGGATCATTGTTGGTTTTTTTTAAGGACATCTAATTTTTTCATCTAGGACACACATTTTTGTCATATTTGTAAATTTGTACAATTTGACACTTAGAGTTAGTTAGTCAATAATTTCATTCCTTTCCAATTTTGTAAAAAGATCAATCTCATTTTTGTTTACCTAAGGATGAGTTTTCATTCAATCATGGAGGTATGATGGATCATTCAATAGGCTACATTGATGCATGATTAGATGCGTTAACATAGATGTGTCGATGTAGTGTCTAGTCTTGCCTATATGAATGTGTGTACCCACTACATTTATAGCACGTTAAGTTAATAGGGTAGCCAAGTTCTTTAAGTTTTCTTCTATCAGAGTTAGAATATTTTTTGAGTGCCCATAATAGGAATTCAAGGATTACATGGATCCTTATTCAAACATGAATGTACCTAAACACTTTGATGTGCTAGAAATAAAGATGAGATTCTTGAAATTCCATTCAACATTTAAGAATAGTTTAATGTTTCCATTTGTGCACTTTATTACTTTGCATTTTACCTTCACGTTATTAGTTAATTAATCCACTTAATAACCACACATAAGTATGACTACCTTTAACATACCATTAATTCTTGGTAATCATAGTAGTTTCATCACTTGGTTTGTCTAGTAGCCTAACACTTGGTAACCCAGTAGCATTTATAACAAGTTCAAGATATGCATGAAAGGCGAGCCCAGTTGCTTATGTTAGGGTAGTTAGATTAAGGAATTAGATAGTTAATTAGTTAATTCAAAATTAATTACTTTTTTTACACTTTAAATAAATCAGATAAAATATAAAATATACATAAAAATCATGCACCTTGGCTTACACTTAACCATACAAGTCAACTTCCATAAGTAAAGCCAAGAAGACAACGATCACATCTCTAAGTTATTATCTTTGCCCATTGGTGCATTTAGGAGCTAAGTCCATGGAATTGGACTGGAGCGTGAGTTCAACATGTTGACCTTTTGGTATGCCAAAACCTTAAGGAAAACAAGAAATCACATCATGGACAAGGACTCAAGGAAGCATGGCTATCAAAGTAAAAGACTTCATAGCCAAAATGAGAGCATGGACAAGTACATAGGCTAAAAGCTAAATGAAGATGCTCCAGGTATTGAGAGCAAGCTAAATCAACAAGAGAAAGCCTTAAGAACCAGAGCTCAAAAATTGAGAAGATGTCTCTAAGGAATAGAAGATGTCTTAGCTGAGAGAAAGTCAATCAAAAGAAGATGTCTCCCAAAAATAGAAGACGTCTCCTCTTGAAAGAAGACATCAATTCAGAGATGTCCCATTCAAGAAGGAGACATCTCCCTAGAACTAATGTTGAATTTAGATTAACATCCCAATCCCAAAGAAGACGTCTACATTAGCCATTGGATAGTCATTGCACAAATTTCAAGATATTTTTAGAAACTTTGATGCTATAAGAAGAGCTCAAATCCTTGAGTATTGTGCAAGAATTATCAACATCAAAGTTATCATTATCTATTCTATGTTGTTGTACTTCTGTACTTCATTGTGACATCATTTGCTTAATTGTTTATAGAACTATGCTTCAAAGTATAAGGACCTATAATTTGAGTTACACTCTTTCTTTATTTTTCTTTCTATTTCTTTGTTGTATTGTGGGGTTGGTGTGCTTCTTGAGAGAAGGAATCTTCATTGAGCTTGTTAGGACCCTGTGGAGTTAAGTGGTTTTGCAGTGTTAAAACACTTTGAAGCAGGGCTTAATTTTTTAAAGGTTATGGGATCCTTAAAATCACATTCTAAGCTTGTTGGAATGTTTCAGGGTTAAGTGATTTTACAATGATAAAACACTCCAAAGTGAAACTCAAATCTTGTATAGGGCGTGATGCCCTTCAAACCACATTTTAAGCTTGTTAGGACCTTGTGAGGTTAAGAGATTTTGTAGTGACCAAACTCTTCATAGTGGAGCTCAAATATTATAAAGGTTGTGGTGTCCTCTAAACTACATTTTGGAAGAAACAAAATCTAGATTTGTGCATGGATTCTACCCTTTGAGTGTGGATGTACCCAAGTTGGGAAACCATGAAAAATTTAGAGTGTTCATATGGCTGGTGTAATTTTTAATTTAGGAACTTAGTCAACCCCCCTTCTAAGTTCTCAGTCCACAACACTTGTAATTCGTATGGTTGGATGTAGGGACTACTCATTGCTCATCAACAATGATATACATAAGTATTTATGGAAGTTTATTCAACATCATCCTTGAAGGTGATGACCAAATCACACTATGATTTGTATGAAAAATGTCATTGGTTCAAAATGAATAAGATCCCTACCATCAATGGTCCAACATCATGTCATATAAATGCAACCTTCTTTGGCAAGGCTAAATCATTACAATTCTACCTAATTAATCTTTTAAGAATTAATTATATAAATAAATAATAAAAATATTCAATAATTAATTTATTAATATTAGACCATTAACCTCATATTTTGATATTTTTAATATTTAATGCACATAAAAATTAGAAGATAGAAGAAAAATCATAAGCATTATTCAACAATGCTTAACTTCATGTCAACTAAATAATTATGGACTATGAAAATACAATAGCACTCTTACAAAGTCTCATTGCATAATGAACTGATGAGTAAAAACATACAACAAAAACTAAAAAACATGAACATTTACACAAGGAAGAAAAAGCATTTCATATAAAATGTAAAGAGAAAATCATGAGATGAATCAATTCTTTTAGGCTTTTCTACTTATTTATTTATAGTTTTTGGACTTCAAACAAAAGTAGTTTATTATCGCTATAGTGGCACCACTAGAGCTATGCTATGAGATTGAAAAATAAGCCTAGAATACAAACTTAAGTATGCATAAAAACTTTAATATGTTTAAGCCTACAAAGAAATACATAATTGTGACTTGATGCCTCATCATTTCTTGATGACTAAGTCGGTCCCATAGCTTTAAGGCATCACAAACACCAAATATTAGGACTTGAGATAACATATGATTAACATGAAGGAGATAAAATAAAATTTGATACAGGATAAGATATAAACTTGCCACCTCAAGAAGTAATAAGAGGTAACAACTATGGTGGGAAAACTCCTAATATATCTACTATGTATTAGGGATATGCTAAATATTTGGTAAAAAATAGTTGGAATCTTAGAAACTACTCTTCTAAGGTGATTACCCTAGAGAATCCTAATCTACTTGTACATCAATTCTTACTCTTTCAATAATGCATAACCTTGCTCTTTACTCTCTCATTTGAACTACTCATGGTGTTTTCTTGATTGTGTAAGCTTAGGTCATTGTTCCCAAATTAATGACCTCTAGATATTCTTAATTAAGTAAGTTTAACTAAATTTGGTACAATTAGTGGTTCTAATGATTCTAGTCTTGCAATTGGTTCCACCACTTAAGCTTAAGATTCTTTGAGTTCATGTGATCATGGCTGCTAGTGCTTGAAATGCAATTGTTGAAACATGGTTTATTGTAAACATTGCTAAGAAAATCAAGTTCTTAAGATTCTACACATTCATCATAAAAAAATATTAATAAAAATTACAATAATCATAAAACACAAAAGCAATAGTTGAAACATTATTATAATTAAGATTCCAACTTAAGGAAGTATGTAGAATGTAATAAAAAATCTTTAAAATTCATACATGATTTTGTGTATTTTCCCCCACAACTAAGGTACAAGATAATCATCTCAGACAAGAAGAAAAAGTTTTTATAACACAAGAACAAGTATGCAATGACAAAATTTATATAAGGTCTAACTTAAAATGATTCTAATACCATAAGAAATGATATGATTTCCAAAAAAAAAAAAAAAAAAAGATCATGGATGGAAATAAATAGGAAGAATAAAGACAAAAATAACAATATACAATCTTTTTTCTTCTTTTAATAAGAAGGAGAAACTAAAAATAAAAAACAAACATAAACAAAGTTACATAATACACACATGTGAGGGGGGAAGAGGAGGTTTTGGTAACAATGTCATGGGGGAGACAAGAATGTGGGGGGAGGATTTATTGAAAAAGGTAGCATGGATATGCATTACCACAAGTGCACCACTTTACTTTTTATGTATGGCATTATACATAATGTGTGCTTTTTTATTTTTTATTTTTAAGGAAAAATCAAGAATTTTAAATTTAAATTTTTAAATAAAAATTAAAGTAACAATAAATAAAAATTTATTAATTAAAATAATTTAACATAAACTTAACTAAGTTAATTTAAATTAAAATAAATTAAAAATAGCTTAATTTTAACAAATAAAAAAAATACAATCATGGTCTCTAAAACTCCTAGAACAAATTGCATGACACAAAAGGTTTTTGAAAACATTTAATCATCATGCTCACTACCATAATAGTTGAAAAAAAAAGAGAAAATAAAGAAGATAAATGTGAGGAATTAAAAGGAATAAAAATTGATTAAATAATTAAATAATTAAACATTTGAGTAGGCAGTTAAAATTAATACAAAAAGAAGTATCTTTACCCATAGAGTCATCTTTACCCAAGAATGAGACTAATTAAGTGCTTTATGTAATTCAACCACTACCATCCCTTAGGAAATTTAGCATTGACCTTACTGGCTTACAATGTGATGAGCAACAAGGTATCCCTACACCCAACCATACAAATCACGAAGTGTTCACCTACAACTCGGTGAAATTCCATGGACTTTATCATTTCCAGTTCACTAGCCCTTTAGGAAGTGAATCTAACCTTAAAGTCAATCATTGTCCTCCCAATTACACTTGTGACTTTCATTGGTATGGTTAAGTGTAATTGAGGCATCCAATTTTTATCATTTTTTATTTTATATTGTGGGTGCTCGAAATGTAGCTGAAAAGGAGATTAATTAACTAATCTAAATGACTAATTAACTAATCATTAAACTAATCCTAACATAAGCATCCATTCCCAATTTCTTTACACGCCTTGAACCACTGTTGGATGACTAAACATTACACTACTGGGTGTACCAAGCGATAATGCTACTAGGATTACCAAGTGAATATGTGTTACACTTGAAGTAGTCGTACTTATATGTTTAATCTATCTAGCTTAATAATTCTCATTAACTCAATTGCTGGGAAATAATTGGGAAATAATTGGGAAATAATTGAAAATAATTAACAAATAATTGAAAACATTCAATGCATAAATCAGAGAGCTAATCTATCCAAAGTGCTGCAAGGTTTATCAGAAAGCTTATCTTTATTTCCACACACTGTCGTGCTCAAGTACAACAATGCTTTAGTAAAGATCCATACACTTAATGGCTCCTACTACAAGCACTTAGGGAAAAAAATTCTAACTTTCAAATGGAAAAAATGCAAGAGCTTGCTACAATTAAAATCTAAACTCCCATAAATGTAGTGGGTAGGCACATATTTATAGGTGATGAATAGACACCACATTGACAAGGCATTATCAACGTAGGTCAAAATGCATCGACAGGGCCTCATGGATGAGGCCTCGTTGACATGGTTAGCTATGTCAATGAGGCCTCATCAATGAATCCAACCAACAATGACTCATCATATCCCCACAATCAAATTAATACTCATCCTTGAGTTCTTTTACAAAATTGGGAAGGTATGGGATTATTGATTGACTTTTATTTCAACAAAACAAACTTGATTGACTTGACAAAAAATGGAGTGCCAGGGTGTATGGATCAACACATTACAAAAATGGTGATGTTCAAGACACAAAATTGAACACCATGATACAACTCTTCAAAAATTTGAACAACATGTTCCTTGATTATGTGAAGCTTGTTGGAGAAGATCAAACAATCGTAGGAGGTGGTGGTTCCTAAGGCTCCAAGGGACCTTAATTGACTTCATGCACTAGCAGTGATTGAGGCTATGGTTGTCCTACTACTATTGCAACTTTAGGTGGAAGTCAGAAAGCATCCAACAATGCTTTCATTTTCTCCTCCATACTCATAGGATCCTGCACCATCCACACAACTTCCCCAATGTGGGTTGGAACGAGCACCTCCCAAGGACATGGTATTGCTGGAAAAAACTCCTTGACATTGACAAACCAAGTAATGAACTATTTGTATTCAATGTTGAATGCTCACACTATGTTCTTCAACTCTTGGTAGTGATTCATCCATCTGGCTAGGTCCTCGACGATGGATTGCTGCTCTATGAATAGCCCTTTGCAGACTTCAAGTTTAGCATTAGTAATCTCAAGCTTTTGCTTAGTGTCTTTGTGATGTTTGAAATTGGCCTCATGTAGAAAATACAAGCTAGCCACCTGGTTCTCCAATTCTAATTGTGGCTATCTAGCTATTAGCATTGCTAGGTTTGCGTAACGAAGATTGTCCAACTCCATATATTCTATCATTTCTTAGATTTGCAACTCCTTTAAGCAGATCTCTACTTTGTACTAGGCATCAATCCCATCAAGGATGGGCTATCACATCTCTCTTCCTTGCTAGAGCTACTAGCAGGCTTCATTCACTTTAGCCTTCACCGTTTGGATTTCTTTTTCATTAATTTCTTTTTGTAAGCCAGCTTGGTCCCTGTACTAATTTTTCACCCTCTCAAACTTGAGAGCTTTGTTCTTCCAGGTGGTAATTTTTATGGTAGACTTTTTTCGCAAGGTGTGCACCTCCTCCATTGATAGATTTTAGTTCTCTGTGGTCAATTTTCTCCATTTAGTATTAACCATGGCAAGCTGCTCTTGTTGTTGATGAATGAATTCCCACATTTGATCTCTTTAAGCATCAACATTTCATAGGCAATGATTTTGTGTAGTCAATGTTTCATTTTCTTAGCACATATAATTCAAGTCCTTTTTAATTGAATGTGTTTTAGCTTCTACCGTGGACTATTTGAAGATGGCCATTACTACTTCCTCCTTAGCCTTTTGAAGTCATTCTTGAAGCTATTTGATAGCTTCATCTCTTGTCATTATCAGGCTATGGATTGTTTGCCCTATAAGTCAGGCACAAAGTTTAGCAACCTTGGCAACCAAGCATTCATTTCACTCTTGGACCATTTCTAGTTGCCCTTCCAAAATAATGCATTTTCCCCTTACATTCAACAGCTTTGACTGGGTTGTAGTGATGTTCTTCGGAAGATCAAAGATATCCATAGTCAGTATTCTAGTTCCCACTAGTCATTCTGGCATTTGTTCATGTTGAGCTACATTTATTTTCCTACTAACCACACTTGTGGACATCTACACATCTTGGAGTGTAGATATGTCTAGTACAAACATCGCCAATGCATTCGGTGCTTTGGCTACATGGTTAACTACCACTTCTACCATTGTTTCTTGGCCTTGGTGTTGCATTACCAAGATAGTTACCTCCTCACCTTCCTCCAACCTCACCGAGAAAGTGGTGCCATTTTCAAAGATTTCTGGAAAATGATGTGTCACTAGTGACACTATCATGTCCTAAGCATTGGGATCTGACCTCAAAGGCAACTACATTCTTCGAGTAGAGAAAATGAAACCACCCCTTTCCATCTAGCTAACTATTCAAGCAAGCTCATTAAGGTGACTCATTATTGGTTGATACATAGATGGATCTACCCCACTCGTTCCTGCTTGTTGCTCTTGTTCATTGAAGATCTACTCTTGGATTTGTCACAAATGCTCATGGATTGCGTGGGCCTCTAGTGTTATCTCCTAAGTGGGTGGTGGTGGCAATAACTCCTCTTCTTGGATGGCTACTGGCATTTTGTTCTTCATAATTTCTTCCCATGAGGCCAAGTGAGTATGTCAAATAGTGTCATTGGAATAGTGAACAATACCTACCCTCTTACAAAGTTTTCTTATCAAGCATGGAAAGGGCAGGGTCCTCCTTTCACGTTCATTCTCTTGAAACACTTCTCAATCTCCAAATTGATTAGCTATGGAAGGTTAATGGGATATTTTCCACTTAGAGCAGTGCATGCATGAGCAAAGAAGGTAGTTACCTTACTTAGCCTCACTGTTGGATTGAGGTGATATGCCAAAATCTTGAAATAAATTTTCTTTACTGATGTGAGCATGTCATGCTCCTTACAATCCACTCCATAACATTGCTAGGTCTACTCCCTTTTCACATCAAGGTTACCTTTTGTTGATATTTTTGCCAGCTATGTTCCAATGTCAAGAAACCCTAGTTCTTGTGTGATGGCCTCCACTGAATAGGACACCTGAATGTCTTTGATCCTTACAATGGACCCTAGCCTTTAGCTATTTTAGAAGAGATAGGTCTCTCTCATGTACCACTCCCCATTGGTCGTGATGATTGGCCATATGGGAGAGGTTTGTAATTATGTTCTAACATCTTCTAGAGCTTCCTCCAAAAATGGTTAGAAGTATATTTCTTGAAGAACTAATCTTTGAAGCTCTCAGGACTTAATGATATCTAGGCAACCTTGAGTCAAAGTGACCTTAAGCCTAGGCATAGGTCTAGGCCCTTCTCCTTGTTGAGATTGTTTAGTAGGCACTTCCTCTTATAGAATCTATCCAACAAATTCCACTTCAGGTTCCTCTTGAAGAGGTCCTCTTGTATGGGTCACCTCTTGTTGTTCTTGGCCTTGTTCTTGTTGGCACCTTCTAGCTCTGGCTCATTTCTCTTATGGTTGCAAGGGTTCTCCTTCCTACAAGCACTTTTGTTTGGATGCCATCTGCAATCACAATAGAACCATGGATTAGCAATCATTGTGTAACCTTAAGAAAATTGGAATACTTTAACTCTTAAGGGTACTTACACTTGGCTAAGCTGTGATTATGGCTAATTTAATTAACTTAATTATTATTTCTATTTATGCCTTATCATTGATAAATCATCCTAGAGTTTGTTGGAAGGGTGAACTTGGAAAAAGTTGATGATATGTATGATTAAAGTTACTAACCCTTAGGGGAGTTAGAAAAAATTTTCAAAATTTGCATCAAAAACCTTAAGGTTTGTAGCCTCCATAATAAAGATCTTACCTCTAATAAGTGTAGGGTTGAAAAATAGAGCGATTTAGACAAACAGTTGAAAAGTTATGGGCTCTAGAAGGTTTTGGGCTCTGAAAAATTGCAAAAATTCCATGTGTGTTATGAGTAAATGAAAAAAAATTCCAAAGTTTCTAGTAGTATATATAGTATTTTTGTATTACATTGACAAGGCCTCAATGACAGGGCCTCATTGACAGGTCAACTACATTGACAAGGCCTCGACAATGTAGCTATTGACCACCATTGACTTTGGTAAAACTTTCAAAATACAAGGAACTTTTTGATGAAATTAAGATCAAATAAAAGCTTAGAAGACCAAGAATAGTATGAAAACATGAGAAGATGATGTTGAAGTTCATAAATTTGAAAAAATGAAGACAAATTGATTTAATGGATGAATGCAATGAAAGATTAAGGAGTACTGAGCAGTTTACACAATGGAAATTACAAAATATAAGACTATAATGATGTCAAAGGTAAGGAACCTTAACTAATCAAGCCAAAAGCTATGCAAGTGGATCCCCCCATAGTAAGCTCATGCTTGTTTTGCCATTGCATAACCTCAACTAAGGAGTCCATGGGCCCCATAGTCAATTTAATGATCATGACAAATTAAGGACAAACCCAAAGGAATCCACTCAAGAATCCCAATATGTTAGAATAAGACATAGAGCATAACATAGGACTCAGTAGTGAGCTAAATTATGGAAGCATGGATGGATGATAGAGAAGGTGGAATGGAGTTCCAAATTAAGGTCATAAGAAGCCCCTTGTGGAATTGTGATTAAAATGACCTAAGAAGTTCCATCCTCAATCCAAACCAAAAACCATACACTTTTAGTGACTTCGCATCACCACTCTAAGACTAATCCAACCACTCGAGACACAAGAGTGTCCTCGTAATACAACCATCATTTCACAAAGAGGAGAGAGAAGCAGCAAGTGAGAGAGAAGGAGCCTTAGTTATAGGGGACCTTTCGGCATAGGTATATGTCTTTTAAGTCCCATAACCAGTGCTTATAGCCCTTTTATTTGTCCAAGGGATGTGCTTTGAATTCCCATTATTTTTTTTATTTTGAAATAGGAACCACACCATGCAAGGACTTACTCATGTCAAAGGGGTGTGCTTTGAATTCCCATCATTTTTGCTTGTTTTTTTTTTTCAATGATGGAAACCACACCATGCAACACCGTTATTTTCCTTCCTATCATTAGTGGTATGGAAAAGGGAGATTTCCACAAAAAAACACTCAAGCACTCAAGAAAGAAGAAGAGTACAAAGAGTATTAAGTCCCCTTGAAGTCACACCCTTTACAAACCTTTAGATCCTTTCTAATTCTGGAACTACCAAAGATCACTGAATGATTAAAAATTTCTTTAATGAAAAAAGGGACCTCAAATTCCTAGAACAAGGAAAACCATAAATTTCTTTGGATGGGTGGATAAGATGGACTCACTTCCTATCCCATGAAAAATAAACCATGTCAAAGTCATTAAACATCAAAATTCAAAAATAAAAACCAAACATCAATAATCACACATTAAATACAAACCATCATTAGTAAATAGCAATAATAACATTGTGTCCTATGATAATAAAGCATATTTATTAGCATAAATGAGAAACTATCACACTTAATCAAAAGAAACACAAGTAACAAAATAAAGTAAAATATATAAGAAAGTGTAAAATAATCAAGAAAATTTAAATGTATTAAAATTGGTATAAAATTAGAAAAATTTGAAAATAAAAAATTTGTAAAATCAAAAATGTGAAAAAAAAAGGTAGAAAAACTAAGAGGCCATGGTAATGATTAGCATGGATGGCCATCTCCCCCACAACTAAGATGAAAGGAGGAGATCCAAAAGATAGAATGTGGGTGTCCATCAAGTGAGGCAGTATTTACACTGGTCAATCTTGATTCTAGGAAAGGTTTGACTTGTTGGATATTGACCAATTGCTTTTTATTTGGGCTATTAGGTTTTTAAATTATCATGGCCCCAAAGGAAAACATTTGATCAATTATATAAGGTCCTTCCCATAATGTTTGAAATTTTTCCTTTTGAGGTACATGTGTGGGGTCAAGGTGGAGGACCTTATCTCCTGGTTGAAACCTTACTTTCCTAATTCTAAGATCATGGTTCTACTTGATGAATGTGTTGTTCACCTCATTCAAAGATAGGACCACTAAGCAATTTTCATCTAGCACATTCAGATTGATCAATTTCTCCTTTTCTGCTAAACTTAGGTCAAGGTTTAGATCATAGGCTATTGAGAGTGTACAGAGCTCAGATTGAATTGAGAGTGTTAGAAGTTTTTTATACACTAACTCATAGAAGAATATCGAATAGGACGTTTCCAAGTGGATCAATAAGACTAGAGAGTATCATTAAGTTTTGTGCTCCAATCCTTCCTATATTTGCTAATGGTTCACATTAATATTTTAGTAATCTCTTGATTGGTTACCTTTGCTTAACCATTAGCTTGAGGGTGGTAAGGTGTTGTTAATTTATGTTCTACCCCTAAGTGTTGCATTAATTTTCTAAATGTGGCACCTGTGAAATAAGTCCCATTATCATAAATTAGTGAACATGGCACCCCAAACCTATTTACAATATGTTGTATAAATCTGGCAACAGTAGATGATGTGCAATCTGTAATGGCTATCACTTCATCCCATTTTGTATAATAGTCAACTACTACTATAATATATGCTTTCCCGTTAGACATGGGTGTGATGGAACCAATGAAATTAATGCCCCATATGTTAAAAGGTTCTAATGGTTGAATCCACTATTGAGAACATTTAATATGAGTGGTCATCCCCCCCCATCACATTGACAACATTCACAAGCCTTAATAAACTGATGGGCATCCCTAAAGATTGTGGGCCAATAGTACCCTACCATCAGGATTTTTAGGGTCATGCATCTCCCTACATAGTGGCCTCTGCAAGGCCCTTCATGAGCATCTTGGAGAACATGTAGTTGATCTTCGTCAAGGACACACCATCGGATTAGGCCATCAGCACACACCTTGTAAAGGTGTGTGTTAATTTCCATGAAGTATTTGACTCGATGAAGAAATTGTTGCTTTTTCCTAAAATCCAAGTCTTGTGGCATCTCTTGAGTGAGAAGATTTGTGAGGATGTCATTATACCATACTACATTTTTACGTGTTTGTTCATTTATTGCTTCAGTAAGGAGGAATTTATCTAGAAATTAATAGGAGAGAAAGCTCTCCTCCTCTTTGTTATCCCATCTTAAGCGATAAAGATGGTCAGTGACCACATTCTTGGTCCCTTTTCAATCTACCATAGTAATATTAAATTCTTGCAAGATCACACGTCACCATATAACACGAGGGCTCACCGTCGACTTATTCATAAGGAAGAGAATTGCACTATGGTCTATATGTACAAATACTTTATAACCTAGCACATAATGTCTAAACTTTTCTAGTGCATACACCACTGCCATTAATGTTTTTCCATGGTGGTGTAATTTAATTGTGCCCCCACAATGCTTTGACTCACATAATGGATATAATAAGGATGTTTCTTATCATCCATATACATGAGTATGCTCCCAAACCATAGTTAGATGCATCTATCCTAATATGAAATGGTTTGAACCAATCTGGTGCTCGTAGAATTGGTATTTGTACAAGTTTCTGTTTTAATTGTTTGAATGCATTTTCACATTCTTGGGTCCATATGAAAGGTACATCTTTCTTTGTAAGTTCTACCAATGGTTTAGCAATCCTAGAGAAATTCTCAATAAAGTGTTGATAGTAATTAGTGTGTCCAAGGAATGACCAAACATCTTTGATGGCCTCTGGATGATATGTTATTCCTTGGTTGATCCTTATCATTTTTGGATCTACCTCAATCCCTTTCTACGAAATTCAATGTCCTAGCACAATGCCTTCTTGGACCATGAGATGGCTCTTTTGCCAATTGAGCCGTAGGTTTGTCTCAACATATCTCTTCAGTACTTGCTCAAGTTGGTCCAAGGCTTACTCCAATGTAGCTCTGTAGGTGGAGAAATCATCCATGAAAACTTCAACACCACTATAAATTTTTTGTTGAAAGATACTAAGGACCAAGCATTGAAATGTTGTAGGGGCATTGCATAGGCCAAATGGCATCTTACAATATGAAAAAGTGCCCCAAGGATTAACGAATGTTGTCTTGGCTTGGTTTTTTGGCATAATTTGGATTTGGTTATAGCCACTATAATCATCCAAGAAACTATAATAACAATGCCTGAATATGTTGTCTAATACTTGATCCACAAATAACAAAGGAAAGTGATCATTAAATGTTGCCATATTTAACAACCTAAAGTCAATGCAAACCCACCATTTGCCATCCTACTTTGGTACAATTATGAGTGGGCTAACCCACTCACTATCAAAAATTGGATAGATAAACCCTACTTTGAGGAGTTGCTCTATCTCCTCCTTAATGATTTGCTTCAATTTGGGATTTATCCACCTCTGCAATTGCCTTCTAGGCTTCATGGCCATGTCAATGTAGATACAGTGCTAACATATCCTTGGATCAATCCTTGTTAGTTTCAGATATAACCATGCAAAGGCTGTTGACCATTTATCCACCACTTTCAACAACTTTTCTTTTTTTTTAGAAGCAACTTCAGCATTAATGATGATTGATTTGCCATTCTTTAAAAATTCATATTCCATTCTAACTAGTAAATTTTTTAGTTCCAAGGGCTCCTACTTGAAGTGATTAGGGATCTCCAACTCTCCCCAACAGTTATCATCATCTTCATTAAAGAGTTGGGACTAGACTTGTTCAATTTTGTTCATGCCTTCAACATATTCACAAGTTAAACTCTTAGTTGACTCCATGCATATTGTGCTACTATCTGAATCAGCTATCAACCACTAGATGCCCTCCTACTTTGTGGCTACTACATACAAACATTATTAAATATTAACTTCTTGCACACATTGATTACATGCCTTAATGTATGTTCTTTTGGTGGACCAAATCTTTTACACACAATTGCACCCATTATTGCTATATGTGATGCATGGAATATGCTTCTTCTCAATTTTTCCTAACTCATTCTCCTTAGATATTTTGAGAGATAGGTCCCTTATACCCATTCATGCATCAACCGTGCTTAACCAAGCCCTTCCAATGATGATGGGAAAGTTACTTTTGCAGTTGTCCACCTTGATTACCAAAAAATTAGCAAGATAGAACCACTCACAAACTATGGTTACAATGTCCTCCACTAATCCCAAAGGGATCATAATCAATTGATCTACTAATTCTAAATAAATGTTACTTTTCTTAAGAGGTGGAAGGTTCCAGGCTTTGTACATATCACAGGAGATGAGGTTAACACCAGAACTAGAGTCAAGAAGAGCCTTGCATGGCTTTTGTCTAACAATCTGTAGAAAGATGAGTGGACTTCCTGTATCAAATCTTTTTGTAGGAAGGTTGCCAGCCTTGATCCAGTCATAACAACATGAGTTAGCATCATAATGCGGATCCTTGATAGCACTTGGTTTGAAGGGTGCTCAAAGGTATTTGATGTAGAGGATGAGGGTACTAGAGATATATGGCAATCAACTAGAGTAGGTTGTGAGGGCT
>MNCI01007540.1:303349-341663 GCA_015680685.1 Gnetum montanum
TGGTTTGAAGGGTGCTCAAAGGTATTTGATGTAGAGGATGAGGGTACTAGAGATATATGGCAATCAACTAGAGTAGGTTGTGAGGGCTAGAGAGGACTACTAGGCTAGAAGAAATGTCATTTCCTTGATTGGTTATTCAAACCAATTGGTTGAAAAATTGATTGAGAGTGTACAACCCTTGTAGCATCTCATTACTACAATTTTGAAGGAATTTCACCCTACATGGATGGAGTAGGAGGTAACTGAGTAGTAGGTGAAGGTGTAGGTGTAGAGGGATGTGAAGGATGATAAGGATACTAATATGGGTTTTCCCCTCAAGTAGACGATGAATGTGTTTAGTGATACTTTGGAGGGTAATAGTGATGCTGAAATGATGCATGAATTACCGAACTTCTAGGGGATACAGTTTGCTGAACATAGTACTTGTATAGATCTTGTTGTCTATAAGGGTACTACTACCTTGGTGGTGGCATTCCTCATGATTGTGACTGGTACCACTATTGGTACTATTCATAAGATTGTGGAAGAGTTCCACTTGGGTAGTAAGCTTGTTGTTACCAGTGAAATTTTCTTGGACTTCCTTGAGGGTAGCAACTTTGCCCTTACCTTTTTGGTAGGCACGTTCAGCTTCTTTTCACCATTTATGATTACGATCACTATTTTGCTCTTTGGATTCTTCAGCACTTTTTAAAGTAGTTTGAAACTTTTCATCCAAAGAGTCCCATACCTTGTCAACCTTGGCTAAAATGTCAAAAATGAATATTTTGATAGGAAATGTCTTTCTGTTCATCACTTTATCAAGTGGTGACTCCTCCTCATCATAAAATTAGGCCTCTCATTTTCTAATGGATGGATCCCTATTATACTCTTCAGCACTCTCCCTTTTTTGTAGCTCACCTTCTTCTTTTGCTACCTGCTTAATTAGCCTTTGGATTTGATGAGCTCCCATTTCAAACAACCTCCCTTGGGCATACACCCCAAGGGTCCTTATTTCTACCCTGAGCCCATCTATGATGTGGCAAAGTTATTCCCTTTGAGAGTAATCATGGCTAAGGCATCTATGCAAGAGTGAATAATATTGGTCCATGGTGGCATCCAAGCGTTCATGTACTCCTTGTTTCCAACCTTCGATTTGCCATCTTAGATTAGACACTCTAGAATGCATTTGATATTTTTCATTAAATAGTTATAACATGGTACTCCATCTTGAAATAGATTCCAATTCTAAGAACCAGTACTAACTTTCAGCTTCCTTGCGAAAAGCTTGAGATTCTACCACTTTTTCTCAATGTTTTGTATGGCATGCGCATCTTGAAAAGCTTGCAAATGTGTCTACGAATCAAAACTCTAATCCTCGAATGACTAAATATCATTCTTTACTTCACCTTAGTCAGCTTCCTTCACCTACAATAATGAATGAGAAATGATCTAATAAGAGAGATGGGAAACTTAAATAAAGTAGAGGATAAAAAAAGAAAATGTAATATCTTCAGGCCTCTATTATGAAAATTTTTTTCTAGCATAATCTCATATATAACATCTCCACAAGTTAAAAATTTTGATGCTTAATTCATAGTTATAAAAATTCTTAAGTGCAAAATAACCCTTGATAAATAAATGATAATAAAACAAAGGTATAAAATCCACCAAAAAAATATGAACAAATTACTACTCATGATATAGAAATGATAGGGGATGATAAATAATGAAAAATTTCATAAACTTTTTCCTGATGAAAATAACTAAAAGATGTAAGGAAATGACAATCGACCATATGAAGAACTAATATGTTGAAAAGGTTAGAAGCTTTCCCTTCCAAAAAAATGAATAATAATTTATTCATTTAATAACAAGTGATGCTTCACATAGATGACCACATGATAGTTTGAATACAATGCAAAATAAGCAAAAAATTTAATGAGATTTATGGATTTTAAATCAAGTTTTGGTCCTAGTTTTAGGATTAAAGTAGAGTATAAAGAATATATTTTTATATCTTATAATAGGTATGATGGATGAACAACTTTTCACTAACGTCTACTTCTAAATTAAAGCCTCATAAGTGTTATTTATTGAAGGTGTATTGTCAATTATATTGCCATTGATGCTGGCATCAATTGTGACATCAATGATAGTAATGAAAGAAAAAGAACTCTATGAAGACTAACATTTACATTAAGAATGACCTAATAGAGCACTAGGATTCTCTTTATGGCTAAGAAACTCATACTAACAGTGATGGTGATGCTCTTGATTATTTTAAACCTCATACGATAGCTTTAAATCTCAAAAAATCAACCCAAATTAGGAGTTAGAACCTAGTATTTATAAGCCTAAAGTTGTCCAAAACTCTTAGGATTTGAAAATAGGAACTTAAAAGTCACATGTATATAACTCAAAGTTTCCTAAATGGTATTAACATTGATGTTCATATTAGTGTTAACATTAGTAAGATGTAAATTGAACTTTAAACCTTGATTGTAAGCTCCTGGAGAACTAGAGATGAAGACTTTAATAATTTCTACTCTAGTGATACTAACACTAATATTGCATCAATGTCAACATTACTTACAAGATCAATGATCAAACCTCATAATTTAAGATGATATTTGGTAAAACTACAAGCAAGTTTTAGTCTCCATGAAGCTATGGTAGTGTAGAAGATCTTAGAAAGAACATACATCATGATTTTTGACCTTAGAAAGCATATAGGCCTAGCACTGAAGAAGGATTGATAATGTCATATCTAGACCTTTTCTAGCTAATTAAATTTTAAATAAGTGAGTGAAATATTACTTCCTCTTAATGGAGGCTACTGAAATGTTTATGGAGGATCCATTAATATGAAGACAAAAGATGATATGATATGATGATGTTTCTACTATAGAAAAAGAAAAGAAGTAGGATATAGGAAGAAAAGGTAAACTATCACTGATACACTTGCCATGAATATGATGGTAAATTCTACATATATGATGTTCAAAAGGATGTTATTAATAATTGTCTCATCCTATCCCACTTAAGGTCTTAACACACCTTCTATTGAATAGAATTAAATCACTCAATCCTCATTTATTATGTTAATGATAGAAAGAAAAATAGAAAGGAATCGAAGTTAGAGGAATAATAAGTAAGCATGTAAGAGAATATATGAATTGCAAAGTTCTAAAATTGAGAGATTAAGAAATTGGAGAAAGAAATGATGAACATTACCTATATATAGGATTGAGGTGTTGTGTTGTAAAAGTGGGACATAACTAGCTTTCATACTTTAATGATATTGATAATAGATAAATTGGCTCATTCTCTTAATTTCCTACACAAACTCAACACACCCTCACATGGAAAATAACTATGAAATACTCATAGATCTTTGCATAAGATAGATTTCTTGTAAATATTCTCACTATTAGTATGTTGTGGAAGAATGGAATAAGAAGAATAGTAAAAATAAATTAAATTAATGGGATTATAGAGAAATGATAGTATAATAGAGAGATTAAGAGATTGAGATGAATAGTATAATGGAGAAAAAATAAAAAATGATTTAATAACATACAACTAAAAGAAGATAATAATTAGAGCAAACATGTTTATCTTTTTTTTAATGTAGAATTTTTTAAGATATGCTTAATGGATGGGATCTAGATGCTTATTTTCATTTAAGTCTACTAGATAGTATTCTCTATTTCTAAGTCTTTTAATGATGACATAAGAACCTTGTCAATTAGGAGAAAACTCTATAGTTTTGACATTTGGAAAATGTTGTAGAATAAGATCATCTTCCTTAATGTGTCTGAGTTAGACATGTTTTTCATGAAAATGTCTCATGACTACTTGATTATAAATATTAATGGCTACTGATGAATCCCTTATGTGTCTTTTTTTTTAAATTAAATTGATTTAAATTTTTATTTTTTTATAATGTGAACTTATTGAAGTACACCAATTTCCATGGTAGTACATGATAAGAATTAATCATCTTTTCAAAAGCTAAGTTTATGTAGGGTGTGGCAATTATGGTAAGAATTGATAAGATATTGATTTTTATAAAACTTTCAATAGACTTCAATGCAAGGGATATCAATATTTATGGCAAGGATCAACAAATATCAATCTAAATATTATTGATACCTACATCAAGTGTGGTAAGCCTTAATATCATAAGAGTTATAATGATTCTAAGGCTTCAGCAAAATAGAGATATCAATCCAAACCACGTTTACAATATGTGTCAATAAAATACAAGGTAGAAACATATTGTAACTACGATGAAATTCAATAAGTCATGATTGATCTAGTAGTGATATCAAATAACATAAATTTCTACAATATTAATCGATATGACTATATAACTAATTTTTTTTAAATTAATTCATCATATCTTTAAGTATAACAAGAATCTCCTTGCCAAAAGGAAGGATCAAAATTCATACCCCAAAAGAACCCAAATCATTTTAAAGCAATTCCCTTTTTGCTCAAAGTTCTCAAAAGAGCTAGTTATACCTTGTGAAAACTATCAATCATTAGAGCCCACCGGAGGGCTGTTGAGGTTGCTGCACTATCAAGATAGTGAGGTAGAATCATAGATTGGATGATATTTCCCTTATGCTCTCTGAAATTTATATTTTATATTTAACGGCTTCAAATTGATTAATCATTAAATTCCATTCTTGAACTTAAGTTAGAAGTTAGGGTAAGAATCTTTGATTTAACTATGCATGATAGTCATAAGTGTGGAATTTAATTAGGATTGAATTTAATCATTTGTTTGTCTTGATTCTCTTTTTGACTTTCAACCATTTCTTCATGGATATGACTTTCGAGTTGGTCATAAACAAGGTGACATTGCTACAATGAAGGTAATCTAGCACTAAATTTTGGCTAGCTTGTCAATTTGACACTATTTTCGAGGAGGTCAACAAAGTCAATCTTCATCAAGGATTTGGTATGCTTTAACTATTTTCTTTAGTTAGTTTTCCTTCTTCTTTTTTGGATTGGTAGTTAGTCTTCACCAACAAAGAGGTACACATTTTTTATTTTATTTTTCTGTTTTGTATTTTACTTTTAGACATGATTCCTTTTAATTATTTTTCATGTAAGAAAAAAAATAAGAAAATTAAAATTGAGGGAAAAGTACAAGAGAAGTTATAAGAATCAATTCCTTTAGTTCCTAAGACTAAAGAAAGCTATAAGAAAACTACCTTTAAATTCATAATTAAAACTACAGTAAAAAAATATTTGTAAATTCCTAGGACTAATTCCTTAGAAATGTGTCAGGGAAGTATGTGCTTGTTAATCTTAATGATATCTAGTAAGCAACCTAAAAACCATACTCAAATACAACCTTAGAAGAGTACTAAGAGTTATTATAAACACACTATAGCAACTAACTTAAAACATATTCTAGAAAAATTCGAACAAGAAAGACTTAGCCTTGAAGTGGACTAATTAAGAAGGCAAAAAGAAACTTCCACCAGTGTACTTACAACTTTTGAAACTTCTATAAATCCCATAATTAAATAGTATTAATTACTAATAAAGAGGAACTAGAATTTCATTTAACTCAATTAGTTAGGGAAAGGAAATAGTTCATTCAAAATAATACTAAGAGAATTAATGAGATTTTAGCTAGTTAGCATGTAAGTTTAACTTAATGAGTTTAGACTTTAGGATAGATTTTACAATATCCAATCATAGAGGAACTAAATAACAATGTGATGAGTAGTGAGGTACCCCTATGTCCAACCATAAAAATCACAAGTGTTCACACATGATCCAGTCAAAGTTAATGAATGGGACTAGTTGTGGTATCTAGATCACTATGCCCCAATTGCAATTTGTTGTCCTCCCACTTGGACTAGTGGTAGCTTTGTCATGTATGATTTATTCCAAAGTGAGGCATATGATTTTTATTATTTTATATTTTATTGTTCTATGATTAACACTAGGTTGAAACTTAATTTATAATCAATTCAACTAATCTAATTACTAATTAAGAATCAACTATCCTAACATAAGTATCCAATTCCACTTCCCATGCATATCCTCAACACATATAACACTGCTAGGTTACCAAATGTTAAGCATTACTAGGATTATCAAGAGTCATACACATGCTCAAAGCAATCATAATTATGTGCTTAATTAATTAACATGCATGAAAATGTAAATATTAACTAAGTACATGAAAAGTAAATTTGCATGGAAAGTAAATCTAATCTAAGTCAAACTGCGAAAATGAATAAGAATCAATTTCGATCTTATTTTTGCTCATGGAATATGTACAGGTACATTTCCAATCAAATAAGACTTCATACAATTGACTCAAATCCACTCTATGGGCACTCACTAACTATTCTCTAAGATTACAAAATAAAACTACAAGAATTCAACTACTCTATTAACAAAATGATGAAAAATTGACATGAAAATCATGAGCCCAAGCACTAATATTTATAGGCTAATGTATACCCTGTGACATCAGATACCTGACATCGCATCTTGGCTCCAACATTGGATACCCAACATCAAGGCTTCAAAATCAAATACCTGATATTAGAGCACATACAAAAACATGATTCATCGTACCCCCACGACTAAATGAAAACTCGTCCTTAAGTGAAGAAGAGGAACAAGTTCCTTACAAAATATTGGGTAGGTATGGAATTATTGACTAACATACAAGTTGACTTAAATGGAACAAACAAACTCTGAGTGCCCAAGTGTATGGAGTTACAAGATTTACAAAATTGGGTGTTCATGATAACAAAAATGAACACCTTGGATAAAACTAACATACAACACCTCTTAATAGCTAAAGAGAAAGAGAGAAGATCCAATGATCATGAACCTACCTTATCATGTGGTATGGTTGCATCATCCTTGGTGAAGATAGTCACACTTGCAAGTCATGCTCCCCACTGCAATCACAATAGAATCATGAATTAGTATGCAATGTATAACACATAGTTGTTAAATGCCTTGTCTCATCAGTGGTTATACTTGGGTAGGTTGTGATTGTGGTAGATTGATTCCTTTAGTCATGTTAGTAAGAATGCTAACCAATAGGGTAAGATAGATAAGTGGTCCATTACATTCAAAGAAATTTAACACGAAAATATTTGAAGAGGATGTAAGAATTCATAATAATAAAAAAGGAAAGTTTACTAAAAATTGTTGTGAAGATGTGCACAATTGGATGTCATTGATGGGGTAAACAAAAGGATTTTATTATAAGAGTGTCTAAAGATAAAGAACTTAACTAACTCAACCAAAAGATATTCAAGTGGGTCCTCCCCAAAGCATGCATAGGCCTTTTATTCCCTTGCATAACTTCAAACCAAAGAGTTTGTGGGCTCTATGGATGATTAATGGTTATAGAAGGTTAAGTACAAAAACCTGGAAGAAACTACCTAAGAATTCCAACACATCAAACTAGGACATCAAACAAGAACATGAAACTAGTAGTGAGGTCAGACATGGAAAGCATAGATGGATGAGAGAGAGAGTGGAATGGAGTTCCTGATTAAGGTCACATGAAGTCCCTTGTGGATTTTATGGTTACATGACTTGATAAGATCCATCATTAGTCCAAACCAAAACCAACCACATTTAGTGACTTCACATTGTCATCCTAACACTAGCCCATCCCCCCAAGACACAAGAGTGCTCCCACAAAACAACCACTATTCCTTATTAAAGAAGAAAAGAGAAGTAGGAAGTGAGGAAGGGCCTTAGTTAGAGGGGAACTTCAGGCATGGGTAACATGTCTTTCTAGTCTTATAACCAGTGCTTGTAACCCATTTACTTTGTCTAAGGGGTGTCCTTTAAATTCCCATCATTTTTTTATGAGAACCACACTATGCAAAGACTTATTCAACTTCCTTTTATTAGTCTACATGGAATGGTATGAAATCCATGAAAACACATATGCACCCAAGGAAACAAAAATGCACAAAGAATACTAAATCCCCTTGAGGTCACACCCTATTCAAAATTTTGAATCCTTTCCAATTCTAGAAACTACCAAAGTCACAAATTTGTTAAAGTTTTGTTAATGAAAAAAGGACTACATGTTTCTAAAATAATGAAAACCATAAAGTTTGTGGATGGGTGGATGTTGTGGACTCATTGCTTGTTTCATGAAAAAGAAACCATGTCCTAATCATCCATAACAAAATTAAAAGCTAGAATCCAAACATCAATAATTAAATAACAAAAATAGTACATACCACCATCAAGCAAAACGTTACCACTATACCTGGCACTTATTAACAAAAAGTTAGAAAATCACACCAAAATAAAATAAAAGAAATATAAAAGAAAGTGTAAAATATTCAATAAATAGAAAATGTACTAATGATGGTGTAAAACAAAAATTAAGAAAGATTAATAACCTGAAAACAAGAAGATCTCAAATAAAGAATATGTAAAACAAAAAGATGAAAAACACTTAAGAATCATAAAGATTAGAATGGGGACTGACCCCCACAACTAAACATTTAGCTATGACAAGGATTAATAAGTGGATAAATAGGATCAATGCATGTAAGAAACATTGGTAACCATTCATGCCCTAGCCACTGAGTGTCTGTTTATGGTGTGGTGGTTGGGTAGAAAAAATTTGTGGTCACACACTTGATGGTTAAAAGTATGGTGGATCAAGTTATGAGGTGTGTTAACATTATGGATATCTGGCCCATGATTGCACCCTTGATCATCATATGATATGCATTGATTTATTTGTCTCCCCACACTATTAGATTCATTATTTGGATTTGGGATTGGAGTACCAATGGATGGTGGCCCTTGTGTATGATCAGAGGACATTAGTTGAGACAAGGAAGGTGGTGCACAAGATTGGCCTTGTGTTGGCTCAAATGATACAGTGGGTTCATGCATAATCTACTTTGTCTTACAGCGTTGTATTGGGATCTATTTAGTAAGGCATAATATCTATCTAACGCCATGTCCAAGGGTTCATGTTATTCTTACTTCCACTATTAGATCTATCTCCTTAAATTGGACACTCTCACATAGGATTGGTACTTCTCATTGGATAGCTCTAGCATTGTGAACCATAGTTGGATTGAATTTGGTCTCAATGATCTATACCACACTTCAGCTCTATCAATTAGTTTCCTAGAAAAGAGCTTAAACTTTTGCCAGATACTTTCAATGTTGTAGAAAGCACAGGCATCATGGAAGGATTGTAAATGATGTTGTAGATCTAAATCATAACCTCCTAAAAATTTAGGAATATTATTCATGTGAAGCTTAGGTAGGAAACTCTTTTTTTTTTTGAATGTGAGATATCTTTATTACCTCTATGACCTACATTAGGCTCTTAGTGACAGAAAGGGTTCATTGTCATCAAATAGGTTGTGAGAGAAATTTCTATCTCCATTCATTTGATCATGAGAATGTTGTATATGTTCATGATGATGTCTTTGGCTTTTTCCATGGATTCGATTTCAATTTTTAGCCCAACCCTTTAGTGGAGCTCTATCTTTATACCTTCATTCAACTTTGCTAGAACTAGACGTGGAAGGGAAAGAGGAAGATGAGGAACTAGAAGAATTTCCATGGCTTCTATGATGTTCTTCAACGTCCCTTGATTTATCGTTTCTGGTTTTCAAAGAGGTCTTAGGCCTTGAGGCCTTCCCTAGTTAAGGACTTATGTCATCTCCTCCAAGATTGTCTACCTTGGGCGAATGTAGTCTTTGAGTGTCGTCAGAGTGGTCATGATCATAAGAAACCCCTACATAAGGTTGGTCACTCCAATCTTCTTCATTGTATATCTTGTTAGTTCTCTAATGAATGTGTTTGCTATATATGCATGGTCACTTTTGTGTAAGAGAGAAATTTTCATTGTCTTATGGTTTTTGTGAGTTAATATTTTTGGAAAGATAGATCATTAATACCTTTACAATGATTGTGTATAGTATAACTAATCTAGATATCTAGGACCATCCCTGTTAACAGTGCTACTGATGAGCAGCAAGGTACCCCTATGCCCAACCATACGAATCACAAATGTTCACACACAATCTAATCAAATTCTATGGATGGGACTAGTTGTGGCATCTAGATTGTTATGCCCTAATCATAGTTCATTGTTTTTCCACTTGCACTAGTGGTAGCTTTGTCACGTATGGTTTAGTCCATAGTGAGGCATATGATTTTTATTATTTTATATTTTATTATTTTACAATTAACAATAGGTTGAACCTCAATTTGTAATCAATTCAACTAATCTAATTACTAATTAATAATCAACTATCCTAACATAAGTATCCAATCCCACTTCTCGTGCACATCCTAAAAACATATAACATTGTTGGGTTACTAAATGTTAAGTGTTGCTAAGATTACCAAGAGTTATACGTATGCTCGAAGTAATCGTACTTCTGTGCTTAATTAATTAACATGTATGAAAATGTAAATATTAACTAAGTACATGAAAAGTAAATTTGCATGGAAAGTAAATCTAATCTAAGTCAAAGTGCTACAATGAATAAGAATCAATCTCAATTTTATTGCCAGTCATGGAATATGTCCAAGTACATTGCCAATCAAATAAGACTTCATACAATTGACTCAAATCCACTTTGTGGGCACTCACTAATTATTTTCTAGATTACAAAATAAAACTACAAGAATTTGACTACTCTATTGACAAAACTATGAAAAAATGATATGAAAATCATGAGCCCAAGTGCCATATTTATAGGCTAGCATATATCCAATGACATTGAATACCTGACATAGCATCTTGGCTCCGACATCAAATACCTGGCATTGAGGCTCTAACATCAAATACCTGATGTCAGAGCACACACAAAAACATGATTCATCATAAGGAAATTAAATTGGAAACTTCAAAAGAAATTTTTAAACCAAGTGAGCCAACAACTTAATTTTCATTTTTAATAGCATTCAGTCCACTCAAAGATACTTTAAATATAAGAATGGGAACAAAGAAATCCAATTACAGTTGTTATTTCCAAAGAATAAAATTCTAACCTTACCCAAATATTAAGCCATATGGCTACTTTAGAAGGTACTACTCAACTAATAAGTGTCTTAAATTTTCAAACTCCTCTTACCTTATAATGAGTGGCGAGGTACCCCTACACTCAACCATACAAAACGAGTGTAGCACGCACGATCCGATCAAACTCCGCAGACCAAATGCCTAAACGTCGCAAGGAACACTTGGGGTTAATTAATCATTGTCTTCCCAGACTTACTTGTTGTTGTCACGGTGTATCGTTAAGTAAGTCCAAGGTATATGATTTTTTTGGTATTTTCTCGTTTATCTCCTATGCTAAATGGTGAAGGGTTGAGAGACTAAACTAATTCTAACTACAGTGCTAAGTCCTAGCATCAGCATCCGTTCCCACTTTCCGTACACACCCTGAACTGTGCAACTATTGCTACCAAACACTAATCGTTACTGGGATTACCACATGTAACACACGTGCTCGAAGCGGTCGTACTGAGGCACCTAACTAGCCTAAGTGTGACAAGCAGCCGATTCCTTGACTAGCCGTACACATCCGTAGATGCTCGTAATCAATTCGTACTTGTCCCACGTTCTAGGAGGAAAGGGTGAGAGAATCTAATCACGATGAATAGCTGATTCCTTGGCTAGCCGTACATGTTCATCAATGCTCATAACCAAGTCGTACTCATGCCGTGTTACTAGGAAAGCAATAAATAACATTAATTAAACCTATCCATGCACTGCAAGGTTTATCCACAAAGCTCGTCTTTATTGTTGTACACAACTTGCTTTCAGGTACAAAGCTGCTCGAATAAAGAACCATTCACTTAGGGGACTCCTACTGCAGGCACATGGAAAATATTCTATCTTTGGGGTGATCAATCCGCCAGAGCTTTGCTACTTCTAGCCTATGATTCGAAATGAGGGGAGTGACGCCTCTTATTTATAGATTTGGCAGCGGACCGCGATATCGCGTACGCGATATCGCAGGGAACGACGTGATATCGCAGCTTGTGCAAGTCGCATCTCATCACCTTAGTAGCCACCTCTATTTCAATATCAACTCCAATTTTGATTCCAACCATAGGTACTTTATTTATAGTTGTATCCCCTTCATATCATATACCTCTCATAAGCTCTCAAAGCTCAATTTCTCTTTCTTTTGGCAGTATGGCTTTAATTTTCCTATAGGCCAAGTATATCAAGGTAAAACCTTAGGATATTTATTGAATCAAACAATATCTACTATTTTTCAAGGACCATGAGTATTTCCCCCAAGAAAATGGTAATGATATGTACTCTTTCCCATCTCTGTGTATTATTTCAAATTAACACTGAGTATTAGATTTGGATCATGGTATGAGCAAACCAACTTGAATTTTAGCCAAAAGGAAGTTTTAGAACTTCTCATTAATCATTGTAAAATTTGGGTTCTTGCCTCTCTGCCTAAGTCATTATCTTCGTTCTATGACTATAGGGTCTTTTCGATCATAAATACAAACTACAATGTGGCTAGAGGCCATGTATGCAAGGTTTAGTGGTAGTACGGTTAATTTGCGAAAGTACATGAAATGTTACAAATGAAACCAAGCTAGGCTTTATAAGACTAAGTTTGGCTTTCAAAAGTACAGCAATTGTTGTGAAAATTTAAATATGAAAAAGCATGGCTATTTGTAATATGTTCAATTTTGCAAAGATATGCTAGTATTTTTCCAAAAATATGTTGGTGATAAAAATAGTAAGTTTTTGATTTTCTTGTTTAAGATGTGTTGGTGTATTTTCCCTTTATGGAAACTACTTTGAGTTTTATTGTGCAACCAAGAAAAATGTTATTTTTCAAAAGATACACTAGGTATCCTAAAAAGTAATGTTGGGATTTGTGTGATAATAAGAAACGTAATTTGTCCACCGCAAGTATGCTAAGTAGTTTGGTAAAGGAAGGAAAAGGTAGGGTGTTTGATTTCATTTCTTACTTAATTAAACCAAAATTCTAGCAAGTGGAATTGCCCAAGGTGTAAGAGGTTATAGCTAAAAAAGTAGTTAAAATTGCAACTGTAGGTATTGTGTAGGTTGTAGTGGAAATGGTGTGACAATATTTGAGGTAGGTAACACCAACTACGCTAGCTTTAATAACAGGATCTACACTAGAGGGTGTGCAATAGATCACTATATTGCCCAGCCAACTACATTATGGTAGATGATGGGAAATGGATTTTTCTTGATAAAACCAAGCTAGAAAATAATATTTTTATAGAGCGTACATTGGTTTTGAAAAATTAGATGCAAAATTTTTGGGTTTCTGAATGACTACGCTGGGGTTTTCACATAATTTCACAGTGAATGGATTTGGATTTTTGGATGAGCCTACACTGGCCCCCAAACTCTAAACATAGCTTTCAATGGCCAAAATCTATAGGCTTTCAATGTAAACTACATTGGCTTTAAAGAATCTAGCAACTCATGTGAAAATATAGTAGAAATCCAAATCACCTACCACAAGTACGTTGGATATTATGGGCTAGGATTTGAATACCAACATTGGTTTTGATAGCAGATACATGCAGGTTTTAACTGTGAAATGTGTAAAATTTGGTTTTCAAAAATAATTTCAAAATATTTTAGAAAAAGTTTTGGGTTGAGAATTTGGATGAAGGCCCTCCTTCTAGCACTAGAAACTATAAATCCTGAGAAATTTGGTTGTTGGAAAATCAAAAATTTTAGGTGAAATAGTTTAACCTTGGATCCCAAGGATCTCTGAGAAAGAGGATCCAAGGCACCTTGGATGTCTTGTCAATCACCCAAGGACTTGAGGAGTGTAAACAAGATAAATAATTTAAATAAAATGTAGATTTGATTAAAAAGAAAGCACAAAAATTAATCATGGAATAAACTTGCAAAATAAATGAACTAATGAATTTCTTGAAGTAATAAAAAAACATTCCAAATTATAAGTTCAAAGTGTACAAGTCTTGTGCCCAAATGCATGAAGGAGTTGTCCAGATGAAGTTTGAAGCCTATTGAAGCTGACAAGTTATGTGCTGCAGTCGACTTCATGATCCAGGTACTTCCCAACATCCAACACTCAAAACTCCTTATAGGTTTTCAGCCCAAATCTATAGCATTGGTTGAAAAATGGATGGAAAATGTTGAAATTTTTGCTACTAGGTAATGCACTGAGAGTCTCCAATTCTCAGCCAATTATCAATTTGTCAAAAAGTCCTCTCAAAGTGTTGGAATTTGATTTAAATAAGTTGCTATTGTTCAATTAGGTGTTCCAAATTATTTGCCATGATTGCTGATAGGTTAAAATTATGTGCATGTGTGGTAAGCTTTCAACTCCAATGTAGTTTCAATTTGTGATAATTTTTGATGCACCCAAGGCCATCAAAACCACCCCAGATACTAAAATAGTAAATAGACTTTTGGCACTATGCTAGCTTTGTTACATCTATGCTAGGAGTCATAAAGACTATGGAAGCCATGGAGAAACTATTGAGAATCATAGTAACTACACTAGCCATGGCTAGGAAAATGAAAACCCCAACCATTTCAACATTGGCTTCATGAAAAAAAAATGGAAACCCAATAGCTCCTATGCTAGCCTTGTGGAACACCATGTGTAATTATGGTAACTATGCTGGCCATTGCTAGGAAAATGAAAATCCAACATCACAAACATTGAGGATAGGTAGTTCCAACGTAGTTGAGGATATACCCCCACAAAAACCATCCAAAAGGCATTTTTAACCTCCCTAAGCCCAAATATAGATATGGTATGACTTTTTTCACTTAGGGAGTAAGGCTATGACAACTTATGAAGCATTTTTTCAACCCCAAAAGTTAAATTATGTGAAATTGCATCTCATGGATTACAATCTTCACATTTTACAATAAAATTCCACTTTAGGTTTGATGGTGAAGGTTACAAGTTGCAACATTAGATTTCTTAGTGGTGTTTCACTTATACTACATTATCTTGCTCTAATTACTAGTCCCTATAATCTAATCATTCAAATTAAACTTATGTTTAATGAAAACATAACTTAGATTGCTAGTTTTGAAGATCAATAACTTAGAAGGGGGTTGAATAAGTTTCATCAATTCAAACATAAAATTGCACAAAGATGTACATGATATCCCAACTTAGGTACTTTTACACTCAGAGGGTAGAATTCTTGCACACCTCCAAACTTTGTTTCTTTAAAAATGTGATGTTAAGGACACTACAACCTTTACAAAGTTTGAGCTTCACAATAAGTATTTTCTCTCAAGAAACATACTCAACCTCATAAGGTTCTAACAAGCTCAAAATATGGTTTCAAAAATCTCATAACCTTTAGAATGGCTTGAGCTCTACACAGAGTGTTTTATGTCGATAAAGACACTCAACCTCAAAAGGTCTTGAAAAGCTCAAGGGATTCCTTCTCATAAGAATCAAATTAACCTTGCATGATTTACAAAGGAAGAAATTAGAATCAAGGAGAGAATATAATAACAATTATTGATTTCTTGAAATAATAAACTTGATAACTTTAATACAATCCACAAAGATAGAAAATGAAGTACAAAACAAATTCACTTTATGCAAATAATGATCATATACTCTAGTGAATAGTTCTTGTCATTTTCACAAAGATATTAGTTCTTTTATAACCTCTATCCTTATCAAATAACCATTGTAATTCATACAACAACTAGAAAATGCCTAGTTGGGATGCTCATTCAAGTTTGGAACATCTCACTTAGAACGTCTCAACTACAGTTGGAATGTCTACTAGTTTTATGGAATGTCTAGCTTGAAACTAGGTTGTTACCTCTGGGATGTCTACTATTCTTCAGGGACATCTTGGCAAATACCAAAACACATTCTTTTAACTTCTATTCTTTATGCATCCTTGTGTTCTTTTCGAAATTTTTGCCTAGTTGAGACTTTGTCACTTAATATTGGCAATACAACTCTCATCTTAATCTTAACATGTCTTAATCTTCACCATGCTTTTATCTTGACCTCATCATCCTATTGTCTTTTCAAGATCCTATAATAACTCACAAGTACATTTTCCCATTGTGTACTAGTTGTAGGACTATATGGGCTTCTGTTATGCTCAATCATACTAACAATACACCATCATAGGACTTTTGACATAATGTGTTACTAGCGATAATGACATGTTGTTTGCATCATTTATGTATGACATCTTTTTCAGAAGGATTTAGGTTTTGTGAAGGTTCACCATGCATGAGGTAGGACTTAGTATCATTGTACCATTCATGTTGAGACATGTTTTCTATAGTTTCTACAGAAGTGTCTTTAGTATGTTGCGTGATGGAATGAGCATAGTTTTGCATCATGAAAGGTAACTAACTAAACACATTAGGCATCACACTTTATGCTAAGGTAGCAATGGCATCAACAAGCATATTCTCAACTCATGAAATATGTTAAATATTGACATCTATAACCTATTGAATGAGTGTTTTGGCCAAGTTACAATAAGGTAACTGATGAGTGGCGAGGTACCCCTACACTCAACCATACGAATACGATTGTTTCATGCACGATCCGATCAAACTCCAAGGACGAAGTGCTTATGCGCCCTAATGGAACACTCAAGGTTAATCAATTGTTGTCTTCCCAAACTTACTTTTATTTTCACAATTGTATGGTTAAGTAAGTTTGAGGTATATTATTTTTTATAAATATTTATCTTTTTAATGTCTTATGCTAATTAGGGAAGGTGAAGAGAACTAAATGGCTAACTTTCGCTAACTATTCACTAACTAAGTTCTAATCATTCCTAACACCAATATCCATTCCTCAATCATTCATACACATCGTAAACCAGTGCAATGCTGTTGGGATTACCAAATGCTAATTGTTACTAGGTTACCAAGCGCTACACACATGCTCGAAGTGGTCGTACTGAGTGTACTTAACTAGAAGAGTCAAGGGTTGAGAGAGAGATTAATTAACTAAGAAAGCATTTAACCATTCAACAATAATTAATTACTATTTATCTTAGTCCATATGCTACAAGGTTTATCATAAATTTCATCTTTATTGCCGTACACAAATATGTGCTCAAGTACAATTTGCTCAAATAAAGATCCATTCACTTTAAGACTCCTACTATGGGCACATGGAAATTATTCTAACTCTAGAATGGTAAAACTACAAGAGTTTAGCTAAAGGTCTAAAATCTAAGTGCCTCAAACAAGGGAAGCCATCACTTATTTCCTAGTGATACAAGTGAACAATGGTAAAGGGGACTTTTCAATAATAATGGGAAGAGCATGGCTAAGTACTATAGATGCATGCCTAGGAATCTATGATCTTTCCCTAGAAATATCCAAGAAGAAAACTTTTCGAAAGATCAAGAAGAAGAAATTTCCATGCATCGCATACAGTGACACAGGGTGCAATTGTGTGCAAAGATCATGGGTTATGCAAATTTTAGCATTACTGGCATGCAATCGGTGTGCACAAGACATCAATATACAAAAGTGCTTATATGCAGTAGCCACATGACAAGAAGACACCCAATGGCTGATGGTTGATCAAGAGAGCAACTGACTAACATGCATGGAACTAATTGAGGGAATAACTAGTGCTTATATTGAAAGCATAGATACACTAGAGCAAGTCCTTTGTCAACTTCCAAACCTTAACCTTGAAAACATCAACTGGGGGAAGTTGGAAATTCCTAAGAAATTTAAACAAGAGCCCATAGATTTGAAACCATTACCCACTGGTCTGGAATATACGATCCTCGAAAATGAAAGATCAATGATCATCAATGAAAGATTTGTTCCCAAACAAAAAGAAAGACTGCTAAAAGTGATAAACAAGTGGTCAAAAGCCTTTGCCTAGTCATACCCTGAATTAACTGGAATAGATCCTAGGATATGCTAGCATAGGATTTACACCGACCCCTCCATGAAACCGCAAAAACAACCATAGAGACAATTGAACCCAAAACTGAAGTAAGTAGTAAAAGAAGAAATAGAATAGCTTCTCAAGGCTGGGTTCATATACCCCATTGCTAATAGCGAATGGGTTAGCCCTCTGGTGATCGTGGTGAAAAAGGAAGGCAAATGTAGGGTGTGCATAGATTTTAGGCTGCTAAACATGGCAACATTTAAGGATCACTTTTCGTTGACATTCATTGACCAAGTCTTAGACACCATATCAGGGCATTGCTATTATATTTTTCTAGATGGCTATAGTGGATACAACCAAATATGGATAGCCCCAGAAGATCAAGCTAAGATAATGTTCACTAGCCCTTTGGGAACGTTTGCATATAAACAAATGCCATTTGTCTTGTGCAATGCCCCTACCACGTTTCAATGCCTAATTCTAAGTATATTCCAATAGCATATAGGAAATGGAGTGGAAGTCTTTATGGATGACTTCTCCACTTATGGAACAAGTTTTGACCAAGCCTTGGACCAATTAGAGCAAGTGCTAAAAAGATGCGTAGAAACCAACTTAAGGCTCAACTAGCAGAAAAGCTATTTAATGGTCCAAGAAGATGTAGTACTTGGGCATAAGGTTTCTCATTCAAGAATAGAGGTAGACCTAGATAAAGTTAGGGTCATCCAAGGAATCACCTATCAACTAAAAATTGTCAAAGACATTCAGTCATTCCTTGGACACACTGGCTATTATAGGAGATTCATTGAGAACTTCTCCAAGATTGCCAAACCATTGGTAGAGCTAACAAAGAAGGATGCACCATTCTAATGGACCAGGGAATGTGAATGAGCATTCCAAACTCTGAAACAAAAGCTAGTAGAAACTTCCATTCTACAAGCTCCTGATTGGTCCAGACTAATCCATATAATGACTAACACATCCAATTATACCTTAGGAGCTGTACTTACACAGTTAGATGACCAAAAATGTCCTTACTACATCCACTGTACAAGTAGGAGTATCGCCAGTGCACAACTTAACTACACAACTATAGAAAAAGAATTAATAGTTGTAGTGTTTGCACTAGATAAGTTTAGACACTATGTGTTAGGTTACAAAGTGTTCATCCATACAGATCATATTGCAATCTGGTTCCTCATGAACAAGCCAACAATTAACCCTCGTATTATACGATGGCTGGTAATCCTATAGGAGTTCGATCTGACAATGATTGATTGAAAAGGCACCAAGAACGTAGTTGTAGATCATTTATCTTGGTTGCGCTGGGATAGCAAAGAGGATGAATATATAATGTCTGATCATTTTCCCGATGAGGCCGTCTTTGCCGATGTAGTAAACAACCAACCCATAGAAGCAAACTAGTATAGTAGCATTCTCACCTATCTCCTTACCCAACAAACACCACAAGAGCTAGACTTTAGGAAGAAACAACAATTTCTTCATAGGGCCAAGTACTTCATCGAGATCAATGAACAACTTTACAAAGTGAGTCCTAATGGCTTGGTTCGATGGTGTGTGCCCAAGGCAGATCAACTAAGAGTTCTCCAAGATGCTCATGAGGGCCCTTGTGGGGCTCACTATGCAGGGAGATGAACAGCTATTAAGATCTTGCTTGCAGAATATTACTGGCCAACATTATTTTGGGATTCCCATCAATTTCTCTGATCTTGTGAGCGCTGCCAACATGATGGGGGAATGACTACTAGAATGGAGGGTCCACAACAATGGATTCAACCTTTAGAACCCTTTGACATTTGGGGAATAGACTTTATGGGGCCCATTACACCAATGTCCAATGGAAAAGCTTACATCATTGTTGCCATAGACTATCTAATGAAATGGGCTGAAGCAGCTACTGTTACAGACTGCACATCATCTATAGCTACACGATTTGTGCAACAACAAATCGTAAATAGGTTTGGTGTGCCACGTGCACTTATCTCAAATAATGGAACACACTTCACAGGTGCAACTTTTTGGAAGTTAATGCAATGCTTAGGGGTCGAACATAAATTGACTACACCTTATCACCCCCAAGCTAATCAACAAGCTGGGGTCACTAATAGGAAGATCACTAAAATATTAACAAGGACAATTAGCAAGTATGGGTGAGATTGGAGCACTAAACTAAGTGATGCTCTTTGGGCATACCACTCCACTTGGAAACTCCCTATAGGCTACTCTCCCTATGAGTTAGTGTACAGAAAACTTCCAAAGCTTCTGATTCAAACCAAGCTTCGTACACTATCCATGGCTTGTGACCTTCATCTTGACCTTGATCTAGCACAAAAACAAAGGTTAGCAACTTTAAATGTAGTAAACGAAAATCGATTAGCTACCCTATCATCAAATGAGTTGCATAAGGCATATAACAAGCAATGTCATGACTTAGAAATTTGAAAGGTTAAGTATCAACTAGGAGATAAGGTTCTCTACTGGAACCCCATACATGTGCCACAACGCAAAAAATTTCAAACACTGTGGGAGGGACCTTATATTATTCATACAACCTTTTCTTCAAGGGCCATGACCATATCCAAACCCGAAAGCCCCGATAAGAGATTACTAGTCAATTTGCAACAAACTAAACCCTTCCATGAACTTAGAACGACCAGTGCTCATAGTACCTCTAAGAAGGAATGACCCCACTCATTATTTCAAATCTCTCCCTTCCAATTTAGTCATGGGGGAGATCGTCACCTCTGCTAATCATTTAAGGCCCTCAGTTCCTTTTTATGTTTTTGTTTTACACATTTTTGTTTTACAAATTTCTTTAACTTTTCTATTTTTGTTTTGCAACATCGTTTATACTCTTTCATTTATTTTTCTGTTGTTTATTTTTTTAGGTATGTCACCTAATAAGTGCTCTTGATGGTGGTATGAATTGTATTCTATTGATTACTAATGTTTGGTTTTTACCTTCGAGTTATAATGAGGATACTAAGGTATGGTTCTTTTGATATAATAGGCAATGGGTCTACGTCATCCATGCATCCATGAATTTCTATGGTCTCTCTTGGCTTGGAACTGTATAGTCCCTTTCTTTAAATAATAGAACTATTAACGAATTGATGATTGGACATTTCTCAAACTGAGGAAGGACTCAAGGATTGAAAAGGGTGTGACTTCAAGGGGATTTGATGCATTTGTGCTGGCCATTCTCTTGGGTGCTTGAATGTTTTCTTCTTGGGTTTTCGACATTTCTCAAACTAAGGAAGGACTCAAGGATTGAAAAGGGTGTGACTTCAAGGGGATTTGATGCATTTGTGCTGGCCATTCTCTTGGGTGCTTGAATGTTTTCTTCTTGGATTTTCCTTACCATTCCAACGTTGCTCCATTATCAAGAAGCTGAGCTAATAAAAATAATAAGTCTTTGCATGGTGTGGTTCTCACACAAAATCAAAAAAAAAGATGAGAATTCATAGCATATTCCTTAGACCAAATAATCATCTAGGCTACAAGCACTAGTTATGGAACTAAATAAACATGTTCCCTCTAACTAAGGCCCTCTCTCGCTTCCTATTCCTTCCTTTCTCATTTCTTCAGAATGGTGGTGACTCTTTGGCAGAAGCATTCTTGCTACTTCAAGTGGATGGATTGGCCAAGTGTATTCATGTGAAGTCACTGAATGTGAATTGTTAAGGCTAGATTTGGAATGAGATCTACTAAGTCACATTAACCATAAATACACAAGGGGTTGTACACCACCTTGTTCTTGGGACTCCATTCCATTCTCTTCTCCTCATCATTCTTTCTCCATTTTTCCACCTCATTGCCGATTGTATCAGTAGTCTATATTTTGGTTGATATATTGTTTTCTTTTTGGTAAATTCTTGTGGTTAAGACTTTAAATCTTGCTTCCAAATGATATTTCTAGAGCCTATGAACTCTTTGAATGTGGTATTGTCAGGGCATTAAGGGCATGAGCCTGCTTTGGGGAGGACCCACTAGCATTCCTAATTGGTGCATCAGTTAACTTCTTTCCCTTAAACATTTCTATAATCAACATTTATTTTGTTCATTTCCACCTATGACATCCATTTTATTTTCATTACCGTTATTTCTTTTTATCCATCTTTCATATTCCTTAGATTTTTCCATTCTATCGCTACCGGAGGATTGCTCTTAATCATGGAGGTCCTGATCCAATTTTTTTAATTTTCTCCTACCCCTACACCTTGGGTAGTCAATAGTATATATCTCCAGAATCCGTATTAGCCATATCACAACTCAGCCAATGGACCTTACACCGAGGCAAGGTATCAACTGCATCATGATTTATTTATTTACCCTTGCTAATATGCGACTGTGTTGTGGGTGCAGATGACAATCATACAACAATGGATTGGATTTGGAAGAAACACTTAGGATGGACTATTGTTGGAATATTCATGCAAGGAACAAGATCGATGGCATGACTATGGATGGACAATGGAAGATGCACTCTTGGCATTGGCAGCAACACATCTTCTTTCTCTCTCTATCTCTCTCTCTCTCTCTCTTCTTTCTCAGCTGCCAAATAAGGCTGGATGTCAAATGTGTATAGTATTCATTCTTGTAGTCATGAACACTAATGTTGTCATGTATTGTAATGATTAATCCATTCACATGTCATCCCATTCACCATTAGTATCATTCAAGTCAATAATCCCATACCTTTCCAATATTTTGTAAGGAACTCGAGGATGAGTTTTCATTCAGTCATGGGGGTATGATGAGCCGCAATATCACATATGCAATATCACATCCCATCTTATTATCTATAAATAAGTGGTGGCTTCCCTTGTTTGAGGCACTTAGATTTTAGACCCTTAGCTAAACTCTTGCAGTTTTACGATTCTAGAGTTAGATTAATTTCCATGTGTTGGTAGTAGGAGTCTTAAAGTGAACAGATCTTTATTCGAGCAAATTGTACCTAAGCACATATTTTTGTACGACAATAAAGACAAACTTTATGATAAACCTTGCAGCATATGGACTAAGCTAAATAGTAATTAATTATTATTGAATGTTTAAATGGTTTCTTAGTTAATTAATCTCTCTCTTAACCCTTGACTCTCCTAGTTAAGTACACTCAGTACAACCACTTCGAGCATGTGTGTAGCGCTTGGTAACCTAGTAACGATTAGCGTTTGGTAATCCCAGCAATGTTGCACTGGTTCAAGATGTGTGCGGCAAGTGGGAACGAATACTGGTGTTAGGAACAATTAGAACTTAGTTAGTAAATAGTTAATGTAAGTTACTCACTTAGTTCTCTTCACCTTTCCCGATTAGCATAACACATTAAAAAGATAAAAGATATAAAAATCATATACCTCAAGCTTATTTAACCATACAACCATGACAATACAAGTTTGGGAAGACAGTGATTGATTAAACTTAAGTTTTCCATTAGGGTGCGTAAGTACTCAGTCCTTAGAGTTCGACCGGATCACGCATGAAATGCTCATATTCGTATGGTTGAGTGTAGGGGTGCCTCACCACTCATTAGTAACTAGTAGTTGTCTTTGCAAGCATATATTTTAGTTGGTTTATCACTAATTCAAAATTTCCTTTTACAATCAAGCATGTAAATCCACAATCATAAGCTATCATTAATCCTCTAATTAACCCTTTATATTCCACCACATTCTTGATGCATGGGAACTTGACATGATAGGAAAAATATTGGACTTTATCAGAGAAAAGTGTGATGATGACAATGGTACTAACCCCATGTGTGGTTGAAGCTTCATTAAAATCCCTATAATTTTTAAGATCCATGACATTTTTGTTGAGGACTTAGTTTATTTCTTTCTCTCACCTAAGGAGATCAAACAATAGCTAGTTAATGTTTTTAGCTATGAGGCTTCTAATGTAGGAGAGATTATAGGAGATGATGGGGATGAAGTTGGACCTAGCAGTGCAATTACAGAAAAGAAATATGTTTCAATTAGTCTTATCTTAGGTATTTTTTTTATTTTTTTGTCTTAGTATTTTTTTAGATTTTAGATTTTCTCACATGTTAGTCTTTTATGTGTTTTTATATTTTAACATTTTCTTATTTGAGCATAGGTTGTTGGCCAATTGGTTAGCTTAGATAGCTTTGTAGTCTTGGGTATTGTGTTCAAAGCCTAGTACCAGCATCCCCTTTACACTTCCCATATTACTGTCCTAAGGACATATCCTAAGTAGACTTGATAAATCTATTAAAAACATTTTTTGTTTTAATTTATTTTTATATAGTTGTAGATCTCCCAAAAGGTTCTAGCAATGGGGAGAAAAATGCAAAGGATGTGAAGGTAGTACGAAAGATATTCCCTTTCCATGGTATATCACCATATGATTATGGTAGACAAAATTAGATATTCTACTTATGGATGAGATTCTATATTACTTTTTTATATATACTCTATTGATTAACATTGGATGTTATGGGATGTATTAGTGAATATTATTTAGATAATTAGTTATGATACAATGACTATTAATCTTTAAGGGATTTTTTTTGTTTTTCTATTTTTATAGCTTCTATAGTTTTCTATGTTTATGACTTTTCTAAGTTTTCTATAATTTATTGGTTTCTCTAAGCTTTATGTATTTTTGACTTTTTAACATGAAAGGAAAAACAAGTGCAATAAAAATAAAAATGAAAGATCTAAACTTACCTAAAAGAAACTAAGACTTGTATAGAAGAAACTAAGTGATTGTGATAGTCAACAAAGAAAACTAAGTTGAGAAAATAGTAAAATATTGCAAATATATAACTTAAAAAACATAACCTAAAAAATAAAAATATGTGAATTCTAGAAAAAACTACAAACAAGCAAAAAAAATGAAGGCAAATTGGAATGAGATTGTTGCAGAGGTTAGGTCTATGCTATAATGTTTCTAACTCTCACTCTAGTAGGATCTTTCACACTCTTAAAAAACTCCACTATATCCAATTCATTAAATCCTAAGCTATGAACTTGTAAGGGCTAGAAGACCAAGGAATTCTAGGTTCAAACTCTTTGGTTTTTTTTTTAGTAGTGGTTTTTCCTATGAGTATAGGATAAGATCCTAGACTAGACTATCCTACAACCTCTAGACATGAGATAGTAGAAGCCTCAAGATCTAGATGGATTGCTACTTCTTTATCCTTATAGCAAAAATGGATGTTTTGGTGTAACAACAAAAATATAGCAAGATGGTAGACTAACCAAGGTCTTCCAATGATAGAATTTATTTTTGATGAGTCTCTAATGACTGCAAAGACTACCATAAATGAAATACAACTTCCTACAAACAATGGTAGCTTAATGGCCCATAAGATCTCTACTATGATACCACTAAATGAAATTAAATAGAAATCATAATTAGAGTACATAATCTCCTTCTCAAGGCCAAAATGCTTGATGATGGATCATGAAATGATGTTGGTTCTAGTTTTGTCATCTACATGCATTAAAGATAGTGACACATTGTATCCTATTCATATTATGATATCGATTGGAAGTTGGCATATAGCAGTTGTTATAGGATATGTTTTAATCTTTTCTTCTTTGATTACTAAGTAATCTACCTTATATTTGAAGTATTAAGCACATATGAGATCATTTGAACATGAGGCTAAATATCCATAGGTATAGTGATTGATTTTAGAAGCTCCTTCATAGCTAAGTAATGTTCCTGTGACATTGAAATCAAGTTAAAAAAGAAAAGTTTGGTCCCCTTTAATTTTATCACAGCTATGATTTGGAGTAAGGCCTTATCCCTAAGTGTTACCTCCTTACTTACAAGTGAAGAGACAACCAAGTTAGGTGTAACATGAGTTCATATGACAATAAGGGAGGAAGGGGTAGGACTTGGTTCATCTTGAAACGAAACTTTCTTTTTATTTTAGGTATGGTGACTTAGGATTTACTTCTTTTCTTTACCTTTGTCTTTCTCAACTTCCATTTATGCATGGGTTAGGATCCTCACTAGGAATGTTGGAGTAGAAAGTAGAGGAGATTCTTGGAACTTAGATAGGGAATTGATGGAGAAGAAATTTCATAAGGAAGAAAAAGTGGATAACCAATAAGCCTATATGGTATTGGCAAAGAAAGGTAGTTTGTTGGAGAAGATGGAGGGTGTGAAAATGGGAGGTTTGTATGTGTAGAGTCCTCATAATAATGGGAATTCATGTCCATGACTAGAGGTGCTCTACAAATATTCTAAAAAGATGACAAATTAGCATCATTCTAAGAAAGGTTAATGAAAAAATCCTTTTTAAGCCTTGGTGGGTTTGATTCGAAGGATGAATGGAAGACATTTTGAGTAGGGCCAATTTGAATTACAAAAAATAACCTAGGATGATTTTCCTTGTTTTCCAAGTCAAATGGTAAAATTATCCTTGAATGGGCATTAAGGAATTTTGGAAAATCTACATATTTTGATTACCAAGCTACATAGGTGTATTGAACACTAATGAGCGGTGAGGTACCCCTACACTCACCCATATGAATCACAAGCGTTCATGCGTGATTCAGTCAAACTCCACAAAACTTAAGTTCTTAAGTACACTAGTTTGAATGAAGTAAAATCTAATTGGAATGATTGTTGTCTTCTCAATTCCACTTGTGAGGTACAAGTATATGGTTAAGTGTAACTAAGGTATGTGAGTTTTATCATTTTATATTTTATAAGTTTAATCACCTAGAACCATAATGAAAGGTAGAGTAATTTAAGATCTAATTCATCTACTACCTAGTTAGCCTAACACAAGTATGCATTCCCACTCTCCAGACACATGTTGAATGCATATAGCACTAGTGGGTTACCAAACATTAAGTGTTTTTGGGTTACCAAGCACTACACGTATGCTCGAAGTGGGCATGCTTGTGTCCATTAACAACTGGAAATTAATTACCTAATTAAAGTGCATTAAAGTAAAGTGCATAAATATCAAATGCATTAAAGAAAACGTTAATCTATTCTTAGTGCTACAAGGATTATCAAAAGGATTCATTTTTATTCCCATCACACTACTATGCTCAGGTACATCAGTGTTTGAATAAAGATCTGTACACACTCAAACTTCTATTGAGGGCACTCAAAAAATATTCTAACTCTTGAGAAAATAAATGGCAATGGCTTTGGTATGTTATGACAAAAAACTATATCCAAATTGTGAGCCCAAGGCCAATAGATACCCCACGATATCCGATATTCAACATTGCATCTTAGGCTCTAATATTGAGTATCCGATATCGAGGCTCCAATATCGAATACCCAATGTTAGAGTAAATCAAAACATGATTCATCATACCCCCACTACTGAATGAAAACTCATCCTCGAGTGAAGAAGAGGAGAAACAAGTTCCTTATAAAATATTGGGTAGATATGGGATTATTGACTAACATATAAACTAAATCAAATGGAACAAAGAGACTCTAAGTGCCTAAGTGTATGGATTTACAATCTTTTATAAAATTAGGTGTTCATGACAAGAGAAGTGAACACCTTGGACAAAACTGACATCCACTCCTCTGGCAGCTAAAATGCAAGGAAGAAGATTCAATGATCATGAAGAGTCCTCATCACATGGTGTTGTTGCTGTTGTTTCCTTTGTAGAGATAGTTTTACTTCCAGTCCATGTGTTTTGTCCATGCTTCCCACTATAATCACAACAAAATTGTGGATTAGTGTGCAATGTGTAATGTATAGCTTTGAAGTACCTTGTCTCGTCAGTTATTACACTTGGCTAGGTTGTGATTGTGATGGATGAATTTTGATAATAGTGTTAGAGGGAAGGCTTGAAAAATATGGTGGAATAGATAAGCAATTCATTAGCAAATTTTGAAAAGTCCAAGCATAATAAAATACTTGAGCAGGGTTAAAGAATTCACAACAAAGTCAATAAAAAATATTTCACTAAAGAACATTGTGAAGGTGTGCACAATAGGATGTCATTGATGGGACAACCAAAAGGACTTGATTGTGAGGATGCCTAAGGGTAAAGAACTTAATGAACCCAACCAAAAGATATGTAAGTGGATCTTCCTCAAAGTAGGCATAGGCCTTTTATTGCCCTTGCATAACTTCAAATTGAGGAGTCCATTGGCCCAATGGATGATGAATGGTTATAGAAAGTTAAATACAAAAACCCAAAAGAAACTACTTAAGAATCTTGACACATCAAACCAGGACATCAAAGTAGTGAGGTGAGACATGGAAAGCATAGATGGATGAGAGAGTGTGTGGAATGGATTTCCTGATTAAGGTTACATGAAGTCCCTTGTGAAGTTTCTGGTTAAATAACTTGATAAAATCCATCCTTAGTTTAGACCAAAACCAACCACATTTAATGACTTCGCATTGCCATTCTAAGACCAATCCACCCCATCCACCCACGCCCTCCCACACCCCCCCCCTAAAGACACAAGACTACTCCCACAAAACAACCACCATTACTTATTAAAGGGCCATAGTTAGAGGGGACCTTCAAGCATGGGTAACATTTCTTTCTAGTCCCATAATTAGTGCTTGTAGCCTATTTATTCTATCTAAGGGGTGTGCTTTGAATTTCCATCACTTTTTTTCTTTTTTTCTTTTTTTTTTTTTTGTTGATGGAAACCACATCATACAAAGACATATTCAACTTCATGTTATTGGTTAACAAGGAACGGTAAGAAATCCATAAAAACACACATGCACCCAAGAAAGAAAAAAGGCATAAAGAATACCAAATCCCCTTCAAGTCATATCCTGTTCAAACCTTTGAATCATTTCTGAATCTAGATACTACCAAAGTCACAAGTTCGTTAAAGTTTTATTAATGAAAAAGAGACTACACATTTCCAGAACAAGGAAAACCATAGAGTTTGTGGATGGGTGGATGTTGTGGACTCACTACTTATTTCATGAAAAAGAAGCCATGTCCTAGTTATCAATAATAAAATTCAAAGCTAGAATCCAGACACCAACAATCCAATGATTGAATAGTACATACCATCATCAAGTAAAAAATTACCATTGTGCCTGACACTTATTAACAAAAAGTTGGAAAATCACACTAGAATAAAAGAAAAAGAAAAAATATAAAAAAAAGTGTAAAATATTCAGGAAATGGCAAATGTACTAATGATGGTGTAAAAGAAAAAATTATAAAAGATTAATAACATGAAAACAAAAGGATGTAAAATAAAGAATGTGCAAAAAAAAAGTTATAAAAGTAACAAGGTGTAAAACAAAAATATGTAAAACAAAAATATGAAAAATTGAAGAGCTACTTGTATAGTTAGCATGGGTGGCCATATCTCTAATGACTAAGTTGAAAGGAGGAGATCCAAAATATTGAGGATGGTTGGACATCTGATGAGGCATTTGTTGCATTAGCTAGCTTATGCTCATGGAAAGGTTTAACTTGTTGTATGTTAACGAAATATTTCTTGTGTAGGCTCTTAGGTTTGTAGATCATCATGGCCCTAGAAGAAAAAGTTTCATGAATTATATAAGGTCCTTCTCATAATGTCTGGAACTTAGTTTGTTGAGGTACATGTGTGGGATTCTAGTAGAGAACCTTATCTCCTGGTTGAAGTTTGACTTTCCTGATTCTAAGGTCATGGCACTTTTTGTTGAATGCCTTATGCAATTCATTAGATGACAAGGCCAACAACCTATTTTTGTCTAGCAAGTTGGGAGTCATTAATTTTTCTTTTTGCACTAGACTTAAGTTAAGGTCAAGGTCACAGGCTATTAAAAGTGTATAAAGTTTGGATTGAATAAGGAGTGTTGGTAATTTTCCATACACTAGCTCATAGGGGAAATAGCCTATAGGAAGTTCCCATTTTGAGCAGTATGCCCAGAGAGCATCATTGAGTTTTGTGCTTTAGTCTTTTCTATATTTGCTAACAATTCTCATTATTATCTTTTTGATTTCCCTATTTGTAACCTCAACAAGACCATTAGCTTAGGGGTGGTAGGGTGTTGTGAGTTTATGTTTAACCTCCAAGTATTGCATAAGCTTCCAAAAAGTAGTGCCTGTAAAGTGAGTTCCATTATTAGAAATTAATGCATGTGGCACACCAAACTTATTGACAACATGTTATTGTACAAACTGAGTAGTAGTAGAAGATGTATAGTTGGTGATGGCTGCTACTTCTACCCATTTCATATAATAGTCAACAGTGACTAATATATGCCTTTCCATTTGACATGGGTGTGATGGGACCCATAAAATTAATGCCCTAGATTTTGAATGGTTCTAGCAATTGAATCCATTATTGACGTCCCTCCATTTGAGTAGTCATTCCACCATCTCATTGGCAACGTTCACAAGAGCAAACATATTGGTGAGCATTCCTAAAGATTTTTGGCTAGTAGTACCTTTCCATCAAGATCTTAATGGCCATGTGTCTCCTAGAATAGTGGCCTCTGCAAGGACCTTTATGAGCATCTTAAACAAGATGTAGTTGATTAGCATTAGGGACACACTAATGAACCAGGCCATTGGTGCATGCCTTGTAGAGGTGTCCATTGATCTCCATGAAGCATTTTACCTAGTGAAGAAACTATTGTTTTCTCTAGTGGTCCAACCCTTGTGGCATCTCTTGGATGAGAAGATAGGTGAGAATGTCATCATACCATTTAAGCTCATTCAACAATTGTTCAATTATAGCCTTAAAAAAGAGGAGTTCATTAGGAAATAGATCAAATAATGGGATTTCTTCCTTTTTTTGTCCCATCACAATTGGGACAAGTGATTAGTGACCACATTCTCAGTGCCCTTTCAATCTACCATTGTAAGATCAAATTCTTGTAAGATCACCGATCACCATATGACATGGGGCTCACCATTGTCTTGTTCATTAAGAAGTAGATGGCACTATGGTCTATGTGAATGAACACTTTGTATCCAAGCACATAATGCCTGAACTTCTCTAGAGCAAACACCACTGCCATCAATTATTTCTCTATGGTGGTTAGTTCAATTGTGTACCCATAATGCTTTCGCTTGTGCAATGGATATAATATGGATGTTTTTTGTATAGGTCTACATAAGCATAGCTCCCAAGGCATAAATTGATGCATACATCATAACATGAAATGGTATGGACCAATCAGGTGCTTGTAGAATTGAAGATTCTACAAGTTTCTCCTTTAGTTGCTGGAATGCCTTTTCACATTCAATGGTCCAAACAAATTGAGCATCTTTCTTTGTCAGCTCGACCAATGATTTTACAATCTTAGAGAAATTTTCTATGAACCACTGCTAGTAACTAGTATGTCTAAGGAATGACTGAACATCTTTGATGGTTTCTAGTTGGTGGGTAATTCCTTGGATGATCCTTATTTTTTTGGTGTCTACCTCAATTCCTACTTGTGATATTCTATGCCCTAATATAGTGCCTTCTTGGACCATTAGAAGGCTTTGTTGCCAATTAAACCAAAGGTTTTTTTCCACACATCTTCTAGCACTTGCTCAAGGCAATCTAGGGCTTGCTCAAATGTAGCTCCATAGGTGGAGATGTCATCCATAAAGACTTCCATACCACTACCAATCTGTTGTTGAAAAATGCTCAAGACTAGGTTTTGGAATGTATTAGGGGCATTACATAGACCAAAAGGCATCTTGCGATATGCAAAAGTCTCCAAGGGACTCATGAATGTTATCTTGGCCTAGTCCTCTAGCATAATCTAGATTTAGTTATAGCCACTATAACCATCCAGAAAACTATAATAATAATGCTTAGATATTGTATCTAATACCTGATCAATGAATGGTAATGGAAAATGGTGCTTTAATGTTGCTATATTTAGTAGCCAAAAATTAATCCAGACCCACCACTTACCACCTTTCTTTGACATAATTATAAGTGGACTAACCTAGTTGCTATTCACAATGGGATGGATGAATCCTACCTTGAGGAGTTGTTCAATCTTCTCCTTGATGATATGCTTCAATTTTGGTTTAATCATGCCTATGACTGCCTCTTTGGCTTCATGGCCTAGTCAGTGTAGATACAATGCTGGCATATCCAAGGATCAATCCCTGTGAGTTCAGGATATGACCAAGAAAAGGATACTGACCATTTTTTAACCACTTTTAATAGCATCTTTTTCTATTTCAGAGCAAGATTTGAATTGATTATGGCTAGCTTTCCATTTTTTAACACATATTCCATGCCAACTGGTAGCATTTTTAGTTTAAGGGGCTCTTACTTGAAGTTTTTGGGAATTTCGAACTCTCCCCAATAGGTATCATCATTTGCATCATCAAAGAGTTGATGATGAACTTGCTCTAGTTCATTCATGCCTATGACATAGGTGCAAGTTAGGCTTTTAGTTGGTTCCATGCAAAGTGTGTTGCTTTTAGAATCAGTAGTTAGCCACTCAGTGCCCTCTTGTTTTATGGTTGCTACATGCAAACACCTTTGAATATCAGCTTCTAGTGCACATTGCTTACATGTAGAGATGGATGCGCATATCACTAACCAGAGTTTTTGCACAAAATTACACCCTGTATCGCTCTACTTAATCCATGGAACTTGCTTCTTCTTGATCTTCCCAAATGCATTTTCTTTAGATAGTTCTAGGGAAAGATCTTTGATGCCCATTCTTGCATCAACAATGCTTAGCCATGCCCTTGTCATGATGATTGGAAAGTCCCCTTTGTAGTTCTCCACCTTGATCACTAGGAAATCAGTAGGGTAAGACCACCCACAAACAGTGGTCACAATGTCTTCTATCAATTCCAATGAAATAGTGATGGACTAGTCTATCAATTCTAATCTTATATTACTCTTCTTGAGATGAGGTAGGTTCCATGTAGTATACATCTCATGAGAGATCAGGTTGACACCAAAACCAAAATCAAGAAGAGCTTTGCATGGTTCATTCCCAGCAATTTGCAAATAAATCAAAGGACTTCCTGAATTAGCTAATTTCCTGGGAAGGTTTCCAGTATGGATCCAATTAGATATGACATTAGTAAGCATAATAATATGGATCCTGGGTAGTATTTGGTTTGAAGGGAACTCAAAGGAATTTGATACAGAGGGAGATGGAGAAATAGGATTACCAATCGCAGATGTATTTGAGGGCTTAGGTGGACTTCTGGATCGAAAAAAGGTCTTTTCTTTAATTGAGTATCCAAACCACTTAGTTGATAAACTGGTTGTTGATTAACAACCCTCTTAGCATTATGTTGTTATGGTTGAGCTGGGAGTTCACCTTGCATAGGTGGAGTAGGTGGTAGCTATGAAAAGGATAGAGGAAGATGTACAGGAATAGAAGAAGGATAAGGGTAAAAGGTGTTATTCCTTCTTGCATGTGAATAATGAGTTTGATAATAATTAGAAGGGTGGTAGTAAGATTGGAAAGTAGAAACATGATAAGAGGAGTCACGTGGAGACAAAGGTTGTTGAATGTAGTACCCATATGGATCAAGTTGTCTATAAGGGTATTATTGCCTTGGTGGTGCCAACGTCCATGATTATGGTTGCTACCACTATTGATATTGTTCATATGGTTGTAGTGGAGTTCCACTTGGATAATACTATTGTGGTGATTGGAACTGCTTAGAATTACCTTGAGGATAAGGTAATATTCTAGATGTTTGCCTTTGTGCTAATCATGGATTCAAGGCATACACCCCAGATTCCTATAAGTGTGACACAATAGGATAACATCCCTTGACATGTTCATAATGGTAGATGTCACACCCACCATCATCATCTGAGTCAATTCCCGCAACTTCTTCTATTGCACAAATCTTTCCCTTCCTTCTTTAAATGATACATTCAGCTTCCTTACACCTTATGTGCTCAAGATCACTACCTTATTCTTTGGACTCTTTAGTAATTTTTAGGACAACTTGAAATCTACTATCCATGAAGTCCCATAACTGATCAATCTTAGTTGTAATTTTGGATTGAAATTTTTGGAGTAGCAAGGTTTTTCTATTCACCACCTCATCAAGTGTTGATTCTTCCTCACTATCACAAAATTGAGCCTCTTGTTTGCAAATGGAAGGATCATGGTTATATTCTTTTACACTTTCTCTTTTTTTTTTAATTCACCTTCCTCTTTAGCTACCTACTCAATCAATCTTTGGACCTAACAAGCACTGAATTCTTACAGTTGCCCTTAAGCATAGATGCCAATGGTTCTTCTTATTTCTGACCAAAGCCTATCTACAATGTGGTGAAGTTGGTCTAGTTGAGAATAACCATGGCTAAGACATCTGTGCATTAGGGAATAGTATTGGCCAATGGTGGCATCCAAGGGTTCGTGTATCCCTTCTTTTTATCTTTGGATTTGCCTTCTCAAGTTGGACACTCAAGAGTACGTTTGGTATTTGTCATTGAATAACTCAAGCATTTTACTCCATCATTGAATAGATTCCGGCTCTAAGGACTGCTATCAATTTTCTGCTTTTTTAATGAGTCTCCTTGAAAACAACTTAAGTTTTTGCCACTCATTCTCTATATTTTATAAGGCACATGCATCTTGAAAATCTTGGAGATGATTCTATGAATCTAACTTATATCCCCCTTCGAATTGAGGAATATTATTCATGTTAAGTCTTTTGATCTAACTATCTTTTACATGCCTTTTAGGAATTCATACTACCTCTACAATGTTTAGCATACTTTAGGTAGTAAGTAAAGGCCCATCGAGACCTAGATTATGGTGCCTATGATGCCCTCTACTACCCCTTCATTCATGGAAATAGGCCTCTCTTGAATGCCTGCACCCTTGTTCTTGCCCCTCCTAATGATCCCTTCCATCATTTTGGTCCCATTGGTCACCTCCATCATAGTCACGCCCCCTGCAGTTGTGATTAGAGCCAAAAGAATATGATGATGATGAAGGTGAAGAGGAAGGAGGACTAGCACCATCATAGTACCTACTACCCCCTCTTCGATGATGGAAACCACGATCACAATCTTGTTTCTTATCTACATCCCTAACATAACTTGCCTCTTTGGATCCTTCTTTTTCATTAGATCCATTTTTACCAAAACTAGGATTTTGAATCGTAGATTGCAAGTTCTAGTTTTGACCTCCTTCATTGAAGTCAAAGAGAGGAATTTCACTAAATGAAAAACCCCTAGAGAAGGGTTTTCCATCATCTTTTTGGTATAGAAAGAATGAGGAATCATTAAATCCTTTATCCTTCATAGATTCATGATGTTGTTCTAGCTATTGATCCCTTAGATGTTGTGCCTCAGTGGGATGATAATCCTTGAAGTCACTATCCTACACAATGTACTAAGCATAAAGTCCATGGAGACCCCATTGTATAAGCATTTGTTGAAGCATCGTAGGAATGGATCGATCGGGTGACAACACGATGTTACCCTCCATGTTATGCCACCATAGCTATTCATCCTAATGTAGGATGAAGGTGAAATTGGGTACATACTCATCAGGATGAGCATATACCACTTGATATTGTTGGGGCACCGACTGATGTACTCCATCAGACTTGGATAGAAAATCACTCCTTTGAGAAGAAGACATCTTATGTTAGAGAATAAAAATGTAGTGTGCTTCTAAATATTATTGTAGTTATTTTTGAAGTATTATATGACCCTAAGGTTCATTTCAATGATTTAAATGATTTTTCACTAGTCCTAGATAGCGCATGTAACAACCAAAAGGTCCTTAACAATGGCACCAATGATGAGCGACAAGGTATCCCTACCCCCAATCATACGAATCACAAGCATTCACATGCAATCTAGTCGAACACCACAAACCTTAAGTTCTTAAGTACATTGGTTTCAAGGAAGTGAAATATAATTGGAATGATCATTATCTTCTCAGTTCCACTTATGAGGTACAAATATATGGTTAAGTGCAATTGAGGTATGTGATTGTTATCATTTTATATTTTATAAGTTTAATCACCTAGAACTAGAATGAAAGGTAGAGTAATTTAAGATCTAATTCATCTACTACCTAGCTAGCCAAACACAAGTACCTATTCCCACTCTCTAAACACATATTGAACACATATAGCATTGTTGGGTTACCAAATGTTAAGCATTTTGGGTTACCAAGCACTACATGTATACTCGAAGTGGTCGGCCTTGTGTTCATTAACAACGGGAAATAAATTGCCTTATTAAAGTGCATTAAAGTAAAGTGCATGAATATCAAATGCATTAAAGGAAACATTAATCTATTCTTAGTGTTGCAAGGATTATCAAAAGGGTTCATTTTTATTCCCATCACATTACTATGCTTAAGTACATCAATGCTCAAACAAAGATCCATGCACACTCAAACTCCTACTACAGGCACTTAGAAAATATTCTAACTCTAGAGAAAACAAACTGCAAGAGCTTCACTATGCTATGACAAAAAAAACTATATTCAAATCATGAGCCCAAGCACTAAATTCATAGGCTGATATATACCCTATGATATTGGATATTCGACATCACAGCTTAGGCTTTGACATCGGGTATCCAATAATAGATATTGGAGTAGATCAAAACATGATTCATCAAACACAATATCTCCTTTCTCCATTAGTGCCTACATGTCATCCTCGAGCATGTTGCAAACCTCCATATCATAACCTATAACTTTATGATAATAAAAAGAAACTTATTTGAATTATACCACTTAGGAATAGGTGGATCTCCCTTCACTCATTGGAATAGATTAATTGCCAAAGTTTGAAGTCTCTTAAAATAAATCCTCATTTGTTCAAAGACTTTCTTTAGGATTATGTGTCTTACTTTCAACAGCATGTTGTACAATTGAGTATAAGCCTTTAAAATCTATGGTATTTTGACATGTCCTTATGTGGCCTACTTTATCCATTATTGAATGTGTTTTACCCAAATCATTAGGCTTTGGATTTGGATTCTAGTTTCCACTATTATTTCCTCTATTATTAAATGATGAATGAGTAGTGGGTTGATTCACCAAAGCTACAATTTTCCCTACATTTTGAAAGAACTATTTTTATTAGCCACCTTATTTACCTTCTTGTGAAAATTGACTCACTTTGGATTATTAATTTGAATTACCATCTCCTCAATGTGCTTGGCTAAAGTCATTACACCATGAAGGCCAAGTATCCTAGGATAGACAAATTTGCCTCTAATATAATCATTGATAAGTTTGTCAAAAATATTCAATAATTGTTCATAAAGAAAAGGATGTGTAAGCTCAATGGTAGTATATGTCCATTTGGAAATGAACTCAAAAATGCACTTATTATGTGCCTATTTGATCATAAGGAGCTTCTGTAGAGTTCCATCCTTAGTAATATCATACTTAAATCTCTCCAAAAAGATCATGAAAAGCTGTTCAAGAGAGGTAATGAACCCATGGGACAGAGACCTATACTACTCTAGCACTTTCCTAGTTAGTGAGTTAAAAAAAACTTCTAAGCACAATGTGGGGATAATTAGCCAACAACATACACTCATTCTTAAAGGTAATCACATAATTGATGGGATCAGATTTTCCATTATACTTAGTGAAATTTAACTATGATGCCCCCTTAGAAACTTGGGCAACTGGGATTAGTGGACTAATAGGATCAACAAGAAGATTGACAATAGACACTACAAGACTACCCCAAGATAAAGCAATAGCTTTCCTAACTTTATATTTATTTTCCTACAATCTAGAAGCAAGATCTTCTAATAATAACATTAATTCTAAAAAATTCTAAAAATTTTCTAAGTAGGTGGGCTTGACATGGGATTATAAGCTGGTAAAATTGGTTGAATCAATTTCATAGAAGTCATGGATGTTGTTGTAATAACATTGAATGGTGGCATGTAAGATGTAGATGATATGAAAGGTAAGAAGACTTGTAACCATTATGCTGAAATTAAGTAAGGTAATTCTTGGAATGGGTTGAGAGATGGATTAATGATTTGTATCAACAATGAAAAAGTAGGATTAACTATAATGGTATTTGGGAGTAAACTATAGGTAGGAGCCAAATCGGCTATTGATGAGACTATGACAGTAGAATTGATTGAAATAGACACTACATAAGAGATATTTTAAGGTATGGGAATAGAAAATGGGTTGGTAGAATCAATGAGATTCACTTGTTATATAGTGAGGCTATGTGGTAGATGAAAATGGTTTACAGGAAGAGGAACATGAGAAGGTTCCTCCTCATCAGCATCATGGATATTGATGTTACCATTTTGTTCACTATGCTAGTCTTGGACTTAATTGTTTTTTTTGTTAACATTGATGTTAGAATTTTCAATTAGATGATCTCCTATAACGCTTACTAGTTGATGAGACGCGGTTTTCACTAGGCCGCGATATCGCGTACGCGATATCGCGGCCTACGCGATATCGCATCCCATGCGATATCGCGTACGCGATATCGCGTCTTCACCTGCGATATCGCGTACGCGATATC
>MNCI01007540.1:349074-478377 GCA_015680685.1 Gnetum montanum
AGACTTGCTTAACCATACACCGTGACACATACAAGCAAGCCTGGGAAGACAACGAACGATTAACCCCAAGTGTTTCTTGTGGCGTTAAGGCATTTAGTCTGCGGAGTTCGACCGGATCGCGCGTGTACGCTCGTATTCGTATGGTAGAGTGTAGGGGTACCTCGCCACTCATCACTAGTGCTCAATGTTTGTTCTTGGAAATTAGGTATTTTGCCAATGTATCCGATTTGGATGAAGTTAGCTTTATGGAATGATTTGGATTGAGTATGAAAGGCCCTAAATCATTGGCTATTTCATAGGCATCCATCATCCTTAGCTCATTCTCATGAAGTGTAATTCTCCTTTCTTAGTTTGCACATCAACCTTGCAGTCATTTTATGTCATGGATGCCATAAGAGCCTATGCCTCCCATGCTTCCCTTAGTTTATGAATTTGGGAGTTGTAAAAGGAGTTGGAATCTTGTTTAAACATGGTACCAACAAGTATCTCTTACACACACACTTAGAAAAAACACAATAAATTATAAAGTGGAAAATAAACTAAGAATGAAAAGAGTAAGAAAAGTTATAAGTATTGCAAAGGACCTATGGACTACTATAGAATAGTTTGATATACTAGCAATCCTATTGATCCTCCTTCTAGTTCCAAAAAAGTTCTTGCAAAATTATTCTTTCTAACTCCATAAGGACACCTCCATGAATTAAGTGTTAGAGTGCTTAATTTGTGACCAAAAGTAGTCTTAAAGTCAATATAACCTTTGCTAAGTAAATAATAATGATATGATGGGACACAAATATCTAATTGAATTTGGACTTATCCTTACACATAGGAACTAGAAGTAGCAAAAAAATGATAAAAAAAATTATGCTTTAAATGCTAAAAAAATGGCTAAGTGTAAAATGCAAAAAAAAAAAAAAAAATGGTTTAGAATGCTGAAAAATAAACTAAGTATAGAATGAACTAGGGGGGAGAGAGAATAAATCCTAAGTATAAGATATGAGCAAAAGAGCATAAAATATTAAGCATGAGATACTATGATATCAAGGAAGGATTTAGGTTTCCTTTCCAAATAATAGTAATATTTTATTACTTGATAAAATGAGTGTTCACCTCTTAAGGAAAGTAAAATCATAAGCATTAAAGAAAAAAATGCTAGTCTTAAACTGACAATAAAAACCCAATTTGTAAGCAAAATATGGATTTGGAAAGTGAAATTAAACCTCTAGAGGGTAAAGATATGGATGAAGAGGTTGCAAGAACAATTTAGAATCAATTTTAAGCCAAAACTAGGCTATTTTTAATCTTGTGCAAACTCTCTTTTTCTAAACTCTTCTTCTTCTTTAGTAACTTGGTCTAGTATCCTTTTTATGCAATGGACTTGCATTTCTAATAGTCTTCCTTAGGTGTAAACTTCAAGGGTCTCTCTAGTTTTATTTCTCAACACATCAATTATATGCCAAATTTATTTCTATTGAAACAATTGGTGCCTTGGGCATCTGTGTAGAAGTGGATAGTATCTACTCATAACTGCATCAAGGAATTCATGAGTTTCTTACTTTCATCCTTATATTTAATTTCTTAGATTTGATACTCAAGTATGTTTAGTATTTATTATTAAGCAAGTCTAGTGTTGTGCTCCATTTACAAATGGATTCTAGTTTTGGTAATTGATATTAATTCTCTACTTTCTTAATGAGCTTTCTTGGAAATAACTAGAATTCTTTCCAATCATTCTTAATATTTTGTAGTACACAGACATCATGAAAGGCTTGAAGATGACGTTATGGATCAACATTATGACCTCTTTCAAATTTTAGAATAGTATTCATATTAAAACACTTAATGTAACTGTCCCTTTGATGCCTTGTAGAAACATATACAACTTTACTAATGTTGATTTACTTCTCATGACTAAGAGGGGTTTATATGGTCTTCAAGTTTGCCATATCTATTGTAATAGTGATGGTCCCTTTGATGCTCTTCTTCATTTTTTCTCCTTTTCCTTCTTTCTCTTTCTCTATCTTCATCTTCATCTTCATCATAGTGTCTTTCTCTTTCTAGGTATTTGTTGTAATCACTCCTTCTCTTCTTGTTAAGTGTTTTATCCTAATCCCTTCATAGAACTCTGTCTTCATTCTTGCATTCATCATTGTTAGAATTTGTCAATGAAAATGAATGAAATGAATAACTTGGAGATTGGTGTTAGCTTGCTCTCCTTTAATAACCTTATTTTCTAGATTTGTTGGAGGTTCTAGGCCTTAGATCCCTCTTTATTTTGGGATCTATCCCATCTCTTCCATGTGTCTATGCTAAGGATAAGTAAAGTTTTTGTTGCACATAGTCTTCAGTATATAAAATAGATGAGCAAGAATTAGATTGACAATGATGAGATCTTTTAGCTTTATATTTTATATCTTTGTTTTTTGAGTTTTTGAGGGTAATATTACTTGAGGTGGATGCTTACCTTCCTCATGTTCATACCTTTCCATTACGGCATCTCTTTTGTCTTGGGCTTTAGTTGACTAATAGTATCTAGTCATATTCTTGGTAACTTGATAGGTTCCATGGGCATGCCCAAGATTGGATTCAAGTAGAGCTACTTGAAGCATAGATGAAGCTACACAATTTGATGGGAACATAATGTTACCTTGCAAATATCTCCATCTGAATTGTTCATCTTGATGAAAAATGAAAGTGAAGGATGGATAATATGGATATATGTGAGCATAGAACATTTTGGTTTGCAGTGGCCTATTTTAATTTTCTTTAAGCTAAGTTCTATCATTACCTTCATTAACATCATATGCTGGTTAGACGTTTACTTTGTGTGTTAAAGCAATGTTTAATCATTTAGGACTCAAGTGTGTATTTGATAATATTATATGACTTGAATGGTAGTTCATGAACTAATTCAACAAACTCTAATAAAATCATTTAACTAGTACATATTGACACCATCCTTGGCAACGACATCAATAATAAATAGTAAGAGCCCCCAATGCCTAGCCATATAAGTCATAAGCATATACATGTGACCAAATCATAATCTATGGATGGAACAATATTGTACACTAGTTTGATAATGTTAAGTTTGCAACTGTTGTCTTCTTGCAATAGTTAGTGAGGTTCAAGTCATACAATTTAACTCTTAATAAAGCATATGATATAATGATCTTGGTTAGCTAAAATGTTAGTTAGGTAAAACATGATAAAATAGGTGTAAAATCTACTAACCAAAGAATAGTGGAAATAAAATGCCATAGTAGCCTAATGGTAAATAGATTTTTTTTTTTTTTTTTTTTTTGTAGGTGAGGGGGGGTGAGGGTGCAAGGGTGGAGAGGAAGTAGGGAGGGGGGAGGAGGGTTGGGGATGGGGTGGGATAGGAGAGGAGGAAATGTTGCGAAGGGGCATTGAAACTTAAAATAATTGTAATATAGGTACATTCTAAGATATATAGTCTAATTAGAACTTTATAACTCAATGTTTCCCACCAGAATCAAATTCATGACTTGAGCTTTCAAATCAATAGTCTTTATTGCTAGGCTAATACCTTGTTATTCTAACGGTGATAAGTATCTGGTCCTAATTTACTGTCCATAGCTAGGCTAGTATAACCACCACTAGGATTACCAAGCAAGTTGCTACTAAGCAAGTCAAGCAAAGTTACTACTGGTGCCAGGTAACTAACAAACAATGGAAGTGTAAATGACATTAGAAATATAAAATGCAGATGAAAAGCAAATATAATCTATTGGTCATGAACAATCTTGATTTTTATTTCCAGTCATGAACTATGTCCAAGTACATTCCATTTGAATAAAGATGTCATATAATTGCTTACAACTATACTCCAAGCACTTACAACTAACTCTAACTTTAAAAAATAAAACTTTGAGAGCTTAGCTAAGGGTGAATGAAAAAGCTTCTTTTTGACACGATAGTGGGCTTGTATTTGTAAGCATGATTGGGATCCACTACATTGCATCTACGACATTATAGGTTATATTAAGTAGGCTTTTCAAATTTCCATGATTTAGCACTCCCTATTTGTGTTTTATATGAAATCTACTTTGAAAGAAATAAATGCATATTGACTCACAAAACTCATCTTCTAGAGTGTATATGGTTTGCTTGCAACACTTATTCATTGGAAAGATTTGTCACATTTTTTAAAAAAGATTGAGAAATCTGAATCTAAAGGGCCCTAGATCTACTATCTATGCTAAACAAAAATTAAAGAACTTTGTTAGAACAAAAACCATACTTACAATCTATTAATCCAGAATCTACATGTTTATGAATATGTGCTGCTACAATTATATAGACTTGGATCCTTCCAAGAATGGATCTAAAGAGATAAGCATGAGTCTCTAAAATCATGGGAATGATACTTATCATCTTATTTATGGATGAGATAATCATGGGCATGGATAAGCATAGACAACTAGGATCTCATCTTATTTAGAATAAATAAAGGATGAGATCAATCCTCTAATAATGTGGAATGTCTACACATCATCTTCCACAAACCACCGCTCCCCCTCCCCCCCATGATGGTAAGGGGTTCCACTTTAACAAGGTCTCTGAAGGATGCAAACTTCTCTTGGCTCAAAATTTTGGTAAAAATATCTACTAGTTGTGCTTCAGTTGCATAATGTTCCATGTTGAGGATGTTGTCTTGGATCAGGCTTCTGAGATGGTGATGCTTGATATCAATGTTCTTGGTACACCCATGTTGAACTGGATTGTGAGCCATTGCAATAGCACTTGTGCTATCATAGTATAAGCAAATGGGAGGATCAAGTGTAAATCCCATTTCAGTGAAAACAGAGTGAATCCACATGGCCTGAGAAGCAGCACCTGATGCAGCTATATATTCTGCTTCGGCTGTTAAGAGTGCGACTGAAGACTACTTCTTTGATCCCCAAGAGATGAGCGATGGACCGAAGAAGAGACAAAAACCAGAAGTTGACTTTTGATGGTCAAGGTCGCCTCCCCAATCTACATCAGTGTATCCCCATACCTTGAAGTTTGTATGTTAATGGAATGTAATCCCAAAATCTATTATAGTTCTTAGGTAACGTGGAACTCGTTTTGCAACTTTCCAATGTGATTCATGTGGATCTTGCATGAACCGAGAAAGGTAATTGATAGCATATTGAATATTTGGACAAGTATTGGAAAGATACAATAAACCACCAACTAGGGATCTGTATAGTGACGGATTGACTGAAGGAGATTTATCATTCTTGGTAAGTTTTATACCAAGGGAGAGTGGTGTGTTTGAGGGATTACTATTAATCATGCCAAATTTCTTAAGTAAGGATTGGGAAAATTTCATTTGGCATATGGAAATGGATTTTGTTCTCTGGATTACTTGAAAATCCAAAAAAATATGACATTTTCCCTAGATCAGACATTTCAAACTCATTTTGCATAGCATTAAGAAAATTATTTCCTAACGCAATTGTAGATGAAAAATGAATTAAGTCATCTACATATAGACAAACAAAAATAAAATCATCTCAAGATACCTTTTTGTAAATTGTAGTTTGGGACTGAAGATGGATGAACCCCTCTTGGATGAAAAATGAATGAATACATGCATATCATGCACGTGGAGCTTGCTTGAGCCCATACAAAGCTTTATGAAGCTTGTACACATGATCTTGTTTTCCTTCATTAACGAAACTTGGGGGTTGTTCCACATAGAATTCTTCATTTAGAACGCCATTGAGGAATGCATATGCCACATCTAGTTGATATACCACATAGCCAACTTGTGTAGCAATAGCTAGAAAGATTTTCACAGATTCCATTCGTGAAATGAGAGCAAAGTTATCATCAAAGTCTCTACGTTGCTGTTGGAGATAGCCCTTGGCAACTAGGCAAGCTTTGAATTTGTCTAGTTCACCATGTTGATTTCTCTTGAGTGTCAATATCCATTTTAAGCCAATGACAGGCTTACCAGACGAACGAGGAACTAGACTCCAAGTGTTGTTTTTATTGATTTGTTGTAGCTCACGTTCCATTGTTGCAATCCAACGATCATCCAGCGTAGCTTCGATGATGGTGGATGGTTCTGCCAGACCATCAAAGCTCCCTCCCATCGGCGTAAGCAGTGTGTAGAAGTCATCATCCACGTTGGAGAAGAGAGCAATGGCAGCATCTGCATCACCCTGGGTTGGCTAGACATGGTGTTGGTGAAAATGACTGCAAGTTAGGTGACAGTGAAAATTCAGATCTAGCATTTGGGAGGTTGGGTGAGAGAGAGCCACCTGTGAGGAAGAAGGAGACCATCGGGGAGGAGTCATGGTTGGTGTAGAGGGAAGGACCTGGGAGGGCACGACGACTAACTGAATCGGGGAGGGCATTTTTGCATAAAATGGAGTAGAAAGAGAAAGGAAAATGTGTGTAGATGTCAGCGTAGAAGCACGTGGAGTTAGAGGCCCATAGGGAGTAGCATTGGATAGAATGATAGATGGAAGGGAGTCCAAAATGGGCAAATTGTGTGCAGGCAGACGCAAGAAATGCAGATTGGATGCTGCCGAAATAACGGAATTGGCAACTGGAGGGAATGACGACTTGGGAACCAAAAAACGTGGAGCTGGGGCACCAAAATTGATGCTTGGCTATTGTTGCACGGAATGGAGGGAGCGCCGGTGAGGAAGGAGAGGCGCCAACATGTGGGAAATAGGTGAGGTAGACCCTACAGAAACGGGGAACCATTGGGACCTAGGAGTCGCACAGTTCCTGTGGTGTTTGCAATTTTGGGAAGGACGTCCTCGTCTGGTAGAAGAGTCCCGAGACATGTGCCCTGGTGTCGCTAGAGTGGATTTGGCGTTGAAAAGAGAATAGCCTGGAGGGTGCTCCAAAAACCACGTCGATGCTGGGGCTGCACAAAACATTTTTGTTGTTGGAAAAAATAGATTGTGGTCAATGCAGTCCTGTTCCAGAAAATTGATGTCACAAAAATCAACGACCTTGTGATTGTTTTTATCATAGTGCTGTAAGCTTTAGATGTGGGAGAATATCCAACCAAAATACAAGGCATAGCTTTGCCATCTAATTTTTGTTTGTTTTGGACAAGGATGTGCACATAGTAGGGTGAACCAAAGATTTTCAAATGTGAAGTATTAGGTGTATAACCATGCAAGCCAAGCCAACCCAGGGTGATGCAGATGCTGCCATTGCTCTCTTGTCCAACGTGGGTGATGACTTCTATGCTGCCTACGCCGATGGGAGGGAGGTTTGATGCCAAATGAGAAAACTAAATCTAAAGGGCCTTGGATCTACTATCTATGCTAAACAAAAATTAAAGAAATTTGTTAGAACAAAAACCACACTTAAAATTTGTTAATCCAAAATGTATATCTTTATGAATATGTGTTGCTACAATTATATAGATTTGGATCCTTCCAAGAATGGATATGAAGAGATAAGCATAAGTCTCTAAAATCATGGGAATGATCCTTTATCATCTTATTTATGGATGAGATAATCATGGGTATGGATAAGCATGGACAACTAGGATCTCATCTTATTTAGAATAAATAAAAGGATGAGATTAATCTCTTAATAATGTGGAATGTCTACACATCATCTTCCACAAAGATTTCCTAGAATCGTCAAAATCCTTGAAGTTGATTATTACTTTTTATAATGATCTCTTTATATCTTGTTCATTGGAAACATTTATCACATTTTAAAAGTAGTTTTAATGGAATCATCAAAATCCTTGAAATTAATTGTTACTTTTTATTGTGGGTTCTTGTTTGGAACCCGATCAAGACTTCCTTTGTTTTTTAAAAAAATAATAACGTAACGTTTTGTCACATGACTACAATGGTGCAACACCCAAAGTGAAGGCAAGTTGTTAAGAGACTCAACTAACGTATACATGTTTCTCGGTTTTCCCACAAGGCTTAAGTTGTTCTGTTTTCAAAAGGCAATGGACCGAAGAGGCTATGGCCGTTACCACAAATGTATGGCAGTTAGCATGGTAGTAACACGCATGATTATCCGAGAAAGGAAATGAAAATCCAGGTTGATCTAGAATTTTTTAAGGCATGGGTTAGATTCTTTCACCTTCAGACAACTAAAATGTAAAAGTGAGCAGAAAACGAAAATGTTTGAGCCTATGCATCAAAAAAATCTGATTTGTGGAAGCCATGAATTGAGGATTCATGATTCTGAACATGTTTGGGTGCATGTGCCTCAAGAAAAAGTGAGACGGGTTCATAGCCAGGGACGAGATAGAGAAAATTTAAATATATTAGTTTTTTTAAAAATTAAATCTCATATCTCATAAAAATACATTGTAAAATATAGAACAATATTGTTAATGCTTAAAATTTGCACAAAAGATTGCAATATTAAGAAAGAAAATTTGCAAAGGTATGGAGGGCATTGAATCCATTTCCTTACTCAGGAGCCATAATCTAGCCAAAAATACAATTTCTCCAACAACCAAAATGACAGCAATAAAATGAAACCCTTTTGTTAATCCAATATTTCAAAAAATGAAATTAAGCCTCAAGCCTCAACCAAATTTATAACAAATCAAGTCTGCTAATACTTTTGTTCAACTACTTATGAGTACCACCCTAGGGACTACATGCGAGTACGGCCGTAGTGCCACGTTGAAGATGACCACATTATAAGAAGACACAACTTAAGTAAATTAGGCAAAGCCAAGTAACTCACCTCACCTACAATGACCTCACCTACAATGATGGAAAACCTTTCAGTATATCATGATGAAGGGGAAAGTAAAAACAGAGCACCATGAACTTGGTTGCTTTATAAATAAACAGATTTTTTAAAAAGTTGAACAAGCAGCCATCCGTCATCATGTTCATGATGATGAACCATGACGATGACCCTGTTTTGTTTTTCCTTCTTTTTCAGCAGAGATACGAGAAAAAGAGCAAAAACCAGCAATGAACAATAAACACGCGTAAATGTGTGAGTCATGGCGGGACCTTTGACGCTCCCAAAGCCAGGCGAATCCATGCAAATGCAATGTTTTACTCGCACGCCCAAACTTGATTTCCGTATGACCCATACTTGCCCCTTCGGCCTTCGGTTACCATAGTAGCCCTTTCCTGATTTCCGTGTGTTTATTCATTCGTACGTACTCCCTTGTTTTCTGTGGTCCCTCTCATGCCGATGCCATGAATCTTGGTTGCTTGCTTGCACTTAACAATGAAATAAAATTTTTGGTATGATTCAGGACAGGAGAAGATACGTAATCTCAACTTAACAATGAAATAAAATTTTTGGTATGATTCAGAACAGGAATCGCAAGAACTAAAAAAGCAAGAACAAGGCAAGGCCACCATTTCAATGTATATGTACAAATAATGAAAAATTTCATTGGAAATTATGAAATACGTACCCATTGCTTGCGAATTTACAGCGCTCCCGAATCCGACGACGAGAACAGTTGGCGCATAGGTTTGAGCACTGAGCTGCTAGGCGAGGAATCTGGAATTTGTTCAGCTTCAGCTTCCAGAGAAGAGAAGGAAGGCATCAGGTTTCCTTAACGCAAGAATATTCGTATGCGCGGAGCTCTGCTACAGCATGAGCTTCACGGCGGGCGCTCAGATAACGGGTGCGTTGTCAGTGCTGTGGTTCAATCCACACCAAAATGTTCCTTCATTTGGGAATCCGCGCCTCTTCCACTCTGGGAATGGCAATCGCCATGCCGGAATAATATCGGTGTACTCTGCAACTCCGCGTGCCGTCGTCGTGGAGTCCGCTAAAGCTGAGGTGGAAGCATTAACATCACCATCTTCTTCTGCTGCTGCTGTATCTTCTTCTTCTTCTGCTGCTGCAGCTGCTGCTTCTGTAGATGAAGGAGGAGGAGGAGGTTGTTGTGGCATAAAGGGACGTAAATGGAACATGCTTCTGAGTAACGAGGCGCATCTGGTAAGGGCCGGAAGCGTGACGGACGCGCACGTGCTCCGACGTAAGGGACGCCTCAAAGAGCAGGATGGCCTTATCGAATTCATTATCTCCATGCACTGCACTCACTCTCCTTTCGAGGTACTTACCTCTCTGCTTCTGCGCTCTCTTTCATGAAATTTCCTGTCTTCACTTTCTGACGTTTATTTGAACTTTGATCAACGTTTAGAGTTTAGATGATCGATGCGCATATTTCTAGCCCCTGAAATGGCTTTACAGTGCGGCTTATGTTTATTATCATTTATCAATGATGCTTTATTTGTTTTGCGCTAGCGTTTTAGATTAACTTGTTGATATTCGAACGTATTTAGTGCCGGTTTAGCACTGCCTGAGGCTAAGAAGGTGTGTTTGGTGCCCTGAAATCGATTGTATCATTTCAGAGATGCGTGGCACGAACACTAAAATAATACATCACTGTGTTCTTGCAGGGCATCATAGCTCCATTTTATTATCTGAAGCGATCTTTTGTCTTCGATTCGGGCCTGCTGAGAGGGTGGTTGAACCTAATCATATAGATGTAGTCTAGTCCAGACCTTTATAATTTGCTCATGAAAATCAAGTTCATAATTTAGCGTTTCTAAATGAAGAGCCTTACCACCAAAGTAACACCTAACTGTTATTTATATTTTTTGCCAAGCTGATAGACTTAGAAATCAGTCCTATGCATTTATCATGACCTTTTGGCACTACGATGGATATTTAACTGCTGCTTTGTTATCGCCTGTGTGTATTTCTGGTGATTGGTGATTCATTGAAGGTGAATAGTCGTGATGACTCAATTTCCCATCAATAGCCGGGACCTCAAATACTCAACCAATCCCATGGAATCCACGACGATTAAATAGAAAAAGTTTATTGCTTTGAGAAAAAGTTTTCATGTATTTGCCTAGAGGATGGTGAAAATTGTATGTAGTTGACATGCTAATTGTTCACAAATTAAGAAATATAAATTAGATAGTGCTTTAAGTTTATAGTATATAGTTAACTACTGATCAATTTTTTAAAAGAAAAAAAAAACTAAAAGTCCAACCAACAACATTTCTTATTATATGGACGTGTCTTTCTTGAAGTTGGCCAATGACAGGATCTGGTAATGACATATTAAAGGGTTAAATCTACAACTATATGTTTTAACATTGATTTTTCAGGTCATGGAGAAAATGGAAAGATGGGGGCTGGAACACTATGAAGATCCTAGACGGAGCACATTACGAAGATTAGTTCCAACAGTTGGTCGCTTCCATACTCCATTACCTCTTCTCAGGGCATTGCGTGAGTATGATGAGTTTGCTCATCTTTCTAGACGAAAGTTTGTGCCTCCAAATTTTGCAGAAATCAGACATGTTTTGAATATTGCACAGGTAAAAGGGAGAGGCTGTTTTTTTTTTCTTTTTTTAATAAATACCTGGTTCATTTATGTATTTGGAGTAACTAACCATCTACAGAACCTCATAATATTCATGATACAGTCCTCAATTTGCACAAAGAGAAGATTCTTTATATTTTGAGTGTGGTTAAAAGAAAAAACCAAAAAATCTTTGCCTCTGGCTGATACCAAACACTGGTGATTTTTGTGTTATGAAACTAAAGGAGTTTTATACATGTACTCAATGATACCACCGTTTATTTATAGCCTTTACAAATGATTCCCATCCCTTAGAACTCTAATTTGTTGCTTTTGTTACAGGTTCATGCAATAGGAGACAGAATCTCATTAATAACATTTGATGCTGATGGGACTCTTTATGCAGATGGTCACCATATAGAAGTAGATAACAAAATGATTGGTCACATTGTTAAACTTATGCAGTATGGTGCTTACGTTGCTATTGTTACAGCAGCAGGTGCAAATATGTCATTCCAAGTTTTTTTATAGATTTCTTTTCAAAATTGATACAAGTAGTTGATTACAAATTCCAAAAAATTTTAATTCTTACACTATGAAACCATGCTAGTTTCAAATCATCTCTAGATTCAATGATGAATGAGTGGTGTGCCAGACACAATGCTATTCTATGAGGTTTTAGGCATAATGCTCTGTGAAAGTAAGAAACTCATTGATAGAGCTTAAAGCATGCTACTCAAAGTCACTTCTTAGACCATCTTTAGGAAGGAAGAGGTTCTGAATTTGCTTTGTGTTTTGACATTCTCCTACATAACATAGGCAGTGATCTTATTGAAGCTCTGATCCTAAATGTTAAACGTACACGTTGAAAAATGAACACAAAATAATAACACAGATAAAAAAAGGGGTCATCACCTGGAAGCTCAATGCACATTCTGCCAAGCTAAGGTCCCAAGAGGATCTAACCTCTTTTCAAGTGGTTGCACTCAGGCTGGAACTCAGGTCTTACAACTTGGGAAATAAACACCTTACCATCACTTCAAATGATGACCCCTAAAATAATAACAAAGATAATATGCTAATAATGAAACACTCTTTTAGTTTCATCCAGTTGTTTTTGGTTGGGGCAAGATTGTGTTGTAATTGCTTTGGAGACTCCCAGCCTTTGGAAGGCTTATGACTATAAGAGTATACAAATGTCAGTTAAATGATTTTAAACCTGGGAGTCATGACATGAAAGTTTTAGCCCAGAACTTTTACTTCCTTAAATACTCAATCAGTTTTGGCAATTGTACTGTATTAGAAATTCCATATTGTGCATTTGAAGGAAACTTCCAACAAATTTCATGCATGGCCCAACTTAAAGCAATATTTTTATGCAAATGTGCAAACGGCCCTTTTGCTTCTTATCTTATAGCATTCATTTAAGTGAGCTGGCTGCCTTTGTTTAGTCTTCAGTTTGATTGCTGGCATTTTTTCACTAAGTTTTCCCCCCGTAATTTTCTTTAGGTTTTGAGGTAGGATGTAAAATTGACTTTTGAACTGTTATAATTTCTGTTTAGCTACTTTTTGTACTTTAATAGCTTAGCTGCATCTAAATTGTGTATAGCAATCCATTTTTGGATGTAGGTCTTGTTCACTTCTTAGAGACCCGGTGTTTCAAATATGATAATGGTTTAACTTGTTTTCAAGAATTTGTCTTTGGATGGATTCCTAGTACATGCATTGCCCTTCAAAGAGGGCAATCTTAATACTATAGTTAGGCAAGATGTGATGTGCCATTCTGCCAATCTTTGCAAAGTGTGCCATATACTCATACCTTGTTTGTTGCAAGTGCGTAACCTGATTTAGAACAGAGTCCTACCAAATATACCCATTGATGTCCATGAAGTATATTCTAATTTTTGTTTCTTGTTTTTTGTTTTTAAGAATACGAAACCGTAGTGGTTTCAAATGTTCTCTAGAGCCATCTTGAATGGTGAGCCAATTGAGGAATGTAATTTAAGGAGTTATTGGGGGTGAGGTGGAGGGTTTCAGAACCTGGAACCTGAAATATTGACAATATTTATTTGATTAAAAATTTTTATGGGCTAAATGTAACTGTGGCCCAATTAAGCCCTATTAAAATGCAGGTTTAGAAAGGTATGGCTCAGAGCAGCCCTTTAAAAATTCTAAGTGGAACAAGTGAGATGTATTAGAATAATCAAAGTTTTTAAACAATAAAAACAAAAGAAGTGAAGAAAGAAATTAGATGAAGTTTGGAGTTAAAATTTTAAAAATAACTTAAGAAAATTAGAATACAATGAAGGAAATTTTAAGATAAAAGGGTGACAAAGAATACATTTTTTTCAAGGTCTGTTATATGAAAATTAAGATGGTGGAGATATCACAAGGATAACAAATCTAACTTGAGAAGACGTAGCTAGAATATTGGAGAACACTGAATATTTTGAATATATATTAGAAACTTAAACTGAAAAGTACTTAGTGATCTTGTAGAAGATAAAGAACGATCTTGTAGTAGTTAGGAAGAGATGGATGGAAATCTTGGGATAAGTAGGAGGATAACTAGGAATGAGAACCAATAAGCAAAAGGATATAGTAGATGGAGATGAAGAGATGAATCATACATAAGTCAATTGCTGAGTAATGAAAATTCTCTTTGATGGCCTTTATTTTGTAGTTTCACACTTTATATGGGCTGGCAAAAAGACATGTTCATGACAACTTGTTGAATTAAGTCACCACTTAACAAAGTATTATGGTAAGATTGTGATTTCCTAGATTGAGTTACACTTATGTAAAATAAATAACATTAAGTAAATCTACATGTTTTTACAAGTCAAATATACTTTTGTTTACAAATCCATACATGTTTACATAAGGCCTATGACGATGTGGAAGTAACATCTAGCTCCCAAATTAAAAAGCATGCAAATGCAAGGTATTTTAGCATCTTTGCCATACTTATTGTACTAGTGTAATTTACCTTTATTAAGCTGAAGAATGAAAGGGGCAAAGGCCTATATGCAGTTTAAATGAAGAATAGCATCAATGCAACCTAAGACTTACAATATAGCATTGTCTGAATTTTAGAACTATGTGTTATAAATATTCACCACGTGCTAAAATGACTTCCAACAAGGAAATAAAGGGTCATCACTTGGAGGCTCAATGCTATCTCACCAAGTGGATCGTGGGAGGGTAGGTAAATGAGTGAAAGTCTAGCCTCTTTTCAAGTGGTTGCATCTAGACCTAAATCCACACCTTAGAACTTGAAAAATGAGCACCTTACCATCATTTCAAATGATGGTCCTACTTCCAACAAGGAAATGATAATGCTATAGTCCTAGAAAATATGCACCTAAGTTCATCAGTGTTACCTTATGCATGTTTTAACACAATTTAAGTGATCAATAGAATCTATTTCATTCAAAAAAAGGTTATCTATCATAAATCACATCACCTTGAGTGTAATCATTATATAAATGCCTTGACACCGTTATATACTTAATAGTATTTTAATACCTCAAGTGCAAAATTATAAGTGATTAAAACATTTTTTATTTTTTATTATTTAATTTTGCATTGCTCACTTAGAGAGTGTGTGGCTTGTGGTCTACAAGTTACAAGTTGCATTCTAAGGGGTATACTAAGGCATAGTAAAAATATATGTTTAGGAGCTATGGCATTAAATAAACAGTTAGCTTTAGTAAGTTAGTGTTGATTGTTTACTTACCATAAGGGTCACCGCATCATATATGGGATACATTTTATAATTGGAAGCGATAGTTTCAATAAAACAATAAGTAGATCAGATCAGAAAATACACTAGAGAAGCTTTGGAGAAATTATTAGAACACTATGGATCTGAATAAAACGTTAAAGACAGAAAATATTGCATTGTAGCAGATAAAATAGACACCGTAAATCACTAAAAAACCATTGTAAACTCCAACAAATATTTGTTGTAAAAGAAAAATGAAAACAGTGAAAGAAAATAGCACAAGAACATAGAGATTTATGTGGTTTGGGTCCTTTTTACCCTATCTCTACAACAATGCTAATTTGCCTTCTATTTTGCTCAAATCTTAAGGACACAAGTTGTTCTTATAGCTTTCCTAAGCACCCAATCTATTACTCCAATAGATCTCAGATCTTAAACTCTCGTCTCCAAGGTAAAACCTCAATACAATGCTTCCACATCAAAAAAACACACACACACCTGTAAAGGCTACCCCAAGCCTTCTATTTATAAGGAAACATTAGGACCAAATCCCAATCCCAACACATGTGGGATAAAACACATCCACACATAAACATCACTTTACAAACTTTACAAACATCATTATTTAAAATGCAGCATCCTTTTAAAAACATAAAAGGAAATACAACAAATAATACTAATGTATTTGTCTTCATTTTTTTCAACAAACTCCCCCTTGAAGACAAATCCAACCAGCCTTTAAAAGATGTGCACTTTTAATTAAGCTTTAGCTATCCCAAGCTTTTTCCTACAGAAAATGTGCTTTTCAGCTATCATTGGTTTTGTTAAGGCGTCAGCAACATTAAGTTTTGTATGGACCTTTTGAACAAGCACCAAGCCGTCCTCTACGATTTCTCTTATGAAGTGGAATTGGATATCTATATGTTTCATCTTGGCATGAAAGGTAGAATTCTTTGCAAGATGGATTGCACTCAAACTGTTACAAAACACATCGTACCTTTGTTATTTTAATCCAAGAGATTGCAAGAATCTCTTCATCCATAACATCTCCTTGCATGCTTCTGTGAGGGCTACATATTCTGATTCGGTTATAGATAAAGTTACCAGTGGTTGTAGATGTGACAACCAACTCATTGCTACACCACCAAAAATAAGTGTGTACCTTGTAGTGGAACGTCTTGTATCATGATGAACAGCAAAGTTTGCATCTATAAAATCTCCAATGTGTAGATTAGCATCTCCAAAACACAAGCAATGTGTTTTTGTGCCCTTTAAATATTTTAGAATCCATTTAACAGCTAGCCAGTGATTCCACCCATGGTCATAAATCTACTAACTACTCCAGCAGCATAAGCAATATCAGGACATGTACAAACCATGGCATACATCAATGACTCAACAACAGAAGTATATGAGACATTTTTCACCTTTTCAAAGTCCTCTTTTGACTTTGGATAGTCCTTCTTTGATAAATTAAATTGTGCTGAAAGAGGTGTACTTACAAGTTTTGCATCCTCCATGTTGAAACATTTTAGAACTTTTCCAATGTAATCTTCTTGACTCAGCCACCGCTTTTTCCTTTTTCTGTCTTTGTAAATATTCATTCCAAGAATTTTCTTTGCCTATCCCAAATCCTTCATAGCAAATTCTTTGTCCATTTCCAGTTTTAGATGCTTTATTTCTGCCATGTCATTTCCAGCAATTAACATATCATCAACATACAACAACAAAATTGTAAACTTACCCGAAACATCTTCAGAAAAATACACACAGTGGTCCAAATTGTTTCTCTGATAATTCAGCTTCTTCATGAAGCTATCAAACCTTTTATACCGCTACCTAGGGGCTTGTTTTAGACCATATAAGCTCTTTTTGAATCTACAAACCAGACTTGAACCTTCTTGTTTTTCATACCCTTTTGGCTATTTCACGTATATTTCCTCCTCCAAATATCCATGGAGAATGTTCTTTTTATGTCAAGCTGTTCCAATTCTAAGTCTATGCAGGCCACCAAAGATAGCACTAAATGTATGGAAAAGTGTTTTACCATCGGAGAAAAAATTTCTTGAAAGTCTATGCTTGGTTTATGTGCATAGCCTTTCACCACCAACCTAGCCTTGAAACATTTTTCCCCATTGGCCTCTATTTTAATTCTTGTATAGCCACCTGCACTTCAAGGGTTTTCTCCCTTTTGGCATTTGAACCAGCTCCCACATTTTGTTCTGCTGGAGTGATTTCCATTCATCATTCATAGCTGCCTTCCACTTTGCAGCATCAATGCATGTCATGGCTTCCTCCATTGTGTCTGGTTCACCACTATCACTATAAAGTACATAATTTAGTGAGGGAGAGTACTTGTCAGGAGGTCTGGTAGCTTTTGTTGACCTTTCTAACCCAATGAGGCACATTTGCAGATTGTTGTTCATCATCTTCTTCCTCATTTCCTTGTTGTCCTTCGTTTTCTCCTTGTTGTCCTAAGTTCTTAGCTTGTTACTGTGTAATTTCAGCATGCTGTCCAATGTTTCTAGATCTGGAAAATCCATGAATTTCATCATTTTTAACTTCTTCAATCACCCTAAAAGGAGTTTTCATGTTGTCTGAGCCATTGTTGCCCTTGTCTTTCATTTGCAGCTCACTAAACATGACATTTTCTCTGAATTTGACGTCTCTTGATCTCACTACACGTTTCAATTCAGGATCCCAAAGTCTGAATCGTAAATCATCTTCTCCATATCCAACAAATATGCAATGTTTAGCCTTGTCTTGCAGCTTAGTTCTGCCCTCCTTTAGAATATGCATGAATGCCTTGCATCCAAAAATTCTTAAATGATTGTATGAAATATCTTTACCTCTCCAAACAACTTTTGGAACAACATTATCAATTGAAGAATGTGGAGATTTGTTTACCAAATATGTTGCAGTCTTAATTGCCTCTCCCCAAAACATCTTAGGTAGGCCAGCTTCTGAAACCATTGTTCTAGCAAGATCCAACAATGTTCTGTTGCATCTTTCAGCAACTCCATTTTCCTGTGGTGTACTATGAGGGGTACGAATGTGCCTAATTCCTTTACTGTTGCAGAAATTAGCAAATACTTTGAAAATGTACTCTCCACCATTATTAGTTTGCAAACATTTTATTTTCGGACTTGTTTCATTTTCTACTCTTGTAACAAATGTTTTGAAAACTGAAAACATTTCATCTTTTGATTTCAGCCTAGAAACCCAAACCTTTCTTGTACAATCATCTATGAAAGTTACAAAATAAACAGATCTACTAAAAGAAATGGGAGTCATAGGATCACAAACATCAGAATAGACCAATTCTAACTTATTTTTCTTTTTGTTATCCAGATCTCTACAGAAGTTTACTCTCTTAGATTTTCCAACTAAACAATCTTTGCAATCAGTTTGGGCATAAGAAAATACAGGAATGAGAGATTGATTTTGAAGTACCTTTAAGCTCAACTAGCCAGTGTGTCCAAGACGTCTATGCCACACTTTAGAACTTTCTGCATCAACAACTACTGCAACAAAGTTGCATGAATTTGTCATCAACGTATATAAGTTGCCCTCCTTCCTTCCTTTTAGAATGGTCATGATTCCCTTGGAAATCCTCCAATGTCCACCTCCACTATTGAAATTCAAACCTGAATCATCTAGCTGTGGAACTGAAATCAGCTTCTTTACTTTAGGAACATGTCTAATATTATCTATTGTCACCTTTGGCATCTCTGCTTGTTGCAGACTTATACTTTCAATTCCAAGAACTTTTAAAGCTTTTCCATTAGCAGTATATACAAAACCATATTTAACTTCATGATAAGATGTGAAACAAGACTTATCTAGACAAATGTTAAAGAAGATATCTGAGTCAATCAATTAGATGTCACTGCTACGTCCATATGCCACCATTGTACATAGTTCTTGAACCAAGAAACTAACGTTTTCGTAAGCTGCATTTACCTTTGATGTTCCTTCTTTCGACTTCTTCTCCTTTCTTTTATCTTTCTGTGCTTTCCATGCAAAGTAGTCCTTTTTCAAATGACATTTCTTACAGAACCAACACTCTTGAGTTTGAGTTTTTCCATGTGATACACCTCTGTTCCTACTTCTCCCTCTTTCCTCTGCTACATGAACATTTCTAGATCCAAAAGACTCATCTACTCTTCCTTCTGAATCCTAAAAGGTAGACACGACTTGTTCAAATGTCATAGATGAAACACTCATAGAATTAGTAATAGATATCACAATTGCAAACCAGGAATCAGGTAAGAAGTCTAACAGAGCATAAGATTTAACTAAATTTGGAATAACAATTTTATATTCTTTCAACTTATTTAGATTTTCCATCAACTCATCCAAATGATCTTGGAAAGACGCATCAAATCTTTTCTTGCATTTAAAAACTTTCTAATAAATATGAAAAGTATTCAAACTTGATACTTTATCTAACCTATTCTTCAATGTTTGCCACAGATCATGTGGATCCATATTAGGTTTAATTGATGCTAAGATCTCATTGCTTAGGGTTGGATGAATGAAAGATAATGCCTTAGTCTTAATTTTTCTCCAATCAGCATTCGACATTCCTGCTGGTCAAGAGGGTTCTAGGGCCTCCTAGCACTCCTTTTGTGCTAAAATAGCTTTTATCAAAATGCTCTAGATGTTCTAGTTCTTTCTTACCAATTTTTCCTTTGTTTGCAGCCTTCATCTTTTTAGATCTAGCTTTGATACCAGTTGTTATAATCGGAAGTGATAGTTTCAATAAAACAATCAGTAGATCAGATCAGAAAATACACTAGAGAAGCTCTGGAGAAATTATTAGAACACTGTGGATCTGAATAAAACATTAAAGGTAGAAAATATCATGTTGTAGTAGATCAAATAGACCCTATAAATCACTGAAAAACCACTGTAAACTTCAACAAACGTTTGTTGTAAAAGCAGAATGAAAACAGCGAAAGAAAATAGCACAAGAACACATAGATTTATGTGGTTTGGGCCCTTTTTACCCTACCTCCACAACAATGCTGATTTGCCTTCTAGTTTGCTGAAATCATAAGGATACAACTATGTACAAATTTGTTGGAGTAACTAATGTTTCGTATGCTGATTTGATCTTTTCATCTCCATCTTGTATACTATCTTTCTCATTGGTTCTCATTCCCAGTTGTTCTACTTATTCCAAGATTTCTATCAATCTCTTCTTGATTAAATCAAAATATTGTAAGATTAAAGAAGGCAGTGTTAGGTATCATCTATAAGCTTATGAAATTTCCCTAGAAGCATTGTTTGTGAATTTTGCGAAGAAGTTTATTGTTTAATAGTTATTGCTAGATCTCTCTGTCTTCTACAAGATTATTGAATAGTTTTATGTTCAAGTTTCTAATATATGTTCAAAATATTAAATTTTCTCTGGTATTTAATATAAGTTTTCTCAAGTTAGATTTCTTATCTATGTAATATCTCCATCTTCGTAGTTTTCATGTAATATATTTTTTAAGGATAAAAAAGCATCTGTTTTCATCCTTTATTTTAAAATTTTCTGTCATTTGGTAGTATATGAGGATATGATGCTAGGCCAAAAGTTTATTTTACCATGCTTTTGATGGCACTTGTTAGCAAAATTTCATCATCATTTTGGTGCCTTTATCCCATTAGTATGGGCTAACCCATTAAGGTAAGTGAATGATTTGACAATGATTTACTATGGCCAACTATCTACCTAACACTATAGATCCTAGACATATTTTTATTGTGCTACTAGGTTGCACAAATCTTAGTGTATCCATTGGAATCAAACTTGTGAGTAAGTGACTTGTTAGCAAAACTTCAACCTATAGAATTGAGACATTTACCATTAAGCATAATTACTGTTTTTATTTTTAATCATCATCATTTTAGCTTTAGCCTAATGCTATGGGTTAGCTACATGAGTTCTCTTTCACCATTTGCCTTTATCAAGATTTTTTATTTATTTGAGAAAAGGCCAAAAGTATATTAACAAGATAAAAGAAAAATGTATATGGTATATGGAATTAGGAGCTCACCACTGGGGGTGGGGATGATATCCGCCCCTCTCATTCAGGCAATGTTGTTGACCACGTTAACTTTACAATAACAAAAACTAGTAAACAGAACACCATGAACAATAGCAGCACTACCCTGTATCGGTGACAAAAACCCCAAAACCAATCACATCTCCTACTCTTTAAACTTACAGTATCTAATGGACATTGCTCACAAACAACAAGGCATTATAACAACAAAACCTTCTAAAATGTTCATGGACCCAGTTAACAATCTCTCTGTCCACATCATTCTTGATAAGCGTGAATGCTTCATTAAGGCTCTGCAGTTGCTGTTGCCCTGTGTCCTTTCCCGCTTGTGTGAGATGATGGCCTTTGTTAGGGTACAATGTTGCCCTCTTCCATCCAGGTTCAGGCTTCCTCTTCCAGGGCACGGCGTTGTTGATCCTTCTTAGTCTCTCTCTCCTACTTCTTGATCTGCCTCCAATTCTCTTCATGCTCATGCCTCCTGAGCATCCCCTCACGCTCCTTTTCCTCCTCCTCCTGTTCCCTCTCTTCAATGAAGAGTAAAGATTGATCTATTTGTAATTATTTTCATATTTGATCTAATTGTTTCTTTCCATGTCTGTTTTATTTTTTAATGGAAACATAAAATTACTATTTTAGTAGAACATGACACTAGTGGGGTGTGACATCATCTAGCCTACTCCATGATAAAGCCTGCAACCTTCAGCCTTCAGCAGTTATTCAACTATCAATGTTCTCTTTTTAATTGTATCATACAAACCTTAATATACATTAACATAAAGAAACTTGTAGAAATGGCTGAGTCAATTCTGTCTGATACATCATGAGGGTTTCCAAGTGCTTACCCTAAGAATAATTGGGGAAGAAACATTTTGTTTCAGTTTGATATGGATAGCAATTTTCTATCCCTTTGGAAGTTCCATTTCAAACATTATAAAATATCATACTACGTTTGATGATTGTATTTCATTTTCCAGTTACCAAAATAATCTGCCATTATGGTATATTTAATTTGATACAGGGTATCCCGGAAACCCATCTATGTTTGAACGCAGAATTGCTGGCTTGCTTGAAGTATTCAAAGAACTTAATTTACCTATGAATATCATGAAAATGTTTCATATTATGGGTGGGGAATGCAATTACCTGCTTCAGGTCAACTCTAAGTATCAACTAGATTTTGTAGAGGATGTTCTTTGGAAATCAGATGATATGTTGATGTGGAATGAGCAAGATATTGCAAAGCTTCTTGACGATGCTGAATGTACATTAAGATCTGCGGCAGCTAGGTTACGGCTACCTATTGAAATTGTAAGAAAACCTCGATCTGTCGGAGCCATTCCTAAAGTACCAACCATATATGAGGTAATCAAATGTATTCTATGAAGCTTCATATTGTATTTATTTCCTCTTTCTAAGTAATTTTTTTTTTCACTTTTTTGTTCAGGTTCTTGAAGAGATGGCTCTTGCTGTTCAAGTGAATTTAGTGGATTCAAAGTTACCATTTTGTGCTTTCAATGGTGGCAACGGTGGGTCATAAACAGCATTGGGATTGATTAGTCATATTCAAGTCCTAAACAATTCATATTTCATGACTTTTTTGATATATTTTTTTTTGTTTGTTTGTTTTGAGCAGATGTCTTCGTTGACATTGGTATGGTATCATGATGTTTTGATCATTTCGTAAATGTCTAAGCTAGCCTGAAGCCTTTGCACATACCATTTTTGATACTCTATAAAATCTGTTAAATTGGCTATTAACTTATGCAGATGGTATTGGCTTTTCATGTTGATGTTTTACTTTATAGGGAACAAGTCTGTTGGGCTTGGTGCATTGATGCGTTACCTTGGCAAAAAGCCATACGAAACTTTACATGTAGGAGACCGTTTTACTGTCAGTGGGAATGACTCAGCAACACGGTCTAAATGTTCAATTGTGTAAGTTACTGAGTTTTTATTTATATTAATTTGAATTTTTCTTTCCATGTGATATTGCCTGGCTATCAGTCATCCTGAACAAAATGTCATTGGTCTGTCAGTTTTAAGTATGGTAAAAATTTGGCCTCAGGTCTCTGAAATTTGAGGTTGAAGGGTTTTATAGAATTTTATAATGGCTTCTGTTAAGACCTAAAGTTTGGGACTAGTCCACCTGGACTTAACTAAATTATCAATATCATGTCTTGCAGTAACTTGTGATGTTTTCACTTCAATCTTACTTTCTAAGTCTGTTGCAAGATGCTAGGTAATGTTCAAAAATTCTGACAACAGTATTATCAATGATGCAACGTTCATGAAGTTTATAAAGGTCATCGATGAACCTATATTAATGAGCTTTCTTTATTTGAAATATTTGAAAATATTTTTCTCTGTAACTGAAATATTTGAGCTTTCAGTCATATTTAAAAATAGTAAAGCAACATAAAACACATTACATGGGAATCCTTCTCTTTTCTTATGACACGAATGTAGCTTTACACTTTAGGTATACGTCTAATTGCATATACCATCTTATGGTCTTCAAAGCTCATAATGCTACTTTCTACGGCCATGCAGGGGTACTTATATTTCATTAACCAACAAAACTTAGGCAAAGGGATGCATCAGAAATCAGACAGCATTTCACATGCTTATAAATAAAAATAACATGGCCATGATCCATGGGTTAGGTTCCTTAATTATTTTAAATCATTCATGCTAATTTTATTTAGTAGCAAAATGTACCTATTTCAGCCACCATTAAGTATTTTTTCCCACACCTGATTGCTGAAATAAATAGAAAAGATTTGCATATCCACATTATTTTCAACCATTTCAGCGTGCCTATTCAAACGTATTTTCTTACCCAACAAGCTTTTAAATTTGAATTAAGTCTTAAAATAATATACTTGGAATTGAGAATGAAAGCCAATGCAATATAAAAATTACTAATGATGCAGTCAATCATTCAGACCATGAAACAAATCCAAATTTAACTACCAAACCACACAACTTCATAACAAAGCACAACACACAAACACTTCCACAATCATCAAAATGAAAACCTAAGAAAAAGTGAATGACTACACAAAGACATTTGTTGCTTATCACCAATTCTTTAGATTCCAGTCTAATAAATAATTACGGATCCTGCCTGCTGTGTGATGAATGAACTTTGGCTGAGTTCTATATACCTGTTGCCTCGTACAATTGAACAATTTGATTTGATGAATGGATTTGGTTGCGATTCTGTCAAATTTTTTTTTAATGATCAATTCAGAAACTTTAATGAAGCCATTTTGTTTTTCCATGCTTGTTCTTAAATAGTGGTTATGCTTTTACTCACTTGGTTTTCCTAGATGTTGACATTTTATGCTTATAGAAGTTCATTTAAATTTTCAGGTGGGTGGCAAACCCAGAGGAAACAAGTTTCTATACACGAATGTTACTCGAAGATATTAAAATAGCAAGACTTACTCCTTATATTGAGTAAATATCCCATTTTTTAGGTCCCTATCGGGTGACAAATTGACTAGTCAGTCCCTGTAAATGTGAATCCAGGTTTGCGATCAATTAATTCCACTTCCGTTGTTAAATAATATAAATTACCATGTGCTATTTATTTTTCATTTGTTATATATGTAATAACCCTCAGACAAAACATTGCAGGGTATGTCCCTGGGAATGTGGACAGTTGGCCATAGTGAAACAGAATGGAAGTACGACGTGTCCTACAGCTGAAAACTTAAAAATGTTATACAACTAAAGACGCCGCTTTTAATTAAAGCTTTTAGATATTATACGATTCGTGTCTTTCCCCACCCCTTTGACTATCCCACTTCCATCTTACCCCTTCTTAGAAAATCTGTGTTTGAAACTGCTCAGTTTTGAAACAATCTTGCTTATCTATTGTGACGTTTACATCGCTGTGTACAAGAATTCTACTCGTTTTCCCTATTGTATAATGTAAGTGAATTGGATGTTTTGTGGAGAGAGTACCCACTCTTTTATGTCCGTCGTTTAGTACTTATTTCAGGCAAATGCTAGACATGAATTCAGCCCTCATCAACTTTGTGATTATTCTTTTTTGATGTTTTAATGGTATATGAGGGACCAAGATTTCGATGTCGTAAATTTATTTTTTTAGAACTATTTTCCTGCCTTAAATTCATGATCTTTAACGCTACATTTCACTATATTTATATTAGCTTATCAGGGGTTGTAAGGTTCCGCTATTCCATACAGAGTTTAGGGCTTTAGGCATGAATGCGCAATTAAATCCTAAAGAATGTCATTGGCGTCGTTGGAATGATGACCTACTCTTTTGTCCAGTCCCTATGGAAGTGCTGATTTCATTGAAAAAGCTTTTCCGCTATTGTAGCTGCGAATTCCTAGATAATTTTTCGTTAAAGAGTTATAGCCTGACTGAGTTTGCTTACCTTTCCAAGCAGGAGCCAATTCACATCTAAGCTGGTAACTGCTGCTCCTATGAATAGTTTTACTATAATTTGTCGATCAAACATGGTATTTGATTTGCTGTGACCTTTCATGTAACCTGGCAATCAAATATTACTCTATACTTGCAAATAGCAAACCCAGGTCTCAGCGACAATCATAGTATTTTCTGTTACTCTTTACTATAATTTCTCGTTCAAACATGGTATCCGATTTGCCGTGACCTTCAATGTAACCTGGCAATGAAATATTACTCTATACTTGCGAATAGCAAATCCAGGCTTTAGCAACAATTGATACATTAATATATACTCGAATCGATACGTTTTTTCCGTTCGCTGTATTTGACTTGATTTCATAAAATTGGATGGCATTCCATCAAATAGATGCATACATCATAATGGCATGGCATTGGTGCTTGAAGTTGTATATAAAGCCGGTTAAAAGGCAATTTATGACGTGCGTGATAAAATAGCGCTGTTTCCACCCATGGTGGCCATGTGTCATTTGCAATTCTATTTTCAAAAGAATACTTTTGTTTATAAATGCTCCCACGGTTTTTTAAATTCCTCAGGAGCGCGACATGCAATCAAGTACGGCCATGTTGGCAAATGCAATCAAGTACGGCCATTTTGGCAAATGTGGCTACCAGTGGACTTCATCAATAGAATAACAAAGATTAAGATTTTTAACGGCTTACTCCTGGCAAAGGATTTGTTGACAATCATAGCTAATGGAATGTTCCATATTTTACATTGAGAACTGCAAAAGATTCTCAACGTTGCCCAATTCTTTACATATGGCACTTGATGTTGTGTCATCATCTACTACACCTCGTGGCAAGGAGTGTTCCTCCAATATAAAATCTCATTTGGTCTTCCTTTCATGATGGCAAAAAGTGACTTAAACGTCAAGCAAATCAGCAATTTTATCATGATCATCGTAGCTTTCTTCTAATAAGATTGGATTATTTTTCTTAAATAAAATAGGTGGATTGCATGAGTTTTCTTTTATCCTTCATTTCTATAAAGAATTAGATTTTATGATTTTCAATCTCTTTGAACATCTTCAAAATTGTTGTCTTATGTCTTTTTTAGTTTTTTTTTTTTTGTCTTTTATGATCTTCCTTTTCCTTTTCCTTTTATTATCATGTAGGAATGTTTTTTAATAGGTTCATTATTTGATCTCTTTGTGCATGCCCAAACCATTTGAGACACTATTCCTATAGTTTATTTGAAATAGTAGCAATTCTAAGTTTTCCTCTATTATTTGCATTGTACAATTTATCTCTTTTTGTAATATTCAATATCCATTTTAGCATTTGCATTTTTGTCATTATCCACCAATTTGTTGTTCATGCCTCTTTTATGTTGCCTATACCATATAAGATAGTAGGGTTGATGACTATTCTCGAAAATTTCACTTCAGTTTTATTTGGGGACTCTTTTTTCATGACAGCAATAATTTATAGCTTTTTTTAGTTTTATTACTAGGATATTTTTTTTTCATGGCATCAATAATTTTAAAGGTCTTTCTAATAAGAGTGCCAATGTTTTAGGTTGCCATTCGAAATTTTTGTTGTTGGACTTGTTTCTTTATCTACTTTTGCCTTTGATGTGACAACCTTTACCTACTTTTCATAGTATATGAGACATCTTAGTAAGCCCTTCTTCATTTTCCATAACAATTAGGTCTTTGTGACTACTACAGATTGTATTGGGAGAAACACCCTAGCATTTGCAAAATCTAAAAGGGAACTCATTTATGAGATTTGGCAACGTTTTATAGTAAGCTACCAACTTGATACTAATCTTCCTTTCTCATTTGGGCTTGAGCCTACCATTAACAAAGTTCAAATAAACAATTTTATAGTTAGTCAAATTTTTGTTAGGTAAATTTTGAACTACAATGAATTTGGATGTGCTCTTAATTCCTTTACTATTGGTAAATGAGTTGTGTATGAGAAATAAATAATTGTACACCCAAAGCATATACGTTCATGGTTCATTTGCAAGTAACTTGATTTTATTTAAATACATAGTAGATGCCTTTTTACCATGTTTGTAAATTTGATATGTAGAATAGTATTTCTTAGTGTTTTTTGGGGTGCTGTGCTTATGAGATTTGTTTCATGTAAATGTAAAAGCTTAAAAAAAAAAAACCAAAAGGAGTTTTTCTCTAATTGTAAAACTGTTCTTTGAAAATTAGGAATGTAAACTTTGGCTAACACTAAAGATTTAGATTTAGTTGGTGGACAACCAACAAGCACACTCAACTATTATAATAACAATATATGTACACATAGATATATATAGTTGGTATTTTCACATTGATAAGTTTCTTTGATACTGCACATTATCTTAGATGTGAAATTTCAATTCTAACATGTAGTTTACAAGTAAAATAAGAAAAAAAGTTAGATTCACACCCTACATTTTGAGGAAATACTTAGTTAGTAGACGCAATAAATTTTTTTAAAAACTTGAAAGAAATGGTAGCTTAAGTGGTTCAAGACAAGTAAGTATTGGTTCCTTTGTACAAAAATATTTAGTTACTAAGAAAGAATCCTCACCCAAAATGCTTATCATATTAAGGTGGGGGTTTTGGGAGGGTTGATAGGTGAGTAAAAGCTTAACATCTTTCGAGTGACCCCACCTAGGCTCAAAACCCAAGTATTATGAATTGAGAAATAAGCACCTTACCATCACTCTAAATAAAGAAAAAGGTAGTTATTAAATCCTATAATTTTTTTTAAAAAAATTTGAAAGAACTTGTAGTGAGTGAATTAAAGGCTTTGGTACCATTAGGGTACATGGATTTTGGAAATTATTCCCCTTTCCTAAAATGACTTCTAGTAATTGTTGCCAAGCTTTAGTACCCAAATATGTATTTTGTTTCTACATAGACCTCAAAAGTGTCTCCCTTGTGCCTTAACCTAGTATAAAATTTGTTTTTATTTTATTTAAAGAAATGTTCCTGGGTCATAACTCATACATAATACATACTACCATGCATATGGATGCACGGTGTCTGTAAAAAATAGACAAGGATTCAAGAACTAAGAAGTAGGCAATAAAATCTGTTTTTATTTTATTTAAAGAAATGTTCCTGGGTCATAACCCATACATAATACATACTACCATGCATATGGATGCATGGTGATTAAGGCACAGACACTGTCTGTAAAAAATAGACAAGGAGGGTTCAAGAACTAAGAAGTATGCAATAAAATCTGTTTTTATTTTATTTAAAGAAATGTTCCTGGGTCATAACCCATACATAATACATACTACCATGCATATGGATGCATGGTGATTAAGGCACAGTGCAGACACTATCTGTAAAAAATAGACAAGGAGGGTTCAAGAACTAAGAAGTATGCAATAAAATCTGTTTTTATTTTATTTAAAGAAATGTTCCTGGGTCATAACCCATACATAATATATATTACGATGCATATGGATACATGGTAATTAAGGCACAGTGGAGACACTGTCTGTAGAAAATAGACAAGGAGGGTTCAAGAACTAAAAAGTAAGCAATAAAATCTGTTTTTATTTTATTTAAAGAAATGTTCCTGGGTCATAACCCATACATAATACATACTACCATGCATATGGATGCATGGTGATTAAGGCACAGTGCAGACACTGTCCGTAAAAAATAGACAAGGAGGTTCAAGAACTAAGAAGTAGGCAAGGCAGGATGGATGGACGGACGGATGGATCATAGATGGTGGGTTAGTTTGATTGTTTGGTGAAGGAAGACTTGCATTGGTGCAAGTGAAGTGAGTGACGTCCCTAGTGTGCTTTTTCTTATCCACTCATTCGCCGCGGGAATAATACGGACCTCCCAGAGTCATAGTCGTAGTCGCACCCACCCAGCTTCTGTCATCATATTGTCTGCATGTATGATATAAAAATAGAGCAAAGAGAGAAGGCAAAATTTAATTTAGCTGAGTTGAGTTGAGTTGCATTGCATTGATAAAAGCAAGGCAGGCGATTCAATTCGAATTTCAATGATGTTTCCTCCACAATGAGTTAATACATGAATGATCCAGGAAAGAAAATTAACCCGAATTAATGCAAGAAAGAAAGAACAATGCTACTTAGATGTGCAGTGGTGAATACTGCGTGGAGCGATGATGATGATGATGATGGCAATGGCAATGCGCACTGCTAATCTATTATCATTAGAGCCATTTTATTTGCTGCTGCTACTGATCAACAACATAATTTTTCGAATTATCAACGTTCAAGTAAAGCAAAGCAGGGAAAAAGCTGTTAAGGTAATGTAAGGGTAGTTGTAAAAAGGTGAACATGATCCACACTATTCCCTTATTTATCAAGCAAGCAAGAAATCAGCAATGTCCTAGGTTAGGCTAGGCTAACTACCGAATCTTGCCAATTCGATCGATCAAGTTCACACGCACTCCATTTTCAGCGATTCCGTGACTTGCGATTTTGTTTGCGTAATTTTGTCGTTCTCATCAGTTGTCAAAGCTTTATAATCGATCATGGTGTAGGTCGCATTTTCAACTTATGATGTTTCGCTTTCTGCGTTTCACTGTAAATTAAATTCAGGTGTTGACGTATGCCAGAGTTTCAGTTTCGCAACTGAGGAGGTAGGAGATTCTGAAAGGCCGGGCGGAGAAGTTCGTGCGTTTGTTGGTTCCAACTTGTAAGCGTTTGCCAGGGGAAAATTTCAGGTTCAGGTGTTGCAGAGGTAAAGATGATAAGCGTTCGCTTCTGGCGTTTTGTTCTGGTATATTTGGCTGTTTGCTTTGTTTTTGACTTGCACGCTCACGGTTGAAGTTCCGATGGTGCCTTGTTTTAGACTGAGGTTGAATTACTTCATCCTAGACAATCGCCTTGCAGGTATGAAAATACAATAGATTCCTCAGATTTTGGCCACGAGAGGCCGGTGGCTTTGATGCTATGAGCTTTGAAGTTTGCTATTGTTGGAGTTTGGTCAATTTCTTCGAGTTAGAGATTTGTAATTTTCTTGTTTGCGCGAGGTCTCTGAGTCAACAGAGGGTAATCAGGTTTTTTGGAAGGATACGTTTGACCCAGTTTTTGCAAATTCGTCTCCTTCTCGGTTTTTGCGTTCTTCTTCGCAGCCTAGATAGTTGACATTCAAACGATTTATTCTCCAACTGGTTCTCGTGAGGATTTGGAAAATTGGAAACGTTCCTTTCGTGCGTGTGGCGTTGCCGGCAAGTGGGCTTATTGTGTAAGGGCGCGAAACTTGAGCGGATATTATGGAAGGAATTGATTGTTTGTTCCGTCTTGCTGGAGTTCGCTGGCCCGTTTTAATTTTGGAAAGTAACGGCTAAATTTCATCTCGCAACAGCATTTTCAATTCCTCCTTTTTGCTATAAGAACGCCTGACACAATAATCCTTTTTCATTCCTGATCAGAGAGCAGGCTCTGCAAGCCGTATTGGCGAACCTGATTTTCAGCTGCAATGTTCCATCACAACAAAGAGCATCATAATTCAGTTATGAGGAAAATTTTCCCTCTGAAGCCTGTGCAGCACGCGAATGAGAGCTCTGCCCCAAAACTGACTGCTGAAAAAGAAAAGGGGCAAAAGAAGAATTCTTATCGAAGGGATGAGCGGGTGACTGTGGTTGAGGCTCCTGGACGATGTAATATACGAGGGCTCAAGGAGAATTCGCTTGGGACTTATCTTCGCCGGGATCATATGTCCCCCTTTAGGCCACATTCATACGGCGAGGAAAATGATCCTTACTTGAAAAGAGAAAAGAGATCTAAAATTAATTCCAAACATGATATCTCTATTGAAATCGAGGCCAGCAAACGGTCGCAGACACCAACTACTCCTACCATCTTCACAAGCGTTTCCTGCCAGGGGAAACTTAAGGCTGATGCAAGGAAACTGCAGGTTGATTACGATCAACAAAGGTAATTTATTATCTACTGCATACGTGCATGATTCCTGTAAATAAATTCGCCACGAAAGGATATTTTAGTGTTGTGAGTTTCATGTGGGAGTTATTTTCTTTATTCTCGAAAGAATTTGATTTTACTGAACGTCTGATGATCTAATGACGATCAAGTTCTCGGTGGCTATTTAAATTCCTGCGTGCGAGATAAGAGCGTTGCAACTGAACGAAAACTTACGTTAAAAACTAAACTTCTAAAGTTTTACGGGTAAAGAAATTTATGTCACGGAGCTTAATTTTTTGTTCTGTTCAAGGAGAGTTTTACATGACATTGGTTGTGTTGTTCCGGGCGTAAATGTATTTTTCTGAAACGTGTGGGGGGTTGTCGCGCATTTAAGTTAGCGGTTCCTTTATAGCGTCCACAGTCCAAAGCTTGATTTTGTTAATTTACCAAGGACATTACCTGTATAATATTTTTTTCAGGTATTACGAATTTAGTACGAGAAATTTCTCGATTTAATTGAGGAAGTACGTTTTATTTCAATTAAATGTTGTAAATCAGTTGTTTTATTTTTGAGGGAACAATATCTGCAACGTCTGGTTAGTCTGATGATTTTCAGTTTTCAGGCATCTAGCGCCCAGTACTTTGATAGGTGAGAATTCTAGTAGGCCTCGATCATCTCAATTCAAAAGCATGGAACGGTCAAGCAGTCTGCCTAGGTACAGATCGGAGGAAATGACTCTGGACCTGGAAGGGGAGGCTTTACAACAGAAACCATCCTCCAAAGATGAATGTCAGCTAGATCAAGGTAATATATCTGAATCTGTAATAGGATCCTCAGACTTAACTCAGTCACTACCGTCAGCTAGGGTACCAGAAGTTGTTCGCAAACACTCTCGGTTATTGAGGTCACATTCTTCAACTCATAGGGTCCCCAAGGACTCTCTATGTTCGTCAGTAAGTTCCTGTACAAATTTATCTAACAGCTTTAATGCTTGCCCTGTGGAAGAGAAGCAAATCAAGTCAGTGAGGGACAATCTTAGGCAACATTTTGCCAGCTCAATTCCTTGTGAGAAGAAGGAAATTATAAACTGCACTTATAAATCCGAGGTAGCATCTATAGCCGATGCCTCAGAGCCTTCTGTGGCAGCTTCAGAGTTTCGGTACCCGCCTGGTTGTACCGAAGAGATCTCTTACTATAGATCGCATAATAGTACCACAGGGGCTTTTTCAGAGGATCAGTGTAGCTTTGTTGAGAGCTCATCTAGCATCATAGATTCTGGGAAATTCTTGCCCCTGTTCAGAGAAAGGAGAGTCGACAGAGAGGTGCTGCGATTATGTCCAGGAAACAAAGAGAATTTTAAAGATACTAATGAAGCCTTGGAGAGCAAAGCAAGGGAGCAAGAACAACAAGCTCAATCCTCTGCATCGGAAATTGAACTTATGAAGCCTTACAACGAGTTGAACCTGAAGGACATTTCTAAGAAGGCGGAGATTTATTCAGATTTGTTGCAAGAAAAGGTCAGAAGATTACTTAACGAGAACCATGGTTTATGTCTTCAGCTTGCTTCTGAAATGAGAAGCAGGGTATCAGAAAGACGTGCAGCAAATGAAGCACTTAGGATTGTGAAAGAAGAAACCGGAAAGCATGTGCATTTGATTGAGAAAGAAAAAAATGCACTGCAGAACCGTCTGGAGAAGGAGTTGGACAGGAGGACTAAGGAATGGGGAATTGAACTAGAAAGGATCAAGGCGGAGGAAAAGCGTCTACGAAATAGAGTCAGAGAACTTGCAGAGAAAAATGTTTCTTTGCAAAGAGAAGTTTCATCTTTCTATGCCAAGGAAACCGAGACAGGTGGGCAGGTCAAAGGATCCGATATTTTGTGTACTAGTTTGAAAACAAAGATGAAGGAGGCTGAGAATGAGATTGCACAACTGAAGCAGTCCCTGGAAGATTCACAGACAAAGGAAAGGGAGGCCGAAGAAAAATTTGAGTCAATTAGGACACGTTATGATGCCAAGGAAAAAGAGAATCATGCTCTTCAAAAAACAACAGCAACTTTGCAGAGATTTTGTAATGATCAGGAGAGAACCATCAGAGGCTTGTTGCAAAGTATAAATGATGAAATACATGGTGCGCGACAGGCAACAAACAATCACCTTGCAACCGTGCAACTGGAAGGATCTAGGTTGATTTCCTCTCAACATAAGGAAATAAGTTCCCACAGTGATGAAAATGACCGAGATAATAGTGTCAGCAGAAGCAGTGTTTTTCTCAAACTCGATCAAGAATTGTGGTCTCTGTTAGATTACTTACAAAACCAGGCTATATCAATCATAGATGAAAGTAATCTACTTTCTAGGAAACTACTTGATATCATGAGAGTTTCTTCTGGGGACAAGAATGGAAATCAGATATTGGTACAGGAGACAACTGCACAGAATCTTGAGAGGAAGGCTGAATCGTTTCGGAAGCATTTGCAGTCGACGACGGCATTAGTGAAAGAGAAACTTGTTTTCTTTTCCAATGAAGATGCAAAGCAAAGATATTCAGTATCAAATAGTCTAAATTTAGAATATTTTCCTCTAGAGGTAAATGCAGAAGTGGGTATTTTAATATTAGGAACTTGCATTATAGTGCTATTTTCATTGGCAGTTATTATTCATTTCAACATTTGGCTAAATCAGTTCTGCCAGTCTATAACTACGCTTGTGTCGGTACAGATCAGGAAGATGGTATGTGAAGTAAAGGATGAGCTGACAGCTGAAAGAATGCTTTCAAAACTTATCAGAGATAAACTGAATATCAAAGAGGCTGAAGTGGGACGCCTAAAAGAACATGCTGTGACAATGGCAAGAAACCAAGAGCTACTGGGGACTGAAAGTTTGCAGTTTCAAAGCTTATTGGGGAGTGCAAGTCAGAGGATGGCAGATTTGGAAGCTCAGGTACTTTCTCAAACTTTGTTTCTAGTTTCTACATTCTTTACTATAATTCAAGCAAAATTTGGTTGATGACAAATTTAATATGTCCTTGTTCTTGTTTGTTGAATTTTGCTTATCCTGTGAATCAAACAGTTAATTAATAAGGACCAGACACTGAACAATCTTGAAACAGAGTTGGAAAAGTGCTTAAAAGAACAGGAAAGCTTAAAAAGGGATCTTGTAAAGGCTGTTCAGGACAGAAACTTGTTGGAACAGGACGCTGAAAGGTTTAATTGGGAGATCCAGAGACTAAGTGCAGAATTAGATAATTTCAGAAAGAAAACTGAAAAACTAGAGGAACTGGTCTTGATCAGAGATGGGGAGATTACAATTTTGAGGGAAACATATGCTGGTTCGTTGGACAATATGAGTGAGTAACAGCCATGTATGGCACTATGTCAAATTTCCATTTATTGTTGCATGAACTGTCAGACTACACTCTCCATCTTGGAGACCGTTCATATTTTTTCTCGGCCTCTTCTGTCCATGAATGTAACATGCCCTTGTATCCACATTTTTGCTTATGTAACTCCATTAGAAATTATCCTAACCACTTTTAGTTCTTCAAAGGATGTAATAAACACTACAGACAGCCACAGGATACTGAACTGAATTTCGATAGAGTTCTTATTGTAAGTTTTCTCATATTATGTTCTATCCTGCAATGCCGTCGAAGCTTACCTATTTTATATTATGTACAGTCCAATCCATTTGAATGAAACGTGAAGGTAATTGTGGCTGAGAAAAGGAAACTGCTTTTTATAATAGTGAAGGGAATGCCTGTTTCTTTAATGAATGTATTAGAATAGTTCACTGGATGATAGTTTTGTAGGTTATGAGTTTTTAGGTAATATCACAGATATTGAGAGATTTTGCATAAAAAATAATACCCGAGAAATAACAATATTAATTCTTAACAGAATTAAAAACTTTGAAATTGTCTGAACTTAACAGTGATTTTACATAAACATATCGCACCAGTGATTTGAAATTGTCTAACAGTGAACATATTAGCTTCAAATATTTTTGAAGTATTTATTTTATAGGTGAAACTTGAACTTGCAATTTATTTGTTAATAAGCTAATATGTTAACTGTAACATCATAAATAACTGTATGAAGAAACATAACGGTAGAATAGGTCAAATAAATAGATTATTGCTGAAAATAACACTGGTGTATTCCAGATTGTGGTTGCATTTTGAACAGGAATAATAAGATTGTGGGAGATTTTAGACATTCCTGCAAGAGCCAAAGTTTAAATATTTATTCCAAAATTATAAGAAAAAGATGTAGGGTTGTTTTTCAACTAATAATCTATGATGTATAAAGGACCATAGTAAGAATATTTTTGTAAGTGTTATTGGTTTTCTGTTGGAGAGTACTTATTGCCTGAGGCGATTACAACCATTCTTTGGTATCGTTAACTCTTGTATTCACAGTTACTATCTTCAAGAAATTTTATAGTGGTCTTACTCATGAGACAAGATTTTTTTTGAACTTGTAGTTAACGTCTTCATGTGCTAACGTTAGTATTTGAACTGCCACTCCATACATGGCTTGTTTTAGTGAATTCTCAGATCACACAACTTGCAGTTTGCATTCTTCAAGTTGCGATATTTGTAAACTTGACACTTCATTCGTGTCTTGGACAGTTCTCTTTATGTTCTTGTTTCTTGGAACTTTATCTCTTCATAAGTTCTTTTACACATAACTTATGATTTTATTTTGGGCTCTCATGGTTTATCAACATTGATCTACTTAGATCTTCTTTTCTATTAGTTATTATTTCACTCTTTATGGGTCTATCATAGTTTTCATATATCACACATTTACATTGTTCCAGCTCACATTCTTCAATTTGCTATTGATTCTTTATAATAACATTTGTGAGTTGATACTTTTCTATTGTCTTAGACACCTTTTGCATCATTGTTTTTCATTTGGAGCTTATGACTTCATCTTAGACTAATATGATTCATCAATCTTGATCTACTTAGGTTTTTTTCTATTAGTTGCTTTGCTCCTTATGATTTCATTATATTTTTCATATAGCATAGATTCATATTGTTCTAGCTCACATTCTTTATACTTCATAAGTAGACATAATACTTCAGCTTGTGACTTTTGGGTTCCTTAAGCAATGGTTCACAAAACTAATGGTTAGACAAGTTAATCTTAATGATGATCTAATGTGAGAAATGTGAAGACAAATTGTAATACCCTAGGGTTTAGAATTTAGAAACTTTTCTTTGTTATCCATTACTATGCTTGTTCCTTAAGATGAATGTTATATTTCATTATCTAATGTTGTCTTATAGCTTGCTAATATATGTTAATACTCTTTCTTTTGTGCTATTGACACTTGAACTTGGGACATCATAATTATTATATATCTTAAGGTTTGGACTCTAGACTCTTTGCTTACATACTATATATTAGCATTTTATTTACTCTTTTATGTTTTATTTTTAGTTGGATTTATTTTTTATTATCGTTAATAACTTTTGTTGCTCCTAAGTCTGGACACACTGGAAGGATGGTGGTGGTCCATCATTGGTACTTTATTTATGGTTAATTTTATATTTTCATATTTTATTTTATTCCATGATTTTGGAATAAAGTAAGAATATGGTTATGAGACGTTAATAGAACCCATTCTTGAACATGTAGGTTTATTCTAGTATTCTTATTACAAAATGAGGATAGAGTCTCTTACAAAATTGGGAGTAGACTTAATTTGACATGACTTAACTAACTATTTACATGACTTAGAATGCCATAGTGGTGTTTCTACAAAAATTGACACAATTACATGACAACACAAAAAACAAAAATTGAAGTAGCTTGATGTAGTTCATGTTCCAGGTAGTGGAGGCTCTTCCATCAGCTTCTTCCCTTTGTCATAAGGCTTTTGGAATTGGCAACAGTTGAGGAGTACCTAAAGTTTCTCCTCCTTTGTCCTTGGATCATGTACTGTCCACACTTGTTGTGCAATGTTGGATGAAGTAGGTACATCCCATGGGCATGACAGTTGTGGAAACATTTTTTTGGCCTTCATGCACCAAGTTGCAAACTACTATCTTTCTTCTTCAAATGCTCTAGTCATTTTCTCTAATTCTTGATAGTTAGACGTGCAACGTGCCAAGTTTGTTGCCACATCTTTCTACCCATGGTAGCTATCCTTAACAATTTCTAGTTCTGAGTTTGCCACATGTAGCTTCTGCAGTGCATCCTTCCTATCTCATACATTGCATATACAATCGTTACTTGCTACTCTAACTCATTTCTAGGCTTGACTACTATTAACATGGCCAAATTAGCATACTAAAGGTTTGCTAATCTTATGTACTTTGTTAAGTCTTTGACCTACAGGTCCTTATTTTTCACCTTAGTTTGGTGAACATGGGCTAAACTATCCAAGATGGGTTGCTAATCTGGATTTTGTGCAAAAAGAGAACTGATCTTGGCCTTTGTCATCTAGATCTCTTTTCATTGATTTGCTTGTACATGGCCACCAAATCTTGGAAATGCTCTTTGAGTCTTTCATGATTCTTGGCCTCATTTTGCCACATGCTCATTTCGATTGTTGACTTCTGGCAGATGATGCAAACTTCTTTCATCGATAAGGTTTTTTTCTCTCAAGATAAGTGACTCATGTCTTGGTTGATTCAGACTAGTTGTTCTTTGAGTTGTTGAATGCTCTCCTTGAGAACATTTTTTTTCTTCTCTATACTTGTCAACTAACCATTATCAATAGCTAACTATTTATTCTTCTCTTGTAAGGCTATGAGTGCTTTAGCATGTGCATACATTTAGGCCTCTATCATTTATGCATCCCACACTACCTTCTTCTTCTTCTTTTCTATTTTTATGTTATGGTTAATAAGGCATCTCACATGGTCAGTTTTGAATTGCTTGAGTTGGTTAGGCACTATGAATTGTACAAGATTTCTCTTTTTAGCTCTTAGACTGGCTAATTCTACTTGTAATTGTTGCACTTCATTTTCTACATATTCAGCTCTAGTCTTTGCCATGACCAACTTTCCTTATGTGGTGATAAGATCAGATTAGACTATAGTAATATCACTTGGGATATCAAAAAGATTTTGCATTACTTGGCTCATATGTAGAAGTTTGTCCAAAATATCTTCATGCTTCACAAGAGTCATTGAGGTTTTAGCAAGTATTTGAACATCCCATGCTCCAAAAATATTAGTTGATGGCACAATAGGTACATTAAATGATTCTTTGATATGGTAAGTAAGACCTTTGTAGCTCCTACTGCATCTTAGTGTTGCATGATCACAATTGTGGCACCTTCACCAATTTCGAGCATTACTTGGAATGATGCAACATTCCCTGATATCTATTGCATCTAATCATCGTCTTCTCCTACTTGGAGTGATACTTGCTCACTGGCTAGATCTGTGGATACTATGGGCTTTGTCGAGCTCTCTTGTACTTTGTACAAATTGGCCCCCTTCATTGTTTCCCAACTTATTGTTTCTACAATTTTTTGCAGATGGCTCATGGATGATTGATAATCTTGTGGTGGAAATGACGGTACTTGTTGTTGTTGTTACTATTGCTTAGCTTGGGGTTGGCTACTAGGTCCTACTTGTTTCGGTTGACTGGTAGTGGGAATGTTACTGGTAGGAGTGGAACTTGCAATGCCCTCATTGTCTACTAGCTTGTCCCATTGATCCTTCTTTGGCAACATTAGCTTGAACATTTTTGCATAGGAAGCATTTTGGGCCTTCCTAGGGACATCATTGGTGTATCCTAGGATTCCAACTTGCTTGCATAGCTTCCTAAGGAGGCAAGGGAATGGAAGTGTTAGCTTCCCTACCTTCTTCTCTTCAAACAACCTCTGCATTTCAAGGAAGAATAGATGGGCAATGTTGACATTAAGTTTTCCCATCAATATTGTACTTCCTTTGGTTGCATATGTAGATATTCTATTGAGCCTTTTTATTGGAAACAAGTCATAGGTTTCAATCTTAAAGTATATTGTCTCCTTAGATGTGAGCTCACTATAATATTTATCTTCTTTTCCATATGCCCTATGAAACCACAACCTCTTCACATCAATATCTGATCTTGTTGAGATCTGTGCCATATTTGCCCCTTTATTTAGAATGTTGAGGGCCTTTGTGATTGCCTATACTAAGTATGACATAGAGCCTCCTTCGATTTTGACTGTAGCATCCACTTACTTATTCTGCCAGAATTGGTATGTTTTCCCCAGATACCACTCACTACTATTAAATATCATAGGTCATAAAGGGGATGTTTGGAATGGTGTCTTTATAGCTTTTGGAGAAAATTCCATAAAGGGACCAAAGTTCAACTCCACAATGATTGTGAGCATGATAGATTTTTCTTGTATTTATTGGAGGCATTTAGGAGATAAGGTGAGGTGTTGCCCCTATTTAAGCACTAGTGGAACTTCTACCTCATCTTAGGCTAAGTGCTTAATGGTAGGGGTTTGTTGATGGATGCTATACAATTGAACCTCCTACTTTGAGTGTTCCACTTGGGGAGTTTGTTCTTCCACTTGGCCTCTTCCACGACCTCTTGTTCTTTTGCTTCCATGTTGGGAAGGTCCTTCAATTGCTGGTTTCTTTGGGGCCATCTGTAATCAACAAGGATTTAAAAGTATTAAAGTGTCTAAACTATTTCTTAATAGTTCTTTATCTTTCTCATGTTCTTGGTTAGATCAAGTCCTTATGTTATTATAATTGTAAAGTTATAAACATTTCAAAATTGAAACCTAGTAGGTGTTATATCCCTAATTGCTATGATCTTTTCACAGTTGTTATTTCTTTGCTTATAGTGCCTCAAAATGGTTAGAATGGTCCATTAGAAGAATTCATAAAGTTATTTGGCCTAAGTTTGATTAGTTCATGATGATATCTTTATTATTATTTTTATACGTACCCTTATACTATCTTTGAGATGTAAGAAAAAATTTCAGCTCAAATTTCTTGATGTTAGTGTAGTGCACCCCCCATGACTAAGTTGAGTGCTTTGAGATCAATAGGGTTCAAGAATTTTGAAAATCCAAGCTATGGGGATGGAGTTATGGCCTTGGGAAGTTAGTGTATAAGAGCTTTAAGGAAAAACTACAAAAACTTCTCTTCCTACAAATGAGAGGAATGAAAAATTTCACTAACTCCTACACACATATATAATATTTTTATATGCACAACATCATAGGGGCTACAACGTCATAGCTATGATGTCACCATGAAAATTTTCAAATTTTTTGGAAAAAAATAAGTCAAATGGAATGTTTGGAAGATAAGCTTTTTCAAAGGATCTTGGCCATTAATGATGCACAATTTTTGAGAATTTGGCATTCAAGATTCATAAGGAAGGAATCTTGGGCAACGAAAGTTTATAGAATGGATAGGAGATGGGTTAAGAATTTTAGACATATGGACAGATTAGTAGATGATATGAGAAGTATTTAATGGATCTTGATTATTTTTAGAAGGCACAAGATGATGTGGGAATTCTTGTCAAGTATGAAATACAAGAGTTATACAAGTGGATCCTCCCCAAAGCAGGCTCCAACCTTTAGTGCCCTTGTATAACCATGCCTGAAAGTGTCCTTAGGCACTCAAGGAGTTGAATGTAAGACATACATGTCTAGCAAAACACACATGTTAGTATTGCTAGATTAAGAAAATGATGCTATATTATACAAAACCATAAGTTATGATTAAATATATAGTGAGGTGAGATGGATTGTAGAAGGGATTGCTGGAATTGGGATGTGAGGTGTCTTATCATAGGCATAATGAATCCTTGGGTGTGATTTGTGGTTAATTTAATCATTAGCCCTTCTTTCCAAACTTCAAACCAAGTCCAAGCCAATTTCCAGTGACATCACATTGTTTTATCTCTGGAAGTCACAACTATAAGACTACCATAGTTGCAAGGAGTATTACCACTTGGTGTATTGTTCAAGGGAGAAGTTTATTCATTATACTATTTATTTTTTTCTAATATTCTTGAGAAGTCACCTACCTTCAAGAATGGGTAACATGTCTTTCTAGTGGAACCCTCAAAAATTTATTTTATGCATGGATTTTATTTTTAGCTATGTCGATCTTACCAAAGGACTATTTTCAAGCATGGGTAACATGTCTTTCTAGTGAGATGGTAAGGCAACACTTATTGTACTCTTACTTCCATTTTTTATTAGATCTACAACAAAATAATACACCCTTAACAATAGGATAAGACTTACAACAATAATCCAAGAGAATCCACAAATCCCCTTGATATCAAACCCTTTTCATTCCCACTTGGTTCTTCAGTCTTCTGTCTAGGCATAATGATCACAAGTTTATTATTAATTTTATTGTGAGAAGAATATTATTAGTTCATTGTAATAACCTCTTATTATTAGAATGGATAGATGGATGTTGTGGTCTCATTTTATGGGTAATTAGTCCCTTATGATTTGATAATATAAAAAATATTCACCTTATTGGGATTACATCTTTCTTTATTCGGTGTGTTTTATTGACAACTAATAAAAATATGCATAACTGAAGTAATGACAAAGATATTAAGAATGAAATATTATAAAAAGAATGTAAAAATGTCAAAGAATGAGATAATGATTAAGAATTTTAAAAGTATAACAAAATGAAAAGATATCAAAGAATGTGAAAATTGGTAATAAATGTGAAAAAGTATAACAAGAAATTATAAACCAAAAATAATTGTAAAACAAAAAGTTGAAAAGCATGTATTAAGTCCTAGATCAAGATAAGATATCTTCCCCATGACTAAACTCATAGATAAGTGTTTGAAAAATGGACCCTAGATCCCATGGATCACCCACTCTAGGTTTTTCATCTATCATCCTTAGTGATTTAGTTTTTCAGTTGTTGTCCCATGTAATCTTAATGGTAGTCAAATTTTGATATTGTGAGGACATATATCCTATTGGACTAGATGATCTTTTCATTTTAGAAGATCCATTTATACTTTCCTATTTATTCTTAAATTCAAATTTTATGTCTTCATTTCTCTTATGTGTTGGTGTATGATTATGGTTTAATATTTTATTTTGTAAGTTCTCAATTTGGATCATTCTTTTAGGATACAAGCTAATAAGTGAGTCAGACAGTTCCATGCATGTTTAGGAAAATTTTAGGTTCTTAGTTTTTGACCATTGGGTGTCTTTTGGTTTAGTGGCCCATGTTTCTTTTTGTACACACATTGTTTCTCATATCTATTGTGGATTGGTGTAAGGATTATGTTGACATTCTGAAGTATTAGTCCACAATTGCATCATTCTTTATCATTAGTAATGCATGAAATCCTTTGTATATGTATGGCTCCTTACTTGTCTTCTTTGGATATTTCCACATATAAATCTCTCATTCCTAACTTAGCATCTATTGTGCTAAGCCATGCTTTTCACATAATAATAGGAAATTCCCTATTATCATGCTTCACATCAATCACCAAAAAATCTACTAGATAGGACCACCCATTGATAGTGGTCACAAAATCTTCTATCTATCCTAAAGAAATGGTGATAGATTGCTAGCTCTAACCTTTTGTTGCACTTCTTTAAGGGTGGTAGGTTCCATGCCTTATATGTTTCTTGAGATATCAAATTTACTCTGGAATTTGAGTCCAATAGAGCCTTGCATGGTAAATTTCTATCTACTTGTAAATAAATTAGAGGAATTCCTGTATCAATTCTTTTCTTAAGAAGTGTCCTGGCCTTTGTCCAATCTGATACTATATCTATTAGCATGATAGTTGTAAGTCTTTTATGTGGTTATTTTAGAAGCATAGTGTTCATAGGAGGATTTTTCATAGGGGAAACTTATCTCAATGAAGTCCTAATTCTACTAGCCTTTTCTAGATTTTTCCTAAAGAAAGGATGTTTTCTTGATTTTCCTTTAGTATCTCTGGTATGACACTCTCTTTATATATTCACTACCCTTGTAGCACTTGTCTATTTAGGTTTTCATGGTAGCTCCCCCTGCATGACAGGTGGTGGCATTGGTGGCAAAGAATTGGAAGGGGGATTTAATGGGCCAATTGCTGGCAAATGTGCATAAGGAATATGATTCATCCTTAGGCCTGTAGTATTCTAATGTATAATAAGGAGAAGAAGTTTGGACTGAAGTGTTTCCTGGAGATATTGGACACTAAACATAATATCCATAAGGGTCTAGTTATCTGTATCGATATTGTTGCCTTGGTGGTGATATTGCCTATGTCTGTGGTTGCTACCACTATTGGTGATATTGCTCTTGTGGTTGTGGGTAGGCTTCGCTTGGGTGATATGTTGGCCGGAAAGATTACCTTATATTACCTTGAGGATAAGGTAGCCTTTTGGGCATCTTCTTTTCGAAAAATCTTGGATTGAGTGCATATACCCCAGATTCTTACATGTGGACCTTAATAGGGCAACATTCCTTAGGATGTTCATACTGGCATACCTTGCATCCATCCTCTTCCTCTAAACTGGAGTCAATACATTATGTTACTAAAGTAACTTTTCCTTTTCATCCATAGTCTCTTTTCTTTTTTTTTCTTGCCCCTATCAAGTGCTTGTTTAGTCTTCTCTTCCACAGTCTTTAAGGATGTAGTAAATTTTTCATCCACTAAATCCAACATGTTCTCGACCCTAGCTACTATATCATTTACTAATTTTTGGATAGGTAGAGTCTTTTTTTGGATAACATCTTCCAAGGTTTCATCCTCTTACTTGTCACATATTTGCACATCACATTTCCTTATTGATAGATCTCTATTATACTCTTTAGTTGACTCTCTCTTCTTGAGTTCTCCTTCCTCTTTTTCTACTTGATCAATTAATCTTTGAATTTGATGAGCAGTCATCTGATAGTTTTCCTTGGGCATAAACCCCAAGGGTCTCTCTCGTTTTGTTCCTCAACCCATCTACTATGTGCCTTAGTTGTTCCATTTATGAGAATCTATGGCTTGGACATATGTGTAGTAAGGAATAGTATCTACCCATTGGTGCATCAAGGAATTTGTGTATCCCTTGCTTTCATCTTTGGATCTATGTCCTTAAGTTTGATACTTGTGAGTATGTTTAATATTTATCATTGGGGAGTTCTAGCATGGTACTTCATCTTTAAATTGATTTTGGTTGTAGAGATCTGTATCGGCTTTCTACCTCTTTGATGAGTATATGAGGGAACAACTTGAGTTTCTACTAGTTACTTTTTATATTCTGTAGGACATAAGAATCATGAAAGGCTTGAAGGTGATGTTGTGGATTTGTGTTATACCCACCTTCAAACATAGGCATATTGTTCATATCAAGATAATTGACACGACTATTCCTCATATGCCTGGTTACAATATATACAGCTTCTCTTATTTTTATCATGCTATGAGTAGCCAATAGGGCTTCATCATGATTGTAGGGTTTGTATGCTCGATTGTAATGGTGTCCCCTTTGGTACCCATATCTCTCTCTTTCTTCATATCTATCCCTATTTCTTCATGGTTCATGCTCTAAATCTTCTTCATCAAAATATCATGGATGATAGTCATGTCTCATGAGCCTATTTTCTCTCCTTGTCGTGATCTTTGTATCCTTGGATCTACTTCTGTAAGTTTGACACTCATGAGTAAGTCTGATATTTATCATTGAAGAGTTTTAGCATGGTACTTCATCTTTAAATTGATTCTGGTTCTAGGGATTTATACCAACTTTCTACCTCTTTGATGAGTGTCCAAGGGAACAACTTAAGTCTATGCTAGTTACTTTCTATATTTTTTAGGACACAGGAATCATGAAATTCTTGAAGATGATGTTGTGGATTTGCATTATACCCACTTTCAAACTTAGACATATTGTTCACACAAGTCACTTGATGCGATTGTCCCTCACATGCTTGGTTGGAATATATATAGCTTCCCTTATGTTTATCATGTTGTGACTAGACAATAGGGGTTCATATGCTTGATTACAGTGGTGCCCCCATTGGTACCCATATCTTTCTCTTTCTTCATGTCTATCCCTATTCTTTCATGGTTCATGCTCTTCATCTTCTTCAAAAAAAATGTCTTGGGCAGTAGTCATGTCTATCATGAACCCAATGTCTCTCTTTATCATGATCTGTATACTTTCGTTCCCTTTGGTTAGAGTTCATTGATGATCATGAGGAGGAAGATGAAGTAGTTGGAGAACGATGCCAACTAGGTCTCCTTCTATGACTATGGTATTCATCTCTTTGTGATCTAGTAAAAACTCTTAGCCTTGAGTCTTGCTTGTACCTAGAGTCCTTTGCTTCTCTTCTTGGTGTCTCTAAAAGGGCTAAATGTAGTTGCACCTTGATAGGTTCTTCTAGATGAATACTAGGTATTTAGGAATGAGCTTCATGATCATGGTGGTGTTTCTTTGCTAGAAATGCATTGCCATCAAGTTTCTCTAGGACAACATGAAAGTTAACATGCTTTTCCTTGTTATGCTCATGTTTGGTTTCCATAGTAGTATCTCTCTGCACTTGTGCCTCTATGGGTTGATAGGGTCTTGTCATGTATTTGGTCACATGGTATCCTTCTTGTGCATGACTCAGATTCATTCTCCTTAAAGTTGTTTGAAGCATGGTGGATGCTGAATGCTATGAAGGAAAAATGATATTGTCCTATATCTCTTTCCATCTCAACTACTCATCTTAGTGAAAGATGAATGTGAAATCAAGGTAGTAAGGATCATTGTAAGCATATGAGATTCTTGTTTGCATAGGCATACTGTAGTCTTTATCATCATTTGTTTTATCATTGCCCCATTGTATCTCTTTGGTAGGTGATAGTTTTTCCTTAGTTGAAGCCATATTATAAGTGTGACAGTTTTTCCATAGTTGAAGCCATATTATAAGTGTGACACTTGATTAAGTAAATATTATTAAGATTATTTAAATATTATGAAGATTAACTTTATGGTTCTTAATACAATAAACTTTTTAAGATCAATTACTTAAAACACATTGACACATCCCTGGCAACAACACCAATGATGAGCGGTGGAGAATCCAACACTCTACCATACAAGTCACGAGTGCTCATGCATGACCAAATCATAATCTATGAATGAACAATGTTATTATGCTAGAAATTGATATTAAGTTCAAGATCGCTATCTTCTCACTTCGAGTTAGTGAAGTTTGGGTGTATCGTTTAACTCTTAGTGAGGTATATGATTATTTGATGTTGTTTGGGCCCTTAGTACTCCTAAGGTAAACATGATTAAAGATAAATTTTCTAACTCTAACTAACTTGGAAAACATAAATCTAACTTAGCCTAGTGTGATGGATATTCGATGCTAGTCTACTATACATGGCTTAGACTCATGTAGTCATCACTGGAATTACCAAGTGGTATTAGTACTAAGCAAATCAAGCAATGCCACTTTTGGATTCCCAAATAACTACACTTAGCACTAGAAACTAGTCGTATCCATTCCGCTTACTAATGATATGTAAAATAAAGTGCTTGGAATGTAAATGATTAACTAAGAAAATAGTATAGATTATGCTAAGTAAACAAATGAAACTAAGGGAATGTTGTAATCATGGAAAGAAATCTTGATCTTTATGTACATCATGAACTACATCCAAGTAAAACTCACTCGAATAAAGATTTTGAACAACTGTTAAAGATCACACTACAGGCATTCACTCTCTGTTACAACTATGAAACAAAATTGCAAGAATTTCTCTAAGACTTGGAATGAAAAGTTATAGATTATGTGCCCAAGTGCTAGTATTTATAGGGCTACACACATCCCAAAACATTGCATCAATGATGATGTAGCATGTACCACAAAATCATATCTATGATATAATTGCTATGATATATGATATTGTATCATAACAAAAATTGACTTTATCACAACACAATCTTTTTGTTGCACCATTGCTTCTTGGCAGCGAGGACATTATCGTATGTTGCAACCTAGGTCATAATGAATCTAGGGATTGCAAAGAATTTTACAACATAGCTTTTATGCAGTTTTTGAAGTATCACATTCATCTTGGAATCCAACAAAAATAATACATTTAGAAATAGTGATTGATGACATTTTAGGTGTGTAGGGGTGCATTTGACATGTTGGAATGTTTGAATAGTCATTTAAAAGATCAGTAAATTGACATAATTTTATACAACAACTAATATATCACTAGTCAATCAATCAACAAGCATTGTTAGGAAGTTGATCATGTTGCTTGCAAATTGTACATTTAGTCATGATTAGGTCTTTTTTAAGGTAGTGTGAGAAGCTAGGACCTTAGGGTAACTATAGGGTTAATACTAGCCATAATGTAACCCAACAGCTGATTCGGATATGCATGAGGGTTTCTAATCCAATAGTTGGTCTTGTCTTGCATAAGGGCTAGTTTAGATTAGTATTAGCTTTGTAGTTATTATAATATGTAATGTTAGAACCTTAAGGAAATATCATTATTAAAACTAAACAAAATCTTTATGATTAATTTATTCATTTTATAGTTAATTATAAGTTAACATTTATGTGGAAAAATATTATAGCTACACTAGAAATGTGTTTTGCAGCTTGGGTTCTACCCTCCAGTCATGTTCTAGGGAATTTGTAAGTGGATTTCCTCTATTGTGAAGGTGCTCTAACATTTTTTGTATATGTTCCATATAAATCTAGTAAGAAGTTTTGGAGGTGGTCTAGGTAGAGCTAGAAGAAGGATTAACATTAGAAGATAGGGTATCTGATGTGAACATCAAATAGGTTAATGTAACATTTCTCTCATGATGGGATCTTTCCTTGGAGTTTTGGCATGTTTGGGAGTGTCTTGGGACTATTTTGATGAGTTTAGGATGTTTTAGGGGCTATGGAGACTTGTTTGGAGGTGTCCAGATATTTTAGGCCTTGAAACAAGCATATTTGTATTTTGGCCTTGCAAGTGAGACATCCCAACTACGTTTTAGACATCTCAGCCAAGATGTCTACTACAAGACATCTTCCCCAAGATGTCTACTATGATATCCTTTACACTTGAGATTTATGTCTATTTTTTCTCATAGACATCTCACACATACTTTAATGGACATTAAATTGAATGATAAATTGGAGGAAAGATGAAGAAATAGAGGTAAAAGAAATAAATGGCCTTCTTGGGCCTTCAATTTAAAAAATAGAGTCTAGAGGGAGAACAGGAGAGAGAGGTAAGTTGAGAGAAGAGTAGAGAGAGATAGAGTCTTAGCAAGGTACCTTGGTCATCATCTATGTGAGTGTGAGATTTGGATTGAGTATCTTGTCTGTCCTTGAAAATTTTGCTTCCTTTCATATGTAAATTCTTCATTTCAATGAGAATAAAGTTTTCATTTTTCTTTTATTGTTCAGATTTGTTGTTTTTATGACATTTAGAGAGCTTTGATTGTGGAATCTATGGAAGCTCCTCATCAGTATCTCTTTTGTATTTTCTATTATGTTTTTGGCCTTCTTAAGAATTTGTAATTTGAGCCATAAATATGGAATTTACGTTGAACTCTAATTTATATTGTAATGAGGCCTAAGTGAATATTAACAAGTTAGCATGTATTTCAAGTAGTTTTCTAAATTATTATGTTTGTAAGTATTTATATACTTATATGATTTTATAAGTCAAGGATTAATTAAGTGATTGAGATTTATTTATCATGCCTATTAAGCAATTTCATAATTCTATTATGGTAAAATTTGTGATGTGACACACATTTTGGAGTTGATTTTAGTTAGGTTTTTCCTTTTCTAAAATAAGTTTTAGATATCTATAATAATTTTAGAAATATTATTATTTTAAATATCCAAATGTTGTTTTGAGAAAAAGAGAGAACATGTGTTGAAGTTAACTATAATGTTTCCATTACTGGGACTAAAAATTTGCCTATTTAATTACATTTTATGATTTATGGTAGCAAGAGTGAGTTGAGAGTGTGAATTCTTTGTTTAAGGGTTTATTGTGTGAAAGCATCAATAGCAAAGTATAAAAAATATTTTGTAAGATGATTCATTAATGTTACATTAACACAACCACATAGATGCATATGCATCAATATATCTAGATCATATGGAGATGTGTGGATGCATGCTTGTAGAAATGTTTAGTTTTTGTAATTGTACCTAGAATCTTGAAGTTTATTTTCTTAGTTTTAACTTAATTAGCAAGTATTGATAATTTATATTTAGTATCATTTGTCAAGTTTTTATTTGAGAAATTATGCATAGATGTAATCATAGTTGGTAATAAATATTGAGATTTATTTCTAATACATTGTGGAACTTTGACTTAGTGTATATTTTTGGAATTTACTATACAATATGTTCTACCAATTTTTTATATTAATTGGCTATAATTTTTACTTTTACTATTGTAATTAGAATGTAAAATTAGTATGCTAAGATCTTGAGCAGTTAATATATTTAACTTAGTTTGTCTACTAGTTAGTACATATAATCTAGAAGTGTTACAACAAGTTGATGGAGCAAATACTTATTGCGTAAGGAATTTATTTTCTACTAAATTTCATTCTCATCATATTTATGAATACTTGGAATAAGAATTTGTAATACAATGATCATATGCCTCAACCATACTTAATTATTCCTTGTGAGAACTATAAATGGGGTTGGAAAAATGATTGATATGGAGCCCCTTTGGATTTCACAATCCAAGCCCCAAAGATGTCAAAACACATTAAGAGTCTTACTAAATAGGAAAAGAAAATTACTCTTTATTCTTTCTTGAGAATTAAAACATTAAGGTATCTAATGAATTGAAGTATATAATTCAAAGGACTAAGGCATAAATTGCAAATTTCCTCATCATTATCTCTCACTCCCTCACTAGGAATCAATATAATGCTACCTATCAAGGATGATCCTCCTTTCTTTCTCTATCTTCTTATAGTCACTCTTATCATGCCTTAATGATACATTAAAGTTGCATCCAAGATTTCTATTTATATCTTCTCAGTGAGTGTTCAACTTTTCTTGGTGGCCAAATTTAAAATCCAAAACATTCCAAATGTGCCAAGAAGACTTACCAAAAATGTCCCATCTTTTAGGTAAGACATCACACCAAAAGTACTTGAGCTCATAGTTAAGACATTCTAGGATGGTCAAGACATCTTCCTAGTAGTGTTTAACTTCATTGCCAAGATGTCCCAAGGATTTGTAGCATCCTAGACTTAGAAGGTAAAACTAAAGCTCAGACATGGTAAGAAAATGCAAGCATTATCATGAAAATGTGTAAATAAGTTAAATAAGCCATAGCCAAAAGCCACATAAAAGGTCTATGGTTAGGCTATTAGGCTAGTGGAGCACTTGGTCCTACTTGTTCTACAGCAGGAGTTGATCCACTGTGTTGTACCTACTCTATTTTTGTGGTTGGAATATTTATCATTGGTGTTAAACTTGCTATAGCCTCAGTGCCTATAGGTTTTTATACTTGATATTTCTTGGGCAACATTAGATTTGAAATATCTACATACAAGGCATTTTGGACTTTTTGAAGAATATTACTTGTATAATCTAAAATTCCTACTTGATTGTATAATTTTCTAATAAGACATGGAAATGAAAGAGTGGTTTTCCCTATCTTCTTTTCCTTGAATCTTCTATGAATTTCTAGAAATATTAAGTGTGATGTATTTACCTGAAAATTTCCCATTAGAATCACACTTTGGTAGCATAGGTAGAAATTTTGGAAAAATGTAATATGTTTTAATTTTGAAATATATCTTCTTTGTAGTAAATAATCCATTGTATTCTTTTTTGGTAGTCCCATATTTCCTTTGTAACCATAAATTCCTTGCATATGTGTCAAATCATGTAGAGATTTATGTAATGTTGGTTGCAACATTTGGTAAATTTAGTGCCTTGTTAATATCTTCAATTGAATATGACACTATTACTCCCTCAATCTTAACAATTGCATCATCATGTTTATTCTAATAAAATTGATGGACTTCTCCCAAATATCATTTATCATTACTTGAAATGGTGGGTCAAAGAGATTAGGCTTGGAGTTGTTTGTAAACCTCTACAAGTGTGAACTCTATGAATGGGTTGAAATCCAATTCCATTATCACGCTAGTCATGATAGACTTCTCCTTAATAACCTATAGGCACTCATTGGAGAGTGTGAAAAGTTTGCTTTGGAGCAGGTGGCACATCAACTTTTACTTGTGTAGATTTCCTTGTTGTAGGAGTGCATTGTAGGATTGAATATGATTATGCTTCTTGCTCCACGGGAGGAATCTTATTTCATCTCAACCTCTTCCTCTTTTTCTAGACCTTTTTTCTCTTGGCTATGATGGTTCTCTAGCTTTAGGTATTCTTTTTAGCAACATCTGCAATCATAGGAAATTTCAAGATTACTTGAAAATTTTAGAAAATTCAAAAATTTTAGAATATTTCTAATGATTTGTAACCTTCCATCGGATTCTGGGTTTTGATAAATAATATTACATATAATCAATATTTTTTTAAATTTGGAATGTAAACTTTGAAAATTTGTTAATTTTTAGACAAATCCCTAATTTGAAAAAAATTCTTATTTAACTATATTTTCAATAATTAGAAATAATTTTAGCTTGAACAACTTGTCACTGTAGTGCCTAGAAAATTTGGTTGTTAGAAGAACTAAAAGTCCTAGGTACAATAGCCTAACCTTGAATCCCAAGGACCTCCAAGAAACAAGATCCAAGGTGCCTTGGACAGTTTGGTTGTTAACCTAGGAACTTAGAGAATGTAAATGGAGAAAATAAAATTGTAGATTCAACAAAAAATAGACATAGATATTGAATTCAAAATAAATTTTTCACAACAAAAGAATGGTAAACTATATTGAATAGTAAGAAAAATGATTAAAGTTTGGAGTTTGATTATGTACAGATTATTACTGAAATGCACAAGAAAACTATTCAAATGGAGTTTGAAGCCTGTTGGAGTTGGTAGATTGTATTTTTTAGTTGAACTCCATGATCTAGGTACTTTCCAAATCCAATCTCTTACAACTTCTTGCTAGTTTCTATTCAAATTTGCAACTTTGACTACTAGTGGTGTGAACTCTTGTTCGAATCGTGCTATGCTAAGGGTCTTTGGTGCTTAGCATGGATGCCCAATGGAATTCAAGCACTCAAGGTTGCAAAAGGCTATTGATTGTAAAGGTTTGGAACTCAAAAAATGTTTTAGAACATGAATAAGGTGTTCAAGTTTGGCTTTTATAGGTTTTAGGTTGCAAATTTCTACCATGATTATTAATAGATTGGTATTTATTTGCAGGCATAATGACTATGATTTCTAGCATAGTTGTTGATTTATAACAAGTTTTGATGCATCAAAGCCATCAAAATTGATATGAATACTATAAATAGTAAATGGACTTGTGTTACTACACTAGCCTTGGAGGACTATGCTAGCATTTGTTGGAATTTGCTAGAAATGTGGTGATGACACTGACCATGTGAGGATTGCTGGAAATCCATGATAACTATGCTTTCCATACTGCCACCACTAGAAACTATCATGCCTATGCTAGACACTTCTGGGACAATGGAACTTCAATGCTAGATGTGTGTAGCTATGCTAGGTTTTGTGGTGACTATGTTGGATTTCGTTGGAAAAATGAAAATCCAACACCATCTATGCTAGGGGTAGGTGGTTTTAGTGTAGTTGAGATGATACCTCCAAAAAAACCAACAAAAATGCCAAATCTAGTAGTCTTTAAGGCATTTTTTTCCTTCCCAAGCCCATATATAGACATAACATTGCTTTTTCCACTTGGAAAGTTATGAGGCATTTTAGCCTGAAAAAGTTAAAGTATGCAAGATTGTAGCCCATGGGCTACAAACCTTACATTTATAATGAAATCTTGTTTTAATTTGGATGGTGAAGGCTACAAGTTACAACATGCATTTTCTAGGTGGTGTTTCATTAGTACCTCTTTGTTTATGTTTGGAGGATTGACCTAAGAGACATCAACAAAGAATACAAAACACCACTGTGAGTCCATCACTGACATTTCCTCTCAACGTTTGATCTTGTAGTGTCAAACCATGCCAAAGAATGCGTGTGATAATGGGATAAGATTATGATGAGGTGGGAAAATTTGCAAGTTATACTTGTTGCACAAAGAAATGGTTATGAGGATTAACAATGAGTTTCATAGGCTGACATCATGGCTATGATATGACACTAACATGTTGAATAATTAGTTAAGGCTTCACACTTTGTGCTTTAAAGTGTTGGTCACTTGGTAATATTTTTGAAGAACCAACCTCTTACTCCAATGTTTCTTTGGCTGTTAGGCTCCTCCATTTGCATCTTTGAAGATATTAATTTTTCTTTTGATCTTGATTGGCCATTTGGCTTCTTGGTATTTTTCTTTGTCATTTTTTTAGGGGACAAACCTTCATTTGGTTTCATTGCCAAGCCCTAGTTTGATTTGGTTTTCCTATTGAATGAGATGTGTGACATTCAATGGACTTGATGGTGGAGTATGAAAAAGGAGATGTCAACTGGCCATAATGCATGAGTGTTAAACATAGGTTATAATTGTCATTTAGAAAAAGGAAGGTCATAATAATGCTACAAGTTTAGAATCAAGGGGGAATAACGGGAGTGATGTGAAGCAAGCACTCTTGGTAATAGGAAGACAAAATCATCAAGTCTTACACATCAAGATCACGTGGTAACTTGTTACTCAAATGAGTTGCACCTTTTCAATGACTCTAGGCTTCATCTTGTAAGCACAACTCCAAGAAAATAACAAAACAAGACAAAAAAAGCATATTTTCATAATAAGATGCATAGGGATACATGAAAAAATCAACAAACTAGGCCACCAAAGGTTACATTTGTTACATCCAAAAGGGATCTACATCTTGACTATAGCTATTAGAAAGTTTTTTAGTCTATTTGTTGTGGAAAAAGAGGTAAAAAAAGGAATACTAGCTCACTTGTTATTGGGGCACTATGGTCATGGATGTTGATGTTGATACTTGTAAAGAATACATGTTAGATGTAATAATATTTAGATAGGAATGATTGACCAGATTGGCCAATTCACTCTCATCCATGTCCACTATTCTGAAGGCTCCATTGCCATAGGCCTTGGTGATTAAAAAAGGTCCTTCCAACTTGGCTAAGAATTTGTTTGCATGCTCATGAACATCTTTGAGGACTAGGTCTTCCTTCTTGATATTTCATTTATTTAGCTCATGATGAAACTGTTGTTTTTGCCCCTCTTGGAATTGCTCGATGTGAGCAAGCATTCATATTTGGTGCTTCTCCACCAAGTCCAAGTCCATGATATGTAGCTCCTTATTTTGTTCATCATTGATGAAGTCTAATAGAGCCACTTTGAGTGATGGAACCTATAATTCAAGAGGAAAAATAGCTTTAGATCCATAAACTAGGCTATATGGGGTTACACTAGTTGTATTTTGATAGGTTGTTTGGTAGGCCCAAAGTGCATGAATAAGCCACTCATGCCACTTTCATCTGCTATTGTTCAGTATCTTGTTAAGTTTACAATGGCCTTGTTTCTAGCTTCAACTAGTCCATTGGCTTGGGGGTAGTATGGTGATGAAAATGAATTCTTAATGCCTATGTCATGACAAAAGTGTTTCGTATCCTAGCTATTAAACTATGGTTTATTATCTGTGACTATGGTCATAGGTATGCCAAAATAGGCTACTATATTATTGAGTACAAATGTATAGACTTGTTGAGATGCTTTCTTCCTTAAGGAAATAACTTCAATCCACTTTGTGAAGTATTTGGATGAAACTATGTCTCAAAAAATACTTAGGCATTATAGGTCCAATGATGTCTAATCCCCACTTTGGAATGACTAGGTTATTTGAGTAGTGTGTAACTAAGTTGGTGGCACATGTATTAAGTTGCTATGCCATTGAAAAGTGTCATAATTTTTAACATTTTTTAGGTAATTGTTTACCATATAGGACCACTAATAGCCCAATGATCTAACTTTAGCACCCATGGCTTTAGGTCCTATATGTTTTCCACATACATCCTCATGAACTTGCTCAAGGATTGTGCAGGCTTTGATTTTTCCCAAACATACTAATAATATGTCATCATAGGACCATTAACATAATGTGTTATCATCTATGATGAAATACTATTTTGATCATTTATGTAGAGCGTCCTTTTGAGAGGTAGCTAGATCTTGTGGAGATTCACCATGAATGAGATAAAATCTGATATTGTCATACCATTCCCTTGGAGGGGTGGTACTGATGGAGGTTGCAAATTTGTCATAAGTGTTTTGCATGATGAAAATAACATAGTTCACACCTAAGGAAGGTAATTTTCTAAATACATTAGGTGTCACACTAAGAGCTAAGGTTGTAATGGCATCCACTAGTGTGTTCTCGATTCGAGGTACATGTTGGATATTAATGTCTATGAATTGTTGTATTAGTTTTTTTCTTAGGTCACAATAAGATTACAAATGTTTGGATTTGCATGCATAAACCTTGATTACTTGGTTAACCACAAGTTGTGAATCATCTTTGATCTTTAGACATTTAATTCCTAGGTCACAAGCTACCATCATCACCCTGATCAATCCTTCATACTTTACTACATTCTTGGTACATGGAAATTTGAAATGGTAAGTGAAGGGTTAAATTTCACTAGATGGAAATGTTATGATAGTAGTAGCACCTACCTTGTAGGTATTCAAAGCTCCATCAAAGTGCACAATTACCTCATAGTTCTTGGGTATGTCATTAATAATGTTGATGTGTCCATATGGAAATTCAAGGTTAATGGTTGTATGGTTTTCTACTAGTGAAATAGTAAGTTGTGTGGCTATACCTTGGCCTTTTGTTGATGCTTGAGAGATATAATGTAGGTAAAATTTGACTGTTATGGATTTCCAATGGGAAATATGGCTACTTTCATAGATATTGGTTGTGATGGATCTAAGTACATTATCTTTGCAAATGACATTGACTTGACTCCTAAAGAGGTAGTATCATCACTTCTTCAATGAGAAGACTAGGGCTAGAAAATACTTTTCTACTTCAATGTATTGAGTCTCATAGAAAATAAAGGCATGAATTAAGTAGTACATAGGTAACTTTGCTTCATCATCTTGTTTCTGATAGTGTAGAGAGGCAAGAGATGTGTTGGAGAGGACAAGGTAGATGTAAAAAGGTTTATTCTTTTGCGATAGATAAACTATAGGTAGTTGTGCCAACTCTTTCTTAAGCTTTTCAAAGGCTTATTAGCATTGAGCTGGCCACTCATGGTGAACTCCTTTCTTAACTAAGTGTTGCATGGGTTGTAACTTATTTGTAAGCCTAGTGGTAAACCTATGGATAAATTCCAATCTACCTTATAATCCCCAAATATTCTTAAGGCTAGTAGGCACTACCAAGTTGGATGTGGCCTTAATCTTATCAGGATTGACACATATTCTTACTTTAGATACTACAAATCCAAACATATCAATTTTAATGCCAAAGACATACTTCTTGGGGTTAAGCCTAAGCTCATATTTGAGACATTTTTTCAACACAAGGTCAAGGTCATGTGCATGATTTTTGATCACTTTGGAATTAATAACTATATCATCTACATAGTCATTAAACAATTCTATCATATAGTCACTAAAGATATACATCATCACTCTTTGGTATGTTTCTCCTACGTTCTTTAAGCCAAAGGAAATCATGGTGTAACAAAAGGTACTTGAAGGAGTCACAAAGGTCATACTAAGTTGATATTCTAGGTTGATCCTAATTTGATTATATCCTGAGAACCCATCCATGAAGGATAGCAAGGCATGTTTGATCATAGTATTAATAGTTTGGTTAATACTAGGCAAAGGAAAATCATCTTTGATGGTTGCCTTGTTCAAGTTTTGAAAATCAATACATATACATATACATATACTTCTATTTTTCTTAGGGACTACCACCATGTTGGATACCCATTCTGCATAATTGACAACTCTAATGAAACCAACTTGGTATAATTTTGTGATATCTTCATGAACTAACAAGGCTAAATTTGGTCTATTCTTATGAAATTTTTACTTAATTGGTCTAATACTAGGATTGAGTATGATGTTATGTTGCATTAGGAACGGGTCAAGACTTGGAAAATCTTTATATGAATAGGAAAAGATCTTAATGTTGTCATGGAGGAACATGGTGATGTATTGAGCCTATTGAGGTTTTAGTGAGAAATTTAATTTTACTATTTTCTCCTCAACACTATGTGTCATGATTGCAACCTCAACTAGAGAGTCTTTGGTTATGTCACCAGCCTTAAGGTCAAGGGTTTTGACTAGGTTTTAAGGCCATTCTAGAGGTTTTTCTATAGAGGCTATGTGGTTGATAAGACTCTTAGGATCAAGATCTAGGAAATTATGGTCAATAAATCATTTAACATTACCATGAGGTCCACTTAGGTTCAATGGTAAACTGATTTTCTTCTAGGTGTCCATACTCTGATCCTACATATCAACCATAATCACATTAAGTGACACCTAAATAAAATAAGAAAACAAAGGCAAAATGATTTAAAATAATCTAGCAACTATGCATAGATCAACTAAAACATGCTATTTCATGGTCAAATTAGACACAAAAAAGGTTAACAAAGGCTATAAGAGGTAGGTGAAGATAAATAAGATGAAATGTCAAACAAAGGCTAAACAATGGGAACACTTTGTGCAATGGGACCAAGTAATGCTCCAATGACCAAAAATGAAGACAAATGACATCATAGGGCTAATGAACAAAGGTTAAAAATGCATAACAAGATCAAATCAAGCCAAAATATAGTGATATAAGGCTAAACCAATCAAGGTGGGAAACATAAGGTAAAACATGATTAATATTAGTTAATTAGGGTTAGAGTTTGCTAGTTTTAGGCCTTATCAGGACATGGTGTAGGTCTATAGGGTTGACAAGTGAGTTTGAATACATGATGAGGTTGTTTAGAGGTTGTTTGAAGTCAAAATGACATATTCTTTTGTGACTATGCTCAACTCTCTTGGTGAGTACATTGGCCAACATAGTCAATCTAGGCCCAACGTAGTTAGCATCAATAGGTGGTTTCCCAAGTTCGTTGTGGCTAGTTTTGAATTTCTAATTACTTGTATGACTAGCGTAGTGGATTGGGATTGACAATTGATGAAGTTTAAATTAATTTTCACCCTTCGAAAGCTAGAAATGATGCTTAAATTGATGACTACATTGGCTAGCATAGTCCAGGCTTGCTCCAACATAGATGCATGTGAGAAATGAGTTTATGGGATTTTAGGGTTGAAACTAGTGCTTCACTAGCTTCCTAGGGTGGTGCAGGGTTTTGGAAGGACTGAATCAGACATTTGAAAAGTAAAATAAGCCATTGAAATTGGTTTTTAATACCATTTCCCACTGGACTACACTAGCTAGTGTAGTTCAATATGGATCTAGAATAGAACAACTAAATCTAGTGTTTTCATGGTAAAAAAAGGATGCAACTGCATCTGGGTATGGTCAAGCAAGGTTTTAGGCTTTCAAAACAATTTTTTAGGTCATTTGGAGTGTTGTGGCATTGGTCAAACTTGTCCAAAATGATGACTACACTAGGACTATGGTGGCTAGCATAGTCTTGACCTGTCTCAGCATAGTTGGGATATGTTGTAGGCTTTTAATGGCTAAACTATGTCTATATTCAAGGTTTTAAGATTTTTGGAGTTTTTGAATCAATTTTTTTGTTCATTTTGAGTTGTATAATGTTAATCAAACCATCCTAGGATCATGACTATGCTAGGACTACGCAAGCTAGCATAGTATAGGGTTGCCTCATTATAGTACTATGTGAATCCTAACTTTTGATGGAGTTTTATGTTCAATCAACTTAGTTTTTGGGTCCTTGATTCATTGGTGTTTACAACTAGGGTTTTGGATTAGTTTTGATGGTTATAGTGTTAGCATAACCACTCTAGAGCAAGGATTAGTTTGGACTACACTATCTAGCATAGTCCTAGCTTACTCCAGTGTAGTCACACATAAGTCTTAACTTCAGGCAGGTTTTCATGATCACTTAACTAGGCTTGTGGGTTCCTAGGGTTACTGGTGTTCCCCTCCAAGGTTTTAGCCTAGGATAGTTTATTTTGAATTTTGTTTAGGCATTGAAATGATGATTTCACATTTGGACTATGCTAGCTTGTGTAGTTGAGCCTAGCCTCAACATAGATGAGGTAAATCTAACATTTCCAAGATCAAAACAAGGTGCAATTGTAGCTTGGTAAAGCTAAACAAGGTTCTAGATTTTCAAGTAAGGTTCTAGATTGTTTGGAGTGTCAAACCACTAGTCAAATCAAACTAGGACCATGACTGCATTGGGACTATGTTGGCTGGCATAGTCCAAACCTACTCTAGTATAGTCACAACATGAATCTTTGATTTTGGTGAAATTTCATGGTTGATCGGTTGGGATTTTGAGTTTTTTGGATTGCTAGTTTTCAAAAGCTAGGGTTTCATGCCTAATATGATTAGTTTTGGTGGTCATTTGGACGTCAAAATGGCCATACACCATTGGACTACATTGGCTAGCATAGTCCCAACATAGATGTTTGGTGCATGGTGAGTTTTAGTTGTTTTTGACTAAGGTTGCAAGGTTTAGTGGTCTCTAAAATCTCCAACATGGTTCTAAATTTGTGATGATGTACCAAAAAGTGGATTTGACATGTTCATTATCAATTTTAGAATCTTCATAGGTGGACTACACTAGTTAGTATGCTACTAGACTTCTCCAATGTAGTCACAAGGTTCATGTGTGTTTTGGATGAATTTGGTTTCACTACTTAGCATTTTGAGATTATTGGAATTCTTAGAAAGATGTGAATGCAAGATATGGTAGTTTGGAGATGGCTATTTACATTTTTTGATTCCATCTCATCCAACTACGCTAGTACTATGATGGCCAGCGTAGTGAAGGTTACCTCCAGCATAGTACCAAAATGAAAGTAGATTTCATCTAGTTTTTACTTGGTGATTTTCCATTTCAGGCTTACTAGGAGTTCTTGGAAGGTGTGGTATTCAAGGTATGTTGTTTTAACTACTACTTTTGGCTTTTGGTATCGATCCTCCATACATCTATGTTGGGACTATGCTAGTTAGCATATATGCGCTTATGCCTTGCATAGTCACAGGTTCGGGATGGAATTTAACTTTTTTTGGATTAGTTGTTTGCTATTTTAAGACCATCGAAGGTTCTAGGGTGATGTTAAGGTTAAAATATGTTAGTTTGAAGGTTATTTGATTTTTAATGATTCATCCTCTTCCAACTATGTTGGAACTAAGATGGCTAATGTAGTCTTGGCCATCCCTAGCATAGTCTAAAGGTTGGAGTAGGAAATTTTCCATTTTTGTTTGGTTTTCTTGGATTTCAAACTTATTGAAGACTTTGGGATTTAAGGTGTGTTTATTTGGAAGCTATTTTTGGTTTTTGGTCTTTATTATTTACTCAACTACACTTGGACTATGTTGGTGAGTGTAGTTGAGATCTTCCACAATGTAATCCATACAAGGAAAATGTTTTTTTTGATGGTTTTGACTAGTTTTAGGGAATTTTGAAGTTGTTGGGGGGGGGGGGGGGGGGGGGGGCAGGGGTTTGGTTAAATGTTTTGCATTTTGTGGTAGTTTTGGAGTCAGTTGAGAGTTTGGTTGATGGCACAAGACATCATCCCACTTGTGACTATGCTGGGTAGCATAGTTAGGCTGCTGGTCAGCATAGTTGCTCTAAATAGCAAGTCTTGGTGCGAGTTTTGACTTTCCTTGGTGTCTAGTTTCCATCAACGTCAACACTTGGTAGTATTTGAAATTTGAAATCCTCAAGGTTTTTGGATGCTTAAATCCTAGCATAGTTACTATAGAGAAGTTAAAAATCCAAGTGTTTTAGGATTTCTGTTGACTTGTTGGAGAAGCACCTAGTGGGCCCACTTTAAATTTGAGCTTTGCATGAACTAATTTTCCACTCACCTAAATGTATTACAACTTTTCAATTATGATCATTGAGTTAAGTTGGACTTGGATGAATGTTTTGAGGAAATGAGGGTTTTGAAGGTAGGCACATAAGTTTGGGAGTGATTTCCAAATTATAGTTTTGGACGAATCATAATCTTCTCATCACTTCAAAGCTTCAATGCATAGCACTAGAGTTTTGATCTTATTCTAGCCTCTACTACCCCTACTTTCAATGTTACCTAGTCATTCTACATGTAAAAGTAGGTGCAGTTGCCATGAGGCCTCCCAAAAGCTCAAGGATTTTAGTGGTTTTTGCATTGTTCATGAAAATGTCAAAGAGGAAGGCTTCAACTAGCAAGAATCCAGTCTTAGAGAAGGTTGACACTACTACATAAGGCCTCTCTAACTTCCCATGACCATTGATTGGTGAAGTCTCCACTGCTATGTCTCATAGGTACACAAATCCTAACCATTTCATGTAAAATTTTATTGGAATCCTAGGCGTGTTTGATTATGTTGGGTAGATTTGAATTTTACAAAATTTCTACATTAGGTCTAGGCTATGTTTATAAGTTTTTGATATTTTTTGGTTTTGGAATTGGTGTACGTTGTTTCAATCTTTTCTATGCATATTCTTATGTTTTTGGTTAAAAAGAAACACCACTTTTGTATTTTTTTTTTGTATAATTTTTTTTGGAAATTTTAGTTTTTATAGCCATGGGGTCGTAGTATTATGTTTAATGGTCAAACTAATTTTTGAACCACTAGATTCTGACTTACAGTGAATTCTCTATGAGTTTTTTCGTAAGCTAGTACATAGTAGGTGTTTAATTTTTGGCCTTTTTATGCTAGTTTGGTGTTTTTTTTATGCTAAAATGATTAACAATTTTTGGGTTTTCTAGTTTTGGATTCTTAGTTTATTATTTAATGATTTTGACAGCTATGGAATCACTAAATTTGGTGACATGGTTAATTTTCTATGTGTTTTTTCATTGATTGGTGTCAAATGAGGTTTTTGGTTTTCACGGTTTTACCCCTGTGAAGGTGGGCAACGTTGGCACTTTGAAAAGGCTTTTTAGAAAATTTCCCAAGCTTCTAGCAATGCTATAAGGTGTTAGGGAAGGTTTGGAAGTGGTTTTGGCTAAGTTAAAAACTTTTTCATATTTTTTATCTATAAATTACTGTAGCCATTTTCTATAGCTTTGGTGTTCTTCTGCAATTTTTGTTGGATTTTGTTAAGGCTTTGGGTTGTGTTTTAAAGTTTTCCCATGCTTTCAACTATATTGTAGATGTTAAATTTTATTTTAGTTTCATGCCCACATAATTCCTAGCCTTAGAAAATTTTTTTAGTCCTAATCTATCATTTTTATCCCAGTGTAAACTATTTTGTATAGTTGTAGTTTTGGCTATGAAAACTACAAACCTTCCTATCTTTGTACACGTAGCATTGGTATTGTTGGTGTGTTTTTATGGTTATGTTCCAATATTCACAAGGTTTTTTTACACGTATTTTAGTTCTCAACAATCATTTTAAATTCTCTAAAAATTTTGGCTAGCTTTCTTAGTGTTTTTACTATAACTAGTTTCACTGTTAACTAGGATTTCTAGTAAATTTTTTTCCAAATTTAGATTGGTGTTTGGGGAGTATTGTAGTAAGTAAAAGCTAGTTTTCATGTATTAGATGTTTCTACATAAAAATTTCCACAATTTTTTAAATGTATATCTTATCATAAAAATTGCCATTAGTTGTTAGTAGGCTACTTGGTTGTATTTGGTTTTTCACGAAAGTTTATCCTAGTTTTGGTTTTGGTTCTAAGTGTTGAAACTATGGATTTGGTTATTTGGTTTACATGAAAATGTTGATTTTGAAATTGTAGTAATTTTTTCTATTTAAAATATTTTCATATTTGGGCATGATTATTCATGATCTTAATGGTTGTTGTTGTTGTGTGTAGGACCTTTCTCAAACCCATATTAGTGGTTATTGAGTTAGTGGGATTACTTTGCTGTATCCATACATTGGGGCCTAACATGTCAGCTACACACATGATGTTGTAGAATGGATATTTGTGGTTTAAACTAGGGGAAAAGGAGTTCCTAACAATTTTATTGCAAAAATTTAGTGTGATCGTATGGTCACACTTAGTATCTTACATGGCAGCCATCATTGTTGAAAATCTATTGTCTAGGTCCTCCAGCTTGATCATCAAATTCCTTGAAGATGATCTTCAAACATGCGTGGAGGGTGAAGTTCTTGATGGTACTTATACAAGAGGGACTTGAAAGCTGTCCCAGGTTTGGGACATGCCTGAGGTCAACTTGCATAACTTCAACAACACTTTGCTAGTTGGTTACCATACCAACACACTATTTTAGAACCCTCCTGATATTGTCTACCTCATGGAAGGGTAATCATGGCTTTAATTTTTCCTTTTTTTGGCTATTTTACTTATTATTTTTATTATGCTACTTAACTTTAATGGATTTTCTTGCTTGAACTATTATGTTTGTGGGTATAGGATGGATGACAAAGGCTTCATCAAAAGTGACCAACTCCTGATCTTGACTCAAATGGCATTGAAGGTTTTTGCCAAAAGCCTCATAGTGAGGCTTGCAGTGGTGGAGCAACTCAAACATAACTTGGGTGGGTATACCACATGTTATTCCAATGCCTAACAAAGTTGTGTAGCCAATGGGATGACACATGGTTGGTGGGACAAATCAGACCTTGCCTACATATCCATTGAGGGCCCCATGCTACCTTCTTCTTGCAAGAAAGGTAAGAATTATTTTTTTGTTTTTTTTTATTTTTATGTCAACATTTTTATGGTTTCATGGTTATAGGTGTTTTAGGATTTAAGTGTCTAAAAGGTTTTATTATCTTTGATTAGTTATACTTGGTTTTAATTGGTTATACTCATTATATTTTGGTTTTATGCAACATGCTTATGCCAATGCTGATTGGTCTCTTCTTGTATTGTATAGGCTACCACCTCCTCCACTATCATGTTGGTCATTTTAAGATACTTTGAGAAGATTCTCATCCTCAAGTACGGTGAGGTGGATTAGACATAGTAGTCGTTGGCTAGTAGGACACCTAGAAACATCTAAGCAAACATCATTGATGCCAATTTGCTTAATCTATTCATGGCACCTAGCTTAACCATTCCTACCCTCGAGATGATGAACAACATCGACTCCTTTGAAAAAGAGATGAACAAGTTCATCACTTGGGTTCATGATGTGCCTATCACCCTAGCCATCGATGAATCCATCTTTAGTGACCTCTTCGGCATTCCTTGTGAGGGCCTAAAGATTTTCACTAAAGCTAGTAAAGAGGTGGACTACCAATAGGAGGTGAAGGAGTGCTTAGACACTTGTCATGGCCACAATACATTGTCTCTTAACTAGTTCAAGGTTGAAGAGGCTAGAGAGGCATATCCCTTGTTTTGCTTTAGAGCGTTTCACAAGTTGTTGTTGTAGGGTAAGACCATAGGCATTGAGTAGACATGGACCATGAAGAAGGTCCTTTTAGAGGATGCTCAATTGAACTAGGGTACTCACTTGGCTTCTAGTCTACATGGGGAGATCCTTAAACACTGTGACAACCTCATGAAGAAATGTCACATGCATTATGCATTTTTTGCAACATATTGAGGAGGTTCACAAAGTTCTTGGTGGTGAGGAAGGATGGAAAATGGGTAATTCAAGATCAATCCCAACTCTCCAAGCCATGGGTAAAACATGTTTATCCCACCATCTAGGCTTAGAACCAACCAAAGGATGTTAGAGAGTCACTGCTTGTTACCACCAAGGAACTTAGTGATAGGCATTGTGCTTTCCTTGACATCATGGAGATTGAACCCCAAGTTAGGTGTGGAAATATTGAATGGCCAAGACATTGTAGGCTAAAGCTAAGGGTGAATCTAGAGTTAAATTGAAGAGGGCCATGGGTGAGGAAGCAACCCCAGCCATTGAGTAACCCTCCAAGAGGAGAATTGTTGTTAGAATCGGCAGAGCATGTGATGTGGTTAAAGGTATGTTTTAGTTTGTTTTATTTTTTTGTTATGTTCTATGTTATTATTTTTTTAAGGAAAGATATGCTAGGTTATATTATGTTTTGCTCTTGTTTTTCCTGTAGGCAAGCAACAAGTGTTTGTGGCCCAAGTAGTAGTAGTGGTGGAGTAAAAACGCCTAGAGGAGGAGCTCCTACAATGTCATGAGAATGTATCTAATGTTTCATTAGATGACTTTGGTGCCATAGTTGACCCCTCATAGCTAGGTGAACCCCTTGTCATCATTTTATATGATGTTTAAGGTATGTATGCCTCTTGCTTCATATGCTTGAGTTTTTATATTTTAGTTTAACTTGGGTCTTAATCATTTGTTGAATGTTATGCTTTTTTGAGCTACTATGCCTCAGCCCACTACCACAACCTCCATGTTTCACATGAAGCCATGGGTATACACTCTTCATAAGAGGGAATTCAAGTGGGGGATGGCTAGGGACATGATTGATTAGTTGCAACAGGTTACTCTTGATGTTGGTAAGAACTTAGTTTATCTTGCAGTTATATATATATATATATATATATGGCTTATAGTTGTATTGTTTTTGTTATTTTTTTGTTTATTTTTTTTGGTTATTTGGTTACTTATTATTTTTGCCTATTTCTTTTTATGTTGTTTTTAGTGCCTAAGCTTAGATGGGATCCTAAGTACCCCGTTGAGATTGATGCCTTACCCCAGCTTACTGTCAAATGTGTAGAGAATGTTCCATGAAGGTTGTATGAAAATGCCACTGAATGTGCATTTTCATCCACCAAAAAGTGATGGGAAACCCAATGTTCCAACAAGTTCTTATGGAAACATGTTGTAGCATTCAAAAGGAAAAATAAAAAGCTAGTTGAGGTGGACAAAGATCTTAAAGATCATAAGGAATTTCTGAAGGCCCATGTGGCCAATTGGAGTTCCTTGTGCACTAAAGAGATCAAATGCATGCAATACTGGAATGCCATCCATGGAAATGTTACCCTCTCTAGAGAGGTTACTAAGCAGAAGCTTCAGATGGACTTGTTGGCACATAAGGCTAGGAAGTAGAGAGACTAATGTGCCTAGGTTTTTAAGTGGGATTGGGCATAGAAAGATCACAAAAATAAATATAAGGCTAAATGTGAAGCCTATCTTAAGTGGTTAAAGAAGGAGTCGACTGAATAGTTCAAGTTAGAGTTGTTCATGAAGTGCATTCAAGCAGAGGGAGTCTTCAAACTATTTGAAGGCTCACTAATCATGGTTGAGTTTCCATATTCTTAGGTCTTTACTGCTTTCGAGGAGGTGACTACTAAGAAATCTTCATGGGAGCCACCTATGTGGACTAATATCAATGAAAATAACATCTTGAAAGGTATCAATTTTAAGAAGGTGGACTGGGCCCACATTACCAAGGAATAAATCCTCCATTAGAAGATGTCACACTTGACCCCGTCTAGGTTTGCTTATTGTATTTTTTAGCATATTTAGTTTTAGTTTGATATAATTTATTTTTTATAATTTAGTTTCATACTTTGTTGATTATTGGTTAAACTTGTTTTTTTGTCATGGTACAAGTACCAGATGACATTGGTAGTCCTAGTGGTGAATATGGAAGTGCTTCTTAGCCTCCTCCAGTAGTCCCTTAGTACCATATGTTGTTCATTACTTTTGGTTATCTCTTTTGTTGTAGTTGATGATATTGTTAATGTTGTTATCACATTGTATTGGCTAGTGTTAACCATTTGATTGAATGATGGATAGTTTATTGTTTCATGTATTGTTTAGAATTTTGTTACACTATGTGATAAACATTTAGACTATTATTATTTTTTTTAAGTTTTAATTTTATTTATATGTTTTGATGCTTAATGTTTTATTCATATTATATATTTTATCTTTTCATTCATGTTATAGGCTATGTTGGTTGACTTATGCGATTTTGAGTGGTTATAAAAAGATGAAATTGGCTATATGTTGGCTACTAGGGATGTGAAGTAGGTTGTAAATGTTGATGAATGTTTTTCTAGTTTTGGCCATGTTGGGCCATACATTTTACTAGTTTTAGGCCATGGTAAGGTGCATGATTTTTTAATTTTAGGCCATGGCAAGCCATGAAATTTAAAAAGAAAACTTTTTATTAATTTTTTAATGTTTTTTTTTTAAAATTTTATGAGTTTTTTCAAGTTTTAAAGTTTTCATCATATTTAGGCCTGATAAAGGAAATTGTGAAAAATAGTAAATCTTAGGCTAAGTGCAAAGTAAAGATTAAAAAAAAGTAAAACAAAAGTAAATAAAACGATGCATATAGGTAACTTGTAAACTAGGCTAAAAAGGCTATAGCTAAGGAAGGCCACATAGTTATAAGTGCAAGGGTAAGTGGATCTAGGAATACATTCAATCATGTAAGTTTTTCATGATTTTTGAGAGATTAGGAAATGTGTATGGTCTACTTTGTACAATTCTATATTCCTTGTTTCCTTTGCTAACTATGTTGAAGGGAAGATCTTCCCACGATGCATCCATGGGCCCATCATTGTTAGTTTCAGCCTCTTGTGCTCTATTGGGTTTCTCGACTTTGTGGTTAATAGTAGGAGTTTCTTCATGAAACTCCACTTTGGATCCGTATTCTATGCCAACATTGTTGATTTCCAAAGGAGCTACACTATCACCATGGATGATTATCTCACTTCCCTTGTAAGCCAAGTGCATTTCTTGTTGGATTAGTGAGGAAACAACTTGTAATTGAGCTAGCCAAGGCCTCCCTAGGATAAGGTTGAATCATGGTGTCTCTTCCACCATCAAGAAATTGTCCATTGTGTGGAATTTTTTCCTTTCCACAAACTCTAGAAAAATGAAGCCTTTTACAACAACCTGAGATCCATTGAAGGATTTAAGAGTGGAAGTTGACATTTGTTGCATATGCTCGGTTAGGCGTAAATGCTCTATGATGGTAAAAGGTATTATGTTCATTGTGGTCCATCATCAACATGTACCCTATGCACTTTGTATTGTTCTATTCTTATGATTATAAATAGGGGATCCTTGGTTCTCTCACCATCCTGGGGGTTGGCTTTTACTTCTCTATCATGAAACACTAGTGCCATTGATCTCATTTCTTCCTTTTGTGAAGATGGTACCATCATTGCATGGATGGACTCTATACTAGTGGAGGTCTCCTTACTAATGGGAATAGAGGTTAACAGCTTTACTAATGCTTTGCGATATGCAACAAAAGTGATCACAAGCTCATATAGGCTAAGGAAGGTGTTCTTTTATTTTAATGCCTACTTGACCTATTTCATCGTACTAAAGAAGTCTTTGTCATTGGTTGTAGTATTCTCATTCTTAGTATTCTTGACTTTCTCCATGCATCCCAAGATGTGAACTTCATGCTTCAATGGTTGTGTTTTGACTTCTTTCCCCTTCCCTTATGGCTTGGTGTCCCCTTGTGGTTGACTACTTGAGCCAACTTGAGTGTTAGAGCTCATTGGAACAGATGAGATGGGAGTGGGCTTCGGTGGGCCCACTTCCTTCCATGCCTTAGCCTACATGTTGTCATTGTTCTTAGGATTTAGAATGGACTTCTTACATTGTTTTCTAGAGAATTTCTTATTGTTGTTGATTGGTCACTACAAGAGGACATTATTTATTTGTAAGAGTAGGTTTGGTTGTAGTGGGAGGGGACATCCTAATCACAAAAGGATCCTTGGGAGATGTGGGTGATGGTATCCTTACAAGAAAAGAGGCCTCTATTTTTGTGAGGAGGTATGCAAATCATGGATGGCTCCCACTTAGGTCTAGAATCATTGTTTACATTGAATGTCACTATAGTGTAGAGGCTATTGTTAGCATTTAATGGATCCTTGTAGACCTTCATGGATTGGTTTTGTGGTTTAACTAGGTTGAAGGTATTGAGGACTAGTTCACCCTTATCTATCATCTTTTAGTGTTAGGAAAAAGTAAGTGTCATGACTTGGTAGTTGATGGTAGTGGTAGAAATAGTCAAGCTCAAAGTATTTAGGCACCAATGGGTTCTCCTTGGTTGCAAGAGTGGGATTTTTGGCTATCTTGCATAGTCTTTCATGCCTTTGATGGGCATTTTTAGTCATTTTTTATATTGAATTCTCTTACTCTTTAGCAACTGATCAAGGAGTTGTGATGGTTTTAGTGGTAGCCTAGTGTACTTCAACCAACCTTTCCATTGAAAGTTAGCCCTAGTAGTAGTTGATGTAGAGGTCCTAGATGTTGAAGGTTAATTATTTTTGGTAGGGGCCTTGGGTTGATTCGTCTTAGGCCCCTATGTAGTTGTCTTGTTGTGTTTAACCATTATGGACATGGTTGTGTTGTTTTGCCTCCCCTTCTCCTTATCTTTCTAGTCATGCTGATTTTTGTATGTCATGTAGGAAGGGTCATGATTAGCCTTAACCACATCATCTATGTTCTTTATTTGAAACAAGGCTTGGCTAAGTAACCATGGATGTAAGTAGTATAGTTTTGACCTAATGAAGTTATTAACCACCCCCTTGAATATAAAGAGAAGGTGGGTCTCAAGTATCAATTTTAGAATCTCATTAAGAAGAGCATTCTATCATTGCATAAATTTTTGTACTAGCTACAAGAGTTCTTGCTTGACCTTCATTCATTGATTAAGATTCATGTTGGGTTTCAAGTTGTACTTGAAACAGTTAACAAACTATGAAATTAAGTCTTCAATCCAGGATATGGATCCTCTTGGTAGCATATGGTACTAGTCTAAGGCTTTTTTAGTAAGAGACATAGGGAATATTCACATTATGGTATGTAGATAGGCTTGTAGCAATAAATACTTAGAATTGAATATTATCAAGTGGGTGAAACACCCTAAAAATGTGAGGTCATCCTTGCTTCACCAGGCTCTTGCAGTTCGTGTAGCACTATTGTAGTTCATCGAGAGGAGAACGTTCTAAGTCCAGGCTGGCTAGTTCGGAAAATTTTCTACTTTGATCATGGATAGGTTCTGTACCATCCTGCCCACCCACAAAAGTAGCCTAAATAGCCGACAACCTGCTTAGAAATAGTGTGCAGAATTGGCAGCAACATTCTGGATGCGCAAGAAACATTTCAGCAAGTTTTCTAAGTCACGAAGCCTACTATGCTATGCTACGCTATGTAGCGTAGCAAGCTTCAGAAGACGATGGAAGAATGAAGTGCTATGCTACACAATGTCACACAACGTAGCATGGCAATGACTTCACTACTCACTCCCCTCACCCAATTTCGAGTTTTGTAGTGATGTCCCTTTCTGTTAGGAAGTAGTGGACCATGTCTACTGCTACACTATGCTGAGCTACATGGCGCAGCAAGGTGTAGCAATCCTATGGAAGAGACAGAAGGAAGTTCAAAAGGAGGAATCAATGGAGTTTGCAAGACTTGCATTGCAGGAGACAAGGTTTGCAAATCAGCAAAACTTTTGCGACTAAGGCAACTTGCTACACTACACTACGCTACTCTATGCTACACTACGCTACATAGCATAGCATAGTGTAGCAAGCATGTGACATATAGCAGAACACGTGACAAAGTGCTACGCTATGCCAAGCATGCTACGTCACAAAGCATAGCAAGGCATGCAGGTGGTTGTGTGACATCAATGCACTGCACCTAATCAGACTATTGACACACGTCTCCAGATGTTGACGATGTAATGACAGCATAGTAGGATTGCAGTTATTGCATACAAGTTCACATCACAACGGTCTTGTAGGTACAATGGTCACAAACGACTCGAGTGGCGCTAGCAAGACAACAAAGGCCTGAGGCACGTAACATTCAAACCATCCCTTTTGCATGCCCTCAGTCCTATAAATACCCCTACAAATAGCATGCAAAAGTTCCATAATTTTTTAAAAATTTGACAATTTCAAAAGAGTTCGCATTGTTCTTGAAGCAAACAGCTTCCAAGTGGTGGGAACTTTGAAATTCTGAAACAAAGATTTCGCCTCTTTCCAGCATTGTAATATCAAAGTCATCTATCTAACATTGTAAACAGCGACTCTTTCTCAGCTAGCGTGAGGTCCCCATCTCTGTTCTATCACCTTGGTAGAACCCCACATTGTTTGTACATGATTCCGCGTCCAAGCGCATAGCTCTTTTTGCTCGACACACCTTGGTTACCCTCGGGATTTCTGCACTCCGTCATGCTATGTAGCCGATTGTATCCACCCTGACCAAGCGAGTTTGTAGCTTCAGAGCGGTGCATGTTTCTAACCAAACTTTACTTTATCTCTTACTTGCTGTCTTGTTTTGCATCATTTTCCATTTTATTCACCTTTAAGCATTACTTTATATTACTATCACATATTTTTTAAGTTCATCTCCTGTTTCATTTACTTTCAAGAATTACCTTGCAGTTCGCATTATTTACATTGCAAAAGGCTATATTGATGCCGATGTAAGTCTCTGTTTGATCAACCAGACCATTCAGGGCACCTCATGTCCACACACACCCAAGACAACCCTCTCGTGGATATGGGGTTTGAACTATTGCACCCGACGACTCTCGGTATTTTTTTCAGCCACTGACGTTTTTGGTCGCTACAGTTTTCGGGCACTAGAAGGAGGAACTTTTGGTGCCTTTTCCACATGTCATGGTAGTTCTGTGAGCCTTCTGCACCCTGATACATGTAAGTGTAAATGTGACACCCTCCTGTAGTTGTTTGCGCTTTGTGTAGTGTAGACTGGTCACCTCAACAGCTCCTCAGGAGCCCTACAAAACATAAGGCCTCCGATCGTCGGCTAACTAGCTTATTTTACGGTTGTCTTGCATGCGTTCTATACCTCATATCATGTGGTATAAATTAGTCACTTCAACAGTCCCTATGGGATCCTACAAGACGCAAATCCTACTTGACCACTAGTTAGTTCACCCGTCTTACAGTTGTCTTGCATGCGTTCTGGACCCCACCTCATGTGGAACAGACCGGTTGCTTCGACGGTTCCTCTGGGGTCCTGCAAGACTTAAAGCCTTCTAGGTTAGCTCGCTCACCTTACGGTAGCCGTGCAAGCCTTCTACACCCCAATATGCATTAGTGTAGACTCAACACCATCTACGGTTGTTTACACATCATACGGTGTAGATCGGTCGCCTTGATGGTCCCTCTAGGACCCTACAGGACATAAAGCCTCCTGATGGTGAGTTAACTTGTCTCCCCTTTTACAGTAGCCTTGAACATGCTTTGCACCCTAGCTCGCACATGGTAAATGTGACACCCTTCTGTGGTTGTTTGCGCCTTGTGTGGTGCAGGTCGGTCGCCTTGACGGTCCCTCCGGGATCCTGCGAGACATAAAGCCTTCTTAATCGCTTGTCAACTGAACTTTCCTTACGATAGTCTTGCACGTGCTCTATACCTCATCATGCACTGCCATAAATGTGACACCCTTCATGGTTGTTTACACTTTTTGTGGTATAGATTGGTCGCCTCGATAGTTCCTCCAGAATCCAGAAAGACGTAAAGCCACCTTTGGTTTCTTTTTCAGCCCTCTTGTTCCTTTTGCACTTCTTGCATTTTTGTTTGTGTAATCACTTGGTTAGTAATGACTTCCACCACCATTGTTGTTGACACCTTTAATGCGGGGGTGCCCTTCATGGTTCAAGGCACCACTCGTGCTGAACAACCACTGAACCCCGCGATGGAAACACGTCGATCTCCCAGAATCCAAAACAAGGGACCCAAGGGATTAGCCTAGCAACACGAGCATTATAGTTTCCTTTGCATGAAGGTGCAGGCTAATTTGCCATTGGATTTACATGAACTCAAGGAAAAATGTAGCTTCAAGTTCACTTATTGCAATGGGAAGGAATTCGTTCCTACCCTCAACGTTCCTTTGCTTTTAATGCAAGTGTATCAAAGGCTACTGGACGAATTGGTCTAGTTGGCTAGACTTAGGGAGCAACCAGACACTGCGTCCAACCAAGAAGATGCCTTTCAAGATGGACAGGAGGAGCTCGATGCCCAATCTAACGAGGGGGATCAAGTCAACCCTGTTCTTGTCCTGCCTACCCAGTCCTTCTGGGCCAACCCGCTATCTGTTACCGTCCCCTTTGTCATCACACCTACGCTTCAACACCCTACGACCGTAATTGCAATGGGTAGCCATGCCACATACTTGGCATATCATCACCCTTATTCCTTGGCTACGCTTGCAGCAACTGTGCCACCGAAAACTATTTATTAGCACATCCCTACAGTGTGCAACATGTCTATCATGGCTACCCTACCACATGTCCACACTGTACCTACTTCGCAAATGCACATAACTTCTATGTCAATTCCTACGTATGCATTTGTTCCACCCACTATGGTGGGCCCAGGCCTGTCCTCATGGTGGACCCCATTTGCCTCTTTGTTTATTCTACAACTATCACAGATGTCTCATTATGTTCGCCCTCAGGCCTACCCAACCCCGCAAATGGTACATCTTGGCACGGGGCCATGGTCTATCCCGTCGGTAACTCAAACGGCCTATCCGGTGACTCAACTTGCTATAACTGCTATGAAAATACCACCCACTAGGTGGTGGATAATGCAAGCAGCACCTTTAGTGGGGGTGGCCCCAACGGCACCGCCGATGGGTTAAATCGCCACCACCACCATGCTACATTTGGGAGTTTCCTCTATAGTCCCTCAACCATCTACAATGTTGCCAGGTTTGGACCAAGCATTTCAGCTCATCCAGACCATAACTAAGGAAGTAAAATGCCTTAAAGCTATTGGGTCGGACACGGTACAAGTCATGGACTTTTATTAGGATGACCCCATAAACCCTGCAATCCCTGCTTTGATATTACCACATGGGATGTCTCTCTCACACTTCACGAAGTATGATGGGGAAGGGGATCCCAATACCCATCTTGTCACTTTCTGGTTAGAGTCTTTGCTATTGCAACAGTGGCCACATACGATCATTTGCATCTTCACCATATCCCTAGCCGGGAAAGGCCTAGATTGATACCGCGCGTTGCCACGTTCATCCATTTCGACTTTGGAAGAACTCTTGATCCAGTTTGTAACACGCTTCAAGTACAACTTGAAGCCAAAAACCATGCTGGATCAGTTGATGGGCGTGAAACAAGACCTGCTAGAACCAGTCCAAAAATTCATTCAACGTTGGAGCGCGACCCTTAATGAAATCTATGAGCCCATCGTGGAGGCTCACTTGTTAGTCGTCTTTAAGGGTGCAGTGAACAACTTCATCAAGTCCAAATTGTATTATCTTGCTTCACGCTCTCTTAGCCAAGCTTTCGCTTAGATGAAAAGCATACAAGATATGGCCGAGGCGAGAAAAGAGCCGGCCTACATCGCTTATAAGAATAAATTTACAAAAAAGGACAAGGGTAAGGCCCCAACAACCATAGTGACCGCTGTGGCAATTGAGGCTAAGCCCAAACCTAGCAACAACCTAAGCAAGAATAACAAGAAACCAGCCGTACCTGCGGCTAACTCTGCACCCAAACTGGGCCAAGCATCATAACCTGTTGCACCTACGCCTGAGACATCTGCATATACTAAACCCAACTTTGAGCACAAATATCATTTGAAATACACCCCATTGCCTCTCAAACCTTCATAACTCCTGAAACAACTATTTGTAGCGGGATAAATCCAACACAAGTAGATGTCGGAGGAAGAAAACATGAGACATCAACACTACTGTGAGCTCCTTAGGAATCCCTCTTTGGCCTTACCCAATGAGCCTCCAGTTCCTAGGGTTTTGAAGCTAGATAGTTTTTGTGACTACCACCAACTATGTAGTCACACCACGGATTATTTTCTGTTATTGCAAGATGACATCCAAAGATTAATCAACCTGGGAAAGCTTGTGCTGGATGAAAGTAACCCAATACGTCCTAAAAATAAATCTATGTATATCTACATAGATCCCCTCAATGCCAATAATGCTGGTTACGTAATCAACGCCATCGGTATTGACAATGATCCTAGGCCACCCTTCCAGCCGTTTGTGATTCGTGTACCTTAGCGTAGTGCACCAATACCACCAATGGTTAGTCCAAGCTCATAGTCACCCTTTGTCCTGAAAGTCCCACCACGAGCATCTACCTCTGCACCACTTGTTGGCGAGGTGACGTGACCCCATTAGTTGACACCTCTAGCTCCATTCATCATGAGGGGGCCGATGTCTTCAACAACCCCCATCTCTTGCGACGACATTAAATAGCCTCCTCACCCCACAAGGCGAGAAGCCCACTTGGCGGACGAGATGTTGAAGGGAAATACCATCAAAGGTATTTTCAAGCCTACGCCTTCGCCCCTTGTAGTTACACCTTCGTCACCAAAGATGAAGGTCTACATGATTACACAGCCTGCATTACCTTGTTGAGAAGGATATGAACCTAGGTTTGAAGTGGTCTATCCTCAAGAGATTCTTCTCCTAGAACCAATCAAAGAGGAGGAAAGTGTTGAACAGGCGGGCGGCCAAGACTTCTTGGATGCCCTCACCCAGGTCGGGCAAGCCCTACAGTAGAAAAATGCTACATTGAGCTTGTATGACCTAGTCATGACATCTGTACCCCACTGAGAGGCTCTATTCTGCATGTTAACAATGATTTCGGTCAACAAGAACATGCCAGCGGAAGAGGGAATGATCCACTCGGTAATGCTTCCCTTTGTACCCACAGAGTCCTCGACACCTCAATTAATTTTTAGTAATGACGCCATTAGGAAAAATCTCGAAGAAGGTCAAGTGACCACGACACCTCTCTTTATCACAATTCGGGTCGGCCAACATTGGATCCGAAGGGTACACATTCATGATGGGGCTACCACAAATGTTATTCCCTTTCCTATTGTGGACAAGTTGGGATTGGTCAACCAGATCAAACTGACAACCACATCGTGTCTAAGGTCATTCAACGGGGCACGCATCCTGGTGAAGGGCACGGTTCACGTAAACTTCGTAGCAGGGGACCAGTTCCCCATAGACGTGACGTTCATCGTAGTTGAAGAAATGCCTGGGTTTAACCTGATCTTGGGGAGGTTATGGTTAGCACAACTCAGGGCTGTCTCCTTACCTATACACCAGGAAATCCACTTACCATATGCAGGTAGAGAGGTGGTAATCCATGGTGACGAAGTGGCAACACAAGCAATTAGTAATGTAGGCATGGAACAGGGTTCAGAAGTTATAACCTCTGAGGATGAAGCATTTGTTCATGCATGCATTAATCATGCAACGAGAGGATCGGTCTAGGGAACCAACCCTTATGTCGAAAATGCGTGGGTTGAGTTGCCCTTCCAAATGAAGGACAATGATATGAATGGAGGCCCTAGTGAAACACCTCGACCTTATGTTTCGATCAATCCATTACGGGTCAAGAAATAGTTGTGCATAGTGTAGCGGCCCTATGGCTTTCGCCTGATCACTATTCTTGTACATTTGCCATTTCCTTGCCTTGTTAGTATGTCGACCATTTGACATGCTATGCTATGGCCTGAAATGGTCTAAAACTAGCATCACTGCCTTATTGCTTTGTTAATAAACTACCTCTTTTGGCATTGGCCCGAAATAGCCTAAAAACAACATTATCGTTTGTCACTTTAATTTGTTACGTAACGGCCCGAAATGTCCCAAAACTAGCAATGGCCCATGATGGCCGAAAACTAGCATATAAAATCATGAAAACTTTACATAATACAAGTAAACACAAAATTGATTTCCTTTCTGAAGTTTTTCATTTCATACAAAATTTTCACCTATTGGCAATGTTGCAAATTTTTTTTTTTAAAAAAACAAAAATAAAAATCCCATGCTGTCATGAGTTGTTTCCAATGCCTTCACTGTTTGCCTTTGCTTCATCTACTTGTGCATCACCCGCTCCTGTGTTGCCTTCTACCAATCCTACATTCCCTCTCCCCGTGGGTCTCGCACCCTCATCCAAAGCTTACACTGCATGAATGAAGTAGTTAGCGAGGGCAAAAAATGTGGTAAACGCAAGCTACAACATAACATGAAAGTGACTAACCTGAGAGGAGCCCGCGCTGGTCTCAAGGGGTATCTGGTCTAGACCAAGCTTGAGGCGACGCCAAATCTCCTCTACCAAAATATCCATCTAACACCTGTCACTGGGTTTAGCATTAGTTGCAGTAGCCTTCTCCCTTTCTGCGGTCATCCATGTTAGAGGTTCCAGGGAAAGGGAAGTAGTTGTGGTCTCTCTTGTAGGAAGGCTTACCCTCAAGTTATGAGATTCTGTGACCTCCACCCGCTCTTTAAACTTAGCATAGACCTCAAAAGTGCCGATGGCCTTCACGAACGCTTTATGCGTGAATGCCTCCATAGCAGCGTCTCTATACAGTTTTCGGTGGCTCTCATTCTCTAGCTTATACATATGTTTATGGTCTCTCTAGGTTTTCCCCCATTCAAAGAACTTAGCGCTGATGTCTTTCATGTCTTGGCACTTCTGGACCAACAAATCCATCTACCTTTGCTGTTCAACTATCTTGCAGGTGGATTCAATGTTCTGATGAACGATGGTCCAAAACCTGGCATAGTCATCTACAGCCCTTTGCCAATCGATTGGGTTAGGGTTGCGATTTATAAGAAAAGCATTCCTCGACCTAGGATTCTCCACCTTGGTAGCCTCTCGCTGCTCAGCCATTTGGACCCATTTCCATAGGTCCTCATTGGTGCGCCTACATTCCCATAGAGAGTGTACCGAGTGGAAGACACACTTATAAGCCTTGTCAAATGTGCGACGAGACATCACAGTCACATCAGGTGAGAGTGTGGGCACCGTGCCAACCTTTATAGATTGTGCCAAATCCCACTTGAGCCAAGAGGCTATTTAATGCACAGAACGCAATGACCGCATTAGCATAGCATAATCAACAAACTTGAAAGCTTCAGCGTAGCAACATAAGGGCGGTTAATGCTGATACTTACCCACACTAGGGTCTGGCTGTTGAAGGTGCCTGATCATATCATCAATGAGTCCCTGCACGAACGTAAACTTGTCAGGGACATCAGCCCATGACTCTGTACGAAGCGGAGGATGTCCCATGGTGTCAACAGTAACACTTGTTACACGATTAAGCGTGTTAGCAACAGCCAAAATGGACTGTGATGAGGTAGACGTCTCATGAACTCACTGGTGCCTGACTGTGGTCCTTCTTCTTACCGAGGCAAGATGACCATGGTAGCCATGGTAGAGGGCCCTACCAAGTCCATGCAAGTCCCTTCCTCATGCACTGGTGCCTTTCCTTTAAGAAGACCAACATCTTTTTTATTTTGGGAGGGAACCTCTTTGTTGGTAGGAGGAGGCTCCCTAATGACAAGAGCCCCTGCCCTAGAGATAGGGGCTCCATTTTTCGTAACCAGGGCCCTTTCCTCCGAAACTGGGGCCTCCACATCTTTATTTGTCACCCCCATCCTAAGGGCCAATACTTCCTCATCACCTTCTTCTTCATCTTCTTCTTCCTCTGCTAAGAAATAAGGGCATGTTTTTGTTGATTCAAAATAAGCTAGTTTAGAACAGGTGCTATGCTATGCCGCACCGCCTAGCACAGCATAGCATAGCAAACTATACCAAAATAAGCATTATATAAAATACGCTTACCAATGGGGGGTTGTGTTTGTCGCAACTTGAGCCGTAGTCTCTGCCCCTCCTCTTCACGAGAGCTTTCCCTGGCTAGGGGAGGTCTATTCCTTCGTAGCTCCTTGGGCACAATCTCAGCTATGAGATGTTCACCCTGTATCACATTCCCAGTTATGATAGGGGCCGTCTCTCCTACACTGTCCTAGCCACAAGTGTTTCGAATTTCCAGACCTTTAGTCATTACAGACAACAACTCCCTGACTATTTCTGAAGGATCCTGGGCCTGCATAGTTCGAAGGACTTGCCGAATCCAGGGCTTGGGAATCTGGTCATGGTCTAGTAGGGACCAGACTCCATCCTCCTGGACCACCAAGAACTCCGCAAAGTGATTTAAACAACCTATGTAGAAGGCATAGTGTATGTTAGAGTGGGACTTCGTTTACTCACAGAGTCCCAAAATCTCAGCCTGCAAACCACTACATAGGAATTCGGCTCAGTTGTAACGGGCCCCCTCCTCCATGAATTTTTACATTACCCAGGCCTGCTCAAGCCCCAAGACCTTCCCTTGGGTGAGCAGTTGAGGAAATGCGTGGGTACGAAAGATCGGGTATATCCCCATGAAAGGGTTGTCCTTAAGCTTTTCCATGGGGAACCCTTTTCACTCCTTGGAGAGCCTTAGCCACTCCTTGATATGTTGCTTCTGTAGGGTCAACTGCTATTTTTCCTTCGACACTATGGGGGAACCATCGGTAGGAATGCTAAATAGATTTGCAAACAGCTGGTTGTCGATGTCGATTGCCACCCACACACCCTGCACATACGTGCAAAAATGACCTGCCTTCCCAGAAAAGGATTTGACCAGGGAAAGCATCTCCGCAGCAGGGACATGTGGGTTCAACATCATAAACAGATCCATAAGCCCTGCCCTTTGGACTTTCATGAGCAAAGAGTCTAGGGCCCCTCGTTCTAACTAGCTCTGGCTCACAGCTACTTCATTGTATTTGAATAGATGTTTGCTCCCTACCTCTTGGAAGTTACCACCGTCACCTCATGAGGCTTCTTTGCCCCTGCAAAAATTTTCACAAAACATACTTAGCCTAACAATGCAAAGAATGCAAAAATTACTAAAACACTTGAGCATGTGGCACCTGCCTTTTGACCCACCAGGTCTATACGGTAATGGGAATAGTGGGAGTTCAACTGCTAGAACTGCTTCAAGCGTGACCTATTTGAAAGGTTTTCTCCACTCCTTGTCTAGCCAACCCTTCACCCTAAACCGATCATAGAGAAGGATGAGCATGCGTAGGTAAGTACGGTATTCTCCCCTGCAATGACCAATCACGCCCACCCATAGGCTCTTGGCAGAAGCAAATTCCTATAGAGCTAGCTGTGTTGTAGCCAGTAGATCTGGTTGATCGTGAACCCTGTCATCATCTATGTATAACTTGGTGAAAAACATACATTATTAGCATTCAGCCAAGTATAGCTAGCATTGCACAATGAAGAAAAACAAAGATGCAAAACTCACCCGCCAACACAATAGATGGTCCCCTGTGGTTTCTAAAAGAGCGTTGGCATGTGACATGTGAGGTACAATGTGTTATACAAGTGATAACACTGGTATTCTGGCATGTACTAGATCTAGAATAAATACCTCAACCCTGTTGGTTGTTAGCTAGATCCTCCTCGCTACCTTCTCATGGTTACCTCGTTAGAAAGGTATCTTAGGATGCCCCAATTCGTCCTTGGCAACATGGCCTGTATTATGCCAGATGCCTGCGTCTTATCTAAGGAAGACCAAATGATCACACTAAAGTGATTGAGAAGGAATTGCAAGAAGTCTCATGCCCCATTCCCTGAACCAAACTGCTCGATCTCCCACACATATTGGGAAAGGAGGAACGTTGGCCATAGGTCTACTCATGTGGCACAGGACCCCTCTAAGGTCCAAAATGATTAGCCTAGACCTTGGCCCTACTTTGCACAATGCAATTAAAAAATGTTAGTATCACACTTGAACACAATACACGCGCAACATAGCAACGTTTAGCAGTCCATAAATATAGCATAGCATAACCCTCTACCCATACATAGCGTAGCAAAGGTGTGAGAGCCTAGCATAGCGAATACATGCAAATAGCTCAGCGTAGCAGTAAAATAATTGGCAATGTGCCCAAAGAAAACACTTGTCGCGATGCCACATTGCACATGACCAAATCCTTCCAAGGATTGTATGTTATGACATGCCAAGGCCAAAAAACTTGAACTACCTTAGTCCCGCAGGCATGACAACTGTAGCGGTAGTAGTCCCAGCGGCCTTACAATGAAACCTTTGCACATCGGCCACCACCAAAAAAAAGGGGGCCATAGCAATGAAAAAGCTAAAGTAATGTAATCATAGAAAACACAGATAGCAAAACAAATAGGACACAAAACTAGAGTAGAAAATATCAAAAGGCACAAAACAAAAAGAGCAAAGGAGGCATGAAAACTTACTAGGTCAACGGTGTGCTCTCTTGCGCTGGAACACATGCTTGTGGCATGTGTCTCAAAGCCTTTTTCGCCTTCTCAACCTTCACAAGCACCAGATGATTCTTAGGAGCCATGGCCCTCCTTACAGATGTACAACCTTCACTGTAGAAATTCGTCCTGCTAGTCGATCAACACAACTGCTCCATGCTCTGAAATCACCGTATGCTCCGATGAGGGTTCTGCACTCTTATGGTGGAAACAGTGAAATTACCTGGGTTTAACCCCTATTTATAACTATAAGAAAAAGATGAGAAAACTTACCTCTTTCTCTCTTTGAGTAATGTGGAGCACGCCATGTAGCATAGCATGCTCGCCATGACATCATAACACTATTAGCATTTAAGCCTTGGCATGCTCCAAGCCAACTACTCACCTTTTCGAAGATAAAGAAAAAGATATAATAATATTTGTTCTTAATTAAAGGTTGAAAAAGACCTTAAAATAACGAGCCTAGCATTGTTGCAATCCTCAGGGTCCGAAAAGATCCTAAAAATAGTAGTTTCGACCCGTAACGTTCGTAGTCTGTAATGACGGTAAACTAACCATATTCCTACACCAGCAGTCACCTTATCCTCTTCCATGTAGGTAGTATCACATTTCCTAGTGGTTTCATGATTCCAATTTCACACTGATAGTTTGATACTCCTTGTACTTGCAATTTCCTTTTTATTATTGTTATTTTTCATATAAAGATTTTGCATGTTGCAATATGGCAGTCTGAGATGACACTAAACTAGCGGTTTGGCATTGGCATATTGACAGGCACACATTCCATTAGCAACTCTACACTCTTGCACCTTGGCAGTCCACCATGACCTTAAAGTAGCAAACTTTCAATCTTTACATTGCCTCACTTAGTAAGTCGCATCTCGGTGTTGGTTTGCAAATTTGCGTTTCACACAATCTCTGATGACCCTTACCTAAGCTTTCATCTTATGATGATAGGTCAAGCAAGAGATGGGAATTCATCATGCCCTTTCCATGCCTTTAATGTTAGCAGGGCCACAGGGCAAGCTCGCGAGACAGTTGAACCCTGACATGATCGACTGGGGGTTGACTACGATTAACACTATAGCAGCCTTGGAAGCATCCCCAGATTGGCCTAGGCACCTGGTCCAAGCCCTAGATTTAGAGGCTAGGGATGTAACTGAGGATCCTCTTGTCGAGATACCTATGACCACGTCAAAAGGAGAGGTATAGACATTAAGACTCAGCTCCCTCCTAGACACACAAACATATGAAGGCATAGTTAAAACTCTATAGGACTACATCGACATCTTCGCATGGGCGTATAACGACATGCTAGGTCTTGATCTGTGGCTGATTTAGCATAACATCGTCCTAGGTCCACACGCAAAGGTAGTCGAGAAAAAGGCTCATAAAATTAAGCCAGAAATTGCACTAGCTGTGAGGGGTGAAATCACTAAGTTATATCAAGTAGGTTTCATCCGTGCAGTCGACTATTCAGAGTGGGTGTCCAACATCATTGTAGTGTTGAAGAAAATAGGAGGGATACAAATCTGTATAGATTTCCAAGACTTGAACAAGGTAATGATAAAATACAACGTCCCACTCCTGAGCATCGATCAATTCATCGACACCATGGCTGGTCATGCTTTGCTATGCTTCATGGATGGCTTCTCTGGATACAACCAAATCTGCATCAACCTAGAGCACCAGCTGTCAACAACCTTCATGACTCCATGGGGAACCTTCTACTATACCATGATGCATTTTGGGCTCAAGAATGCTGAAGCAACCTACCAACGAGCCATGACCTACATTTTTAGTGACTACATCCTAGAAATGTTAAATGATTACGTAGATGATATAGCGGTTAAGTCCAAAGAGGCAGCCAATCACCCACACAATCTAGGGGTAGTCCTCAAGTGCTGCCAAATGCATGACTTATGTCTCAATCCTAAAAAGTGTGTCTTTAGAGTAAAGATCGGATGCATGTTAGGGTTCGTAGTATCGGAGGCTAGAATACGGGTGGACCTCGACAAAATAAAGGCCATTGTCAATCTAGTGCCTCCCACAAATCTTAAGGAGTTACGTGGTTTACAAGGTAGGATACAATTCATTCGAAGGTTCATAGCCAAGTTGACCGACAAGTTACACCCCATGCAACATCTTCTGAAGAAGGGGGTTGAATTTGAATGGAAAACCTAGTGTCAATAAGCCTTCGTTGACCTAAAGCAGGATCTCTTGCACCTCCCAACGGTGCACCCGCTGCAAAGGGACAAGCCTTTCTTCATATACTTTGCCACCTCCGATGCATCCATAGCGGCACTGCTATGTCAGAAGTGCGATGACAATTCTGAGATACCGGTGTACTACGTAAGCCATGCACTAATAGAATACGATACAAAATACAACGAAGCGAAAAGGAATTGCCTAGCCTTAGTATTCACAGTAAAAAAGTAGAGGCATTACTTGTTCCACAGAACAACCAACATCATTTGTAGAAGCAACATACTCTGGGCTATCACTAGCAACCTGTACGAAAGTAGCAGGATAGGCCAATGGAAGGAAATAACCACAGAGTTTGACTTATGCTATGTAAGTCAATCATTGATAAAGGGTCAAGCCATAGCAACCCAACTTATGGCCTCACCAGTCGACAACCAGGCCACCATAGACCCAGAATTCCTTGACGAATACGTTAGCAATGTTTCCATTGTCCTGTCACATTTTGACGCTTTCTTACATTTTGACGGTGCCTCAATCGCGTGAGGAAGTAGCGCCACTACCACGATCACGTTCCCCTTTGGGGAAGTGCACCCATCTACTTATCATTTTGCTTTCCCTTGCACCAACAATGTGGTAGAGTACGAGGGGCTACTCAGAGGCCTCTTAACTGCCTGAGTGCTGCATATACAACATCTGGCAATTTGCAACTAGTCTTGAATCAAATCACTAAACTCTATGCCTGCAAGGCTATGCACCTACAACCCTACTACGACCTACCAAAAATCCTACTCAAGTAATTTGCAACCATTGATGTGCAACATGTGCCACGTAACGAGAACACTATAGCAGACGCCCTAGCTACCCTCGCGTTAAACATCCCATCACATTCTTTAGCAAACCTGCCAACCACGATCACAAAATGTATTGAGCCCATCACTCAGGTGGAACACGTGGCCNTGATCACAAAATGTATTGAGCCCATCACTCAGGTGGAACACGTGGCCTTTGACAACTCTACGGATACCTCGGAGTGGTATGATAACATTAAAGCTTATCTACAGCATGGCGAACCCCCAGGTGGATTGACATTGGCCCAGAGAGATGCACTCCATAAGCGTGCCCAGTAATACGTGCTCATGGAAAATGATGCCCTATGCTGACAATCCTACTAAGGGCTATTGCTAGCATGCATGGGTGGAAAGCAGGCACAAAAGATAGTTAATGAGGTTCATGAAGGGCTGTGCGGTGGACACATAGCACCCAGGGCTATGGTGGCAAAAATTAGATGCCTAGGGTACTATTGGCCCTACATGGAATGTGACTACTTGTCGAAAGTCAAGATGTGTGACACATGCCAAAGATATGAAAATCTCATACACGTAGCACCTATAGACCTACACCCAACGCAAATCACGTGGCCCTTCCAATGATGGGGACTAGACCTCATAGGGCCTATCACACCTAAGTCTTACGCAGGGCATAGCTTCATTATCATTGCCACAGAGTATTTTACCAAGTGGGTGGAGGCTACTCCCCTGAGGAAGAAGACGTCCCAGCAAATTTGCCATTTCATCCTTGATAACATAGTAACTAGGTTTGGGCTTCCGATGACCATTGTGACTAATAATGGCCCACAGTTCAGCAGTACAGAGACCCAGACCTTCTGTAGAAATTTAGGCAATCATTTTCTTCTCCTTATTATTTGTAGGCGAATGGGTAGGCGGAGGCTACAAATAAGTCCATCATCAACTTACTAAAATGGATGCTTCACAACAACAAGAGGCGGTGGCATGAGAAAATACTCTATGTCCTCTAGGCCTACCGAACGACGTGCCAAACTACAATAAGTAAGATGCCTTATAGTCTTGTTTATGGATTTGAAGCAGTATTGCCTCTTGAGTTACAGGTACCCTCACTCTGGATGATCCTATCCGATGTTGTGAACGAAGCCCAAAAAAATGAGTCGCGAGCCATCAACCTTGACTCAGAGGAAGAACGCATGCAAAGACTGAGATGCATTGAGCACTACCAGAGCAAACAACAGTAGAAGCACCATGCAGACTCGCATCAACGACCAATGTAGAAGGGAGACCTTGTCCTCAAGGTTGTCCATGAGCACGTGAGCAAATTCTCAGCTAACTGGGAAGGACCTTACGTGGTCACTAAAGCCTTTGGAAATGGAGCCTTCAAACTAGCAGACATGGACGGCAACGAGTTCGCCAACCCGGTGAACCACACGTACCTCAAGCTGTACTACGTCTAAAGCACAATGACAACAACAAGCACTATCGACTATGATAATAAAATGATAGTCGCACCAAGCAACGTCTGCAATGATGATCAACCATCCGCTATGACATAAAAATGGCACTGTTAGTCCACTATGACTATAAACTGGCATTGCACGTCTGCTACGACATAAAACTAGCATGTACGGTCTACTGGGACCTTAAACCAGCATAGCGGTCCGTTGGGACCTTAAACCAGCACATGGTCTACCAAGACCTTAAAATGGGTTTACATCACATCCCCAACATGCACTAACACCAGATACACATCGAATGAGTGGGTGTGATGCTAATAAGTGGGTGGGATGCCATAACTCTGGAACGCCGTTCACGACACACTGAGAATGCGATCCAGAACATATGCGATGCCGCCACCCTTAGCATCATGCTAACTCTCCAAAGATGTCGTATGGCTTCACACTAACCCTCTGAACCTACCGTCGCCATGGCCCATCACCTTGACGGTAGTTCTTGGGTTAGCTCCCGCATTTGGGGTTCTGAAAGTATTGTGACCCAGCCACAATATTGTTGCTCTAGCTCCCTACCAATGCTTGGGCTTGCATGATGTTAGCTATGTGGCAGCTAATCCCATGGCTGAACTAGGAATGCAAACCCTTGGCAGGGATTCCAGGGCATCCACATCTAGCTCCTCCATGCCAGCATTTCTAGAGCCGCTGCTGGCCTCCTTACTTTGGGCATCTAACACTAGTAATGGTGCCAAAGGGTAACAACAATGCCAGCAGCCAACAAGACCTTATTCCCGTAGACAGATCTCACTACAGCAGCAAACGCTACAGCATCGCGAAGCGAGTGCCTCAACTAACATGGCTATTTAAAAGTGCAAACTCCAGCACATGCATAACACAGCTCATCGTGTGGAAGGTTTCTATAGGCAAGTCATAACCCTCCATGGATGTAACACAACTCATCCTACGGAGGGGACACCTACCTATAGGAGGTTGAAGAACAATGCCAGCCAAAGATGAAAATGCAAACAAGCCCCTTAGAGCACTCCGACGAGGGACTCAGCTAAACATCATCTTTGCTCTCTACCTTAACCTCTGCAAAACCAATGCAACACTCTCAAGCATTGCCAAGTGACATCTCACCACTCACCAAGAGACAACCTTAGCATTTTGCCTATTGAGATGTTTCATATTCTTTGTCAACATCCATCAAGCCTGCTCTCTAGACGTCGACAGAGAAGGGCCAATGAAACACCCTAAAAATGCAGGGTCATCCTTGCTTCAATAGGTTCTTGCAGTCCGCATAGAACTATGGCAGTTCATCGGGAGGAGAATGTTCTGAGTCCAGGCTGGCCAGTTCGGCAAATTTTCTACTTTGAGCATGGATAGGTTCTGTACCATCCTACCCGCCCACCAAAGTAGCCTAAATAACTGGTAGCCTACTTAGAAATAGTGTGCATAATTAGCAACAACATTCTGGATGTGCAAGAAATAGTTTAGTAAGTTTTCTAAGTCACGAAGCCTACTACGCTATGCTACGCTATGTAGCATAGCAAGCTTCAGAAGACAATGGTGAAAGGAAGTGCTACGCTACGCGACGTCACATAGCGTAGCATGGCAATGACTTCACTACCCACTCCCCTTGCCCAATTTTGAGTTTTGCAGTGATGTCCCTTTCCATCAAGAAGTGGCAGACTGTGTCTACTGCTACACTATGCTGAGCTACATGGGGCAGCAAGGCATAGCAATCCTGTCGAAGAGACAGAAGGTAGTTCAAAAGGTGGAATCAACGGATTTCGGAAGACTTGCATCGCAGGAGGCAAGGTTTGCAAAGAAGTAAAGCTTTCGTGACTAAGGCAAGTTGCTACGCTACACTATGCTACGCTATGCTACATAGCGTAGCAAGCATGTGACATATAGCAAAACACGCGACAAAGTGCTACGCTACGCCAAGCATGCTACATCACAAAGCATAGCAAGAGATGCAGGTGGTTGCGCGACATCAATGCACTCCACCTAATCAGACCATTGGCACATGTCTCCAAACGCTGACAGTGAAATTACGACATAGTAGGATTGCAGTTATTACATACAAGTTCGTATCACAATGTTCTTGTAAGTCCAACGGTCACAAATGACTCGAGTGGGTCTAGCAGGACAACAAAGGCCTGAGGCATGTAACATTCAAACCACCCCTTTTGCACATCCTCGGTCCTATAAATACCCTAGAAAACAACATGCAAAAGGTTCGCAATTTTTTAAAATTTTTACAATTTCAAAAGAGTTCACATCTTTCTTGAAGTAAACAGCTTCCAAGTGGTGGGAACTTTGAAATTCTGAAACAAAGATTTTCCCACTCTCCAACATTGTAATATTAAAGTCATTTGTCTAACACTGTAAACATCGACTCTCTCTCGGCTGGCATGAGGTCCCTGTCTCTGTTCTACCACCTTGGTAGAACACCACATTTTTTGTACACGAGTCCTCATCCAAGCACATAGCTCTTTTTGCGCGACACACCTTGGTTACCATCAGGATTTCTGCACTCTGTCATGCTGTGTAGCCGATTATATCCACCCTGACCAAGCGAGTTTGTAGCTTTGGAGTGGTGCATGTTTCTAACCAAACTTTACTTTATCTCTTGTTTGCTATCTTGTTTTGCATAATTTTCCATTTTATTCACCTTTAAGCATTACTTTGTATTACAGTTACATCTTTTTTCAGTTCCTCTCCTATTTCATTTACTTTCAAGCATTACCTTGTATTTCACATTATTTACATTGCAAAAGGCTATATTGACATCGATGTAAGTCCCTATCTAATCGACCAGACCATTTAGGACACCCTGTGTCCACACACACCTAGCATGACCCTCTCGTGGATACAAGGTTGGAACTGTCGCACCCGTTGACCCTCGGTGTTTTTTTCAGCTATCGATGTTTTCAGTTGCTATAGTGGGCATTAGGATTTTCCTCACTATTGTACTTAGTGAATTAGGGAATGGGGATGCTTGGGGGAAGAATTATCAATGGGACAATAAGACTAATTAGATTTTCTTAATAGAAATCCATTATATTTACTATCTGGGTTGTGGAAGCCTTGAGTTTCCATAACTCTTTTGTCAAGTCCTTGATCATTTGGAATGCCTAATCGAGTCCTTAGGGCATTCCTATGGATTGTGGTATTTATAAAAATGGTTGAGGTGTCAATTGAGAGGCTTGTGATCTCATTATGGGTTGTGGTATAGAAGGGAGAGGCTAGGTTATGGTGGTCATGGATGAGCTAAATAATGAAAAATATTTTTTTGCCAACACTTGAGGCACAAATGGGATAAATGGTGTATGTGTTCCTTGGGTCACTTCTGATTCTGTTGTGGGGGCTCACTGGTATAGAGAAGGGAAGAGTGGTGGTGATAACCACTACAAGGTCCATGCAAACTAAGGCTACATGGAAAAAGACATGGAACAAAATAGGAGACTATTTGAGGTAGAGGTTGTACCTGATGCATTGCTATAATCAATGTAGTCCTAAACATTGTGTAATATATAGGAGATGATAGTTGAGATGGATGGCCCATGGAAGAGATAGGCAAGGCCGAAGTGGCTATGGTAGTTTGAGGGGTTGATTATTTGAATGGACTTTCTATGAAGTTATCTAGTTTAGGATCCTCCTCAAACTCATCATGCTCTACATGATAGCCTTGTAGACTAAGCTTTTCACTCTATTCATCTATCTCAATTAATTAAGAAATAATATGCACCTGAGCATTAGTAAGTGGTATCTTGTCATAGGGAGAAGGTATATACTCTTTCCCATTGTAATTAATTAACTCTTTCTCACACTTTACTTCAAACTCTATACATGGAAGGAGTAATCCAACTTGGATCTTAGTGCAGATATAGTTGTAGTGTTCTTCATTAAGCATAGTAGAGTTTGGGCTTCATCCTCTTGTCTAAGTGACTACATATGTTCAACAACAATAGGGTCTTTTGGATCATAGATTCTTATTCCATCTTGATTGGATGCCATGTCTATCATGTCAATGGAAAAAATTGTGGACTTACTAAAAGACATTATTAAAGATGTTTATTTGTGTTTTTACTATTTTTAGTAAAAATTTCAGTGAATGGGATTGTCCAACAGTGTAGTTGACTACAAATGAAAAAAATAGATGAAATTGCTACTATAGTGTAAATGGTATATATTGCACTTAGGAAAATAGTGTTATGGTTTTCAATTTCATAACACCAAATACACTAGTTTTCTAGTAGTGTTTACACTAGAGGGTGTGCAGTAGACCACTATGTTTCCTAATTAACTATGTTGAGTTAGGTAGAAATGGGTTTTCACTTAGTAAAACCAAGTTGGAAAATTTTTCTCCAAAGGGTATGTACATTGATTTTATGAAATCAATTATGAAAAATTTTGGATTTTCCAAGGACTACACTAGAGTCTTGGCAGTGTCTACACTGGCTTTTCCCTATAGAATTTCACAACAGATATATTTGGGTTTTAAGATTGATCTAAACTGGTCTTTAGGTGTCAAGTGTAAATTCCAATAGGTTGAAATTGCATGTTTTAATGTAGACTACACTAGTTTATAGAAAATCTAGCAACTATTGTGAAAATGATATAGAAATTTGAATCACTCATAACAACTACACTAGGTAATAGTTGCATGAAAGTGGACACCAACATTGATTTTTTATGGTAAATAATTGTAGGTTTTAAAACTTATAATGGTGAAAATTTTGTTTTGAAAAATGATTAACTATATTTTAAAAAAATTTAAGCTAAGAATCTAGGTAGAGGCCCTCCTTCTCGTACTAGAAACTATAGCTCCTAGAAAATTTGGTTGCTGGAAGAATAAAAAATCCCAATTGTAATAGCCTAACCTTGGATTCCAAGGGCCTCCAAGAAATAGGATCCAATGTACCCTAGATGATTTAGTCAATCACTTAGGGACTTAGAGAATGTAAATAGAGAAAATAAAATTGTAAATACAACAAAATAAACATAGAAATTAAATTTAAAATAAAATTTTCACAAAAAAAGAACTATAAACTTTATTGAACAACATGAAAAATGCTTAAAGTATGGAGTTCGATTGTGTACAAATCATATGCTAAAATAAATAAGAAGATTGTCTGATTGGAGTTGGAAGCTTGTTGGAGTTGGCAAGTTGTATTCTACAGTTGAAATCCATGATCTAGGTACTTTCCAACTCCAATATCTTAAAACTTCTTGCTAATGTTTGTTCAAATTTGCAACTTTTACTACTGGTGGTGTAAATAATGGTGTGAACTCTTATTCTAATGCTACTATGCTAAGGGCCTCTAGTGCTTAGAATAGATGTCTAATGGAATTCAAGTGCTCAAGGTTGCAAAATGCTATTGATTGCAAAGGTTCAAAACTCAAAAAAATTTTGGAACCTAAATAAGGTGTTTAAGTTTGGCTTTTATAGGTTTTATGTTGTTGATTTTAGGCTACAAATTTCTACCATGATTATTGATAGATTGGTATTTATTTGTAGGTGTAATGGTTATTATTTTCAACATAGTTGTTCATTTATAGCAAGTCTTGATGCACTATAGCCATCAAAACCCATCTAAATACTATAAATAATAAATGAACTTTTGTTACTATGTTGGCCTTCACATGAACTACATTGGCCTTGGAGAATTATGTTGGAATTTGTTGAAATATTTTAGAAATGTGGTGACTACACTAGCCATTTGAGGATTGTTGGAAATCCATAATGACTATGCTGGCCATACTACCACCATAGTTAATTGTCATGCCTACACTAGCCACTGTTGAACAAAATGGAAAATCCAACAACTCCAACGCTAGATGTGTGGAGCTACACTAGGTTTTCTGATGACTATGTTGGGTTTTGTTGGAAAAATAAAAGCCCAGCACCATCTACACTAGAGGTAGGTGGCTTCAATGTAGTTAAGGCTATACCCCCATAAAAATCCATGAAAATGCCAAATTCGGTAGTCTCCAAGGCATTTTTAGCCTTCCCAAGTTCATCATAGACATAACATTGATTTTTCTAATTGGGAAGTGAGGCAGTAACTTATGAGGAATTTTTCTGCCTCAAAAAGTTAAAGTATGCAAAATTGTAGCTCATGGGCTACAAACCTTACATTTACAATGAAATCTTGCCTCAAGTTGGATGCATTTTCTAGGTGGTGTTTTAGTCACTATCTTTAATTTATTGTTAAAAAGGTTTTGAATCATTAATTGGAGAGAAATGTTAAGTTCATTAGCTTTATTTAAGATATCATTATTTTTTATGATACTTACCCTTAATTAGTCTAATAGGCATTAGGGTAAAAAAATTCATACAATTCATAAATGTACATGCAACTCTCTCCCCTAGGAATGAGATGCTTGCTTTAGAAGTGAAAGGATTCAAGAATGGGTCAAATTAGATGTGCAATAAGGAAGATATAAGGTTTAGAAAGTTCTTTGTTTGAAAAATGCATGAACTCCCCTTATGTAAAATGACATAAATGAAAAATTTTCTAATGGTTTCTACATATATATAATTTTTTATAAGAGTGATATTGTAGATGCAACATCATATATACAATATCAATTTGAAGATTTCAAAACTTTTGCTAATTTTGATGAGAAAAAATAGTGAAGTGAGTAGCTTGAAAGGTGTTAAATAGTGTGAATGGTTCTTGATGATAGATAATGCCTAGAATATGGAATTTTAATTATCAAAATTTCATTAAAGAAGGAGTTTGGGCAAGGTAAATTGGTGAGAGTTTAGAAGATGTTTTGATGAAAAATTTCTAAAGCTATGAATGAATATGAGTGTGTAGGGAAGTAATGATGATTGCTAAGTGTTTAGGAGGTATAAGATGATGTGGGGTTAATCATGAAGTATGAAAGATATGATTTTTACAAGTGGATCCTTTGCAAAGCAAGCTCCTATTCTTAATGCCCTTTTGTAACCACACATACAAGTGTTCATGGAGACTCAAGAAGTTAAATGTAAATCATACCTATATTCCAAAACTCACATGTTACTATTGCCCTAGTAAAAAAATAACACTATGCTACACGTAAACATTAAATTATAATTATATATAGCATAGAGGTGGAATGGTAGCAGTAAGGATTATAGAAAATGGGACACAAGGTGTTTTACCATAGGCATAATTAATTCTTTTGTATAATGCATGATTAAAGTCACCATTAGCCTATTCTTCCAAGACCCAAACCAAGTCCATACCACTTACTAGTGACATTGCATTACATAATCCAAAAAATTACAATCATAAGATAATCACAACTACAAGAAATATCACCACTTGAACATGAAGGACAAGGAAGTAATTTATTAATTAAGTTGTTTATTTTGAAGGAGACTTGGCAATTGGAGAGAGGAATGCCTTCAAGCATAGGTAACATGTCTTTCTAGCCCTCTAACCAATGCGAGTCCAAGAAACCTTTTGATATTCCTAAGAAGTTACCTACCTTCAAGTGTGAGTAACATATATTTCTAATGGAACCCCTAAGAATTTTTATTATATGTATTTATTATGCAATTATTGCACCAACCTTATGGAAGGACTACCTTTAGGCATGAGTAAAATGTCTTTTCAATTACATGGCAAGATGTCACTTATTCTATAACATGTTTTTTTTTGTGTTAGAACACAAATAAATAATACAAATTAATAACATAATAAGACTCATAGAAGTAGCTTTAGAGAATCAACAAATCCCCTTGATGTCACACCCTTTTCATTTCCTCTTGGGTTTTTACCTTTCCATCTAAGCATAATGATCATAAGTTTATTTTAGTCTTATTATGATGAGAATATCATTATGTCCATGGTAAAAACCTCTTATTATTAGAAATTGATGAGCGGCGAGATACCCCTACACTCAACCATACAAATACAAGCATTTCACACATGATTCGGTTGAATTCCAAGGACTAAGTGCTTATGCGCCCTTGTGGAACAAGGATGGGTTGGTTGATTATTATCTTCCCAAGCTTACTTTTATGTCATGATTGTATGATTAAATAAGCTTGAGGCATATGATTTTTATAGCTGTTATGTTTTTATGTCCTATGCTAGTAGGGAAGGAGAGTGGTAACTAAGCGACTAATTTAACTTAACTACTCATTAACTAAGTTCTAACTAATCCTAACACTAGCATTCATTCCCACTTTCCATACACATCCTAAACTAGTGCAACACTGCTAGGATTACCAAATGCTAATTGTTACTGGATCACCAAGTGTTACACACATGTTCAAAGTGTTCGTGCTTGTGTAATTTAACGATTTGCTTAATTGATCAAAATGAATTGCTGTGCTAATAATAGAAATGTAAAGTGCATAAAATAAAATAAAATAAAATAAATGCATAAGAAAATAAAATAAAAGAAATGCATAAAAAAATAAAATAAAAGAAATGCATAAGAAAGAAAATCTCAAGTGTTGCAAGGATGAATGAAAGAGCTTGTCTTTATTATCATACACAAGGTGTGCTCAGGTACACAATGCTTGAATAAAGATCCATCCACACTTAGACCTCCTATCCTACTGTGGGCACTTGGAAAATACTCTAACTTTCAAACAGATTACAAGAGTTTCACTGCTTGACTGCTAAAAGACTTCCTTTTCCTAATTGTGCACCTGGGCATTGTATTTATAGGCTTGGGAGCAACTACTCTAATAATTAGAGTAAACTGCTAGAGTAACTGCTCTAATAATTAGAATAAACCACTAGAGTAACTGCTCTAATAATTAGAATAACTACTAGAGCAACCACTCTCATCATACCCCAAAAACTGAATGAAAACTCATCCTCGAGTTCCTTTCAAAATGTTGGGAAGGTATGGGATTATTGACTAATTGACAACTGACAGTGGAATGGGATGATAGACTCAATGTGCCTAGTGAATAGATCAATAAGCATATTACAACATTAGTGTTCATGACCATTGTGGTGAACACTCATACATAAATGACATCCAAGCCTTTATTTGATAGCTTGTAGAGAAAGAGAGAGAAAGAAAATGAAGCGTGTTGCTGCCAATGCTAATATTTCACCTTCCATTGTTTATCCATAGCCATGCTACTAGACTTTTTCCTTTCATAAATGCTCCAGTTATGGTCCATCTTGAGTGCTTCCTCCAAGCCCAGTCCATTGTTTGTATGATTTCCATCTACACATACAACATAGTCACAAATGAGTAAGGATAGATAAACCACAATGCAGTTGATACCTTGCCTCGATATGAAGTTCATTGGCTGAGTTGTGGTTATGGAAGAAACTAGTTTGGAGATTTATCATAGGTGAATACCCAAGGTGTAGGGGTTAGGTAAATAGTAAAATGGAGAAAATTGAAGAATTTATGCCAGGGCCCCGATGACTAAGAGCGAACCTCTGGTAGCTATAAGATGGAAAAATATGAGGAACAAGAAAGATGGGAAAAAATAACAATGGCAATGCTAATAAAATGGATGTCATGGATGGGGATGAAACAAGAGATGATTGATTACATGAAATGTTTAAGAAAAAGAAGTTAAAAATTGCACCAAAAAGGAATTCTAGTGGGTCCTCCCCAAAGTAGGCTCATGCCTTTTATGCCTTGAAAAAGCCACAAATCAAAGAGTCCATAGGCTCGAGGAATGTCATTTGGAAGAAAGAGTTAAAAACTTACCCACAAGAATTCACCAAAGAAAAAAAATGCATCAACTTAGAACGGACTAATGATAAAATCGACAATGAGGTGGAAAATGGAAAGAAAGATGGAGAGGAGAGAATGGAATGGAATCCCAAGAACAAGGTTGTGTAAAGCCCCTTGTTTATTTCATGGTTAAGATGACTAAGTAAAACTCATCCCAAATCCAGAATCAAACCAACCACATTCAGTGACTTGGCATGAATACACTTGGCCAATCCATCTTCTTGAGGTAACAAGAATGCTTCCACAAAGAGTGACCACCATCCCAAGGAGAGTGAGATGGAGAAGCAAGAATTAAGAAAGGGCCTTAGTTAGAGGGAACCTTCAAGCATGGATAACATGTCTTTCCAGTGCCATAACCAGAACTTGTAGCCCATATTGCTTTATTATGCCTAAGGGGTGTGCTTTGAATTCTCACTTTTCTCTTTTCTTTTCTCTTTTTTTTCTTTTTGCATGACAACCACACCATGCAAAGACTTATTTTTATTCACTCAGCTTCCTAATTTTTGAACAATGTCAGAATGGCGGAAAATCCAAGAAATAAGCATCCAAGCACCCAAGAGGATGGCTAGCATAAATGCATCAAATCCCCTTGAAGTCATACCTTGATAATCCTTTGAGTCTTTCCTTGGTTCAAGTTTACTTAGAAAAAGGGGACTGTACAGTTCCAAGCCAAAGGAGACCATAGAGTTGTATGGATGAGTGGATGGTGTGGACTCATTACGTGTTTTACCAAATAAACCATACATTAATATTAGCATCATAATTCAAAGGTAAAAACCAGACATTAGTAATTAATATGATATAATTCGATCCACCATCATGAGCACTTATTAGATGATGAATAAAAGTAAATCAAGCAAACAAAGAAACTGTAAAAACATGAATGATGCTGAAAACAAAAATAAGAAAAGTAGAAAGAATGTGTAAAAAAAAAAAAAGATATGTAAAATAAAAATGTGTAAAAAAAAAATTCAAAAAGAACTAAGGGCCTAGAATGGTTAGCATAGGTGGCCATCTCCCCCATGACTAAGTTGGAAGGAGGAGATCCAAAGTAGTGAGCAATGTTGTCCATCAATAGAGCTAGCATGTGTACTAGTTGTCCTAAGCTCCTAGAAAGGTTTAGTTTATTGCACGTTGACCAAAAGTTTCTTATCCGGGCTCTCAGGTTTGTCTATTGTCATGGCCCCTAAAGGAAAAGTTGCATAAATAATATAAGGTCCCTCCCAAGTGTTTGAAATTTGGTACATTGTGACACATGTGTGGGATTCTAGTAGAGAACCTTATCTCCTGGTTGATATTTAACTTTCCTAATTCTTAGGTCATGACATTGTTTATTGAAGGCCTTGTGCAATTCATTAGATGACATGACAACTAATTAGTTTTCATCTAGCAAGTTAAGGGTTGCTAACCATTGTTTTTATGCTAGATCAAGATCAAGGTTGAGGTCACATGCCATGGATAGTGTACGAAGCTTAGTTTGAATGGGAAACATTGGTAATTTACCATACACTAACTCATAGAGAGAGTAGCTTGTAGGGAGTTTCCATGTGGAGCGGTATGCCCAAAAAGCATCATTCAGTTTAGTGCTCCAGTCTCATCTAAACTTGCTAATAGTTCTTGTCAATATTTTTGTAATCTCCTTATTGGTGACTTTGGCATGACCGTTTTCTTGGGGGTGGTATAGTGTAGTCAATTTATGCTTAACCCCTAAGCATTGCATTAATTTCTAAAAAGTTGCACTTGTGAACTCTGTACGATTGTCTAAAATAAGTACATGTGGCACAGTAAACTTGTTTATGATTTGTTGTTGAACAAATTGTGCAGCTGTAGATGATGTACAATCTTTAATAGTAGCTACTTCGGCCCATTTTGTTAAGTAATCCACGACAACAATAATATAAGCTTTTTCATTGGACATTGGTATAATTGGCCCCATAAAATCAATTCCCCAGATGTCGAAGGGTTCTAATAGTTGAATCCATTACTGTAGACCCTCCATTCTAGTAGTCATTCCCCCATCATGTTGACAGTGCTCACAATATTGGATGAAATGATGGGCATCCTAAAATAATGTAGTCCAATAATATCCTGCAAGTAGGATCTTGATGGCCGTTCATCTCATAGCGCAATGACCCCCACAAGGACCCTCATGAGCATCTTGGAGAACTCACAATTGATCTATATTGGGAACACACCATCAAACCAAGCCATCGGGACACACTTTGTAAAGTTGCCCAGTGATCTTGATAAAGTACTTGGCTTGGTGAAGAAACTATTGTTTCTTCTTAAGATTTAAATCTTGTGGTGTTTGTTGGGTGAGGAGATAGGTAAGAATGCTACTGTACCAGTTTGTCTCCATGGGTGATTGATTATTCACTACACCAACAAAGTGGAATTCATCAGGGAAATGATTAGAAATTGGATACTCATCCTTTTTTTTGTCCCATCGCAACTAAGATAAATGATCAGCAACTACATTCTCAGTGCCCTTGTGATCGATCATTGTTAAATCAAACTCTTGTAAGATTACAAGCCATTGCATGATACGAGGGCTTACCATTGGCTTATTCATGAGGAACCTAATTGCACTTTGATTTGTATGTATATATAGTTTATATCCCAATACATAGTGTCTAAAATTTTCTAGTGCAAACACTACAACCATTAGTTCTTTTTCTATGGTAGTGAAGTTAGGTTGTGCACCAGCGATACTTCTACTTGCACAGTGGATGTAATAAGGATGATTCTGGTCATCTAATTGTGTAAGTATAGCTCCTAAAGCATAGTTAGACATGTCAGTCATGATATGAAATGGTTTGGACTAGTTAGGATCTTGTAGAATGGGTGTTTCTACTAGCTTCTATTTTAGAGTTTGGAAAGCTAATTCGCATTCCCTGGTCCACTTGAAAAGTACGTCCTTTTTTGTTAATTCCACCAATGGTTTGGAAACTTATGAAAAGTTCTCAATAAATCTCCTATAATAGTTAGTATGTCCAAGGAATGATAGAATATCTTTGATAGTTTTCAATTGATGGGTAATTCCTTGGATAATTTTGATTTTCTCAGGGTCTACCTCTATCCCTGTGTGTGAGATTTTGTGCCCTAGTACTATGCCTTCTTGGACCATCAAATGGCCTTTTCTGCTAGTTGAGCCTCAAATTGGTATCTAAACATCTTTTTAACACTTGCTCCAATTGGTCCAAGGATTGATCAAAGTTTGCTCCATAAGTGAAGAAGTCATCCATAAATACCTCTACTCCATTCCCTATGTGCTGTTGGAATATGCTTAGAACTAGTCGTTGAAATGTTGTAGGGGCATTGCACAAGCCAAACGACATTTTTTTGTATGTGAACATTCCCCAAGGACTGGTGAACATAGTCTTGGCTTGGTCTTCTAGGGCTATTTGTATTTGGTTATATTTGCTATATCCATCTAGAAAACTATAGCTCTGCGATGGTGTCTAAGACTTGGTTGACAAATGGCAATGGAAAGTGATCTTTGAATGTTGCCATATTTAGTAGCCTGAAATCTATGCACACCCTCCATTTTCCTTCCTTTTTAGGCACAATAACTAATGGGCTAACCCATTCACTATCAACAATAGGGTATATGAACCCATCCTTGAGAAGCTATTCGATTTCTTTCTTAACTGCTTGCTTCAGTTTAGGGTTCAATTGCCTCTACAGTTGTCTTCGAGGCTTCATGGAGGGGTCAATGTAAATTCTATGTTGGCATATCGTAGGATCTATTCTAGTTAATTCAGGATATGACCAAGCAAAGGCTTCTGACCATTTATTTATTACCTTCAGCAGTTGTTCTTTCTATTGAGGAGCAAGCTTAACATTGATGATTATCGATTTTCCATTTTTAAGGAACGTGTATTCCATATCGGTGGGCAATGGTTTCAGCTTGAGGGGCTCTTGCTTAAATTTCTCAGGGACTTTGAACTTGCCCTAGTTAATATTTTCAAGGTTAAGACTTGAAACTTGGCGGTGGACATGCTCTAATGTGTCTATTCTATCGATGTAAGAACAAGTCAAACCCTCAGTTGGTTCCATGTATATGAGTGAACTACTTTCTTGATCAACTATCAACCACTGAGTGTCTTCCTATTGTGTGGCTACTGCATATAGGCATCTCTATATGTTAATCACTTATGCACACTGATTGCATGCAGGAAATGCTAAACTTTGCACAAACCATGACCTCTGCATGCAATTACACCTTGTGTCACTGTATGTGATGCATGGAACTTTTTTCTTCTTGATCTTTTTGAATGTATTTTCCTTTGATGTTTCTAGAGAAAGATCATAGATTCCTAGGCATGCATTGATGGTGCTTAGCCATGCTCTTCCCATTATGGTTGGGAAGTCCCCCTTACCGTTGTTTACCTGAATCACTAGGAAGTTAGCTGGGTATGACCACACACAAATAGTGGTAACAATGTCTTCCATCAATCCCAATGGGATAGTGATGGACTGGTTGGCCAACTCTAGATGGATGTTGCTCTTTTTCAATAGAGGTAGGTTCTAGGCCTTGTACATTTCTTGAGAAATCAAGTTGACACTGGAACCTGAATCCAAAAGAGCCTTACATAACGCATTTCCAGTGATTTGTAAGTATATCAGAGGACTCCCAAGATCAGATAATTTCCTAGGAAGGTGGCTAGCTTTGATCTAATCGGTGATAGCATGTGTTAGCATGACCGTATGCGTTGAGTGTGGTGATTAGGTTGAAGGGGGATTTGATGTTTTGATTGATACTAAGGCATTTAAAGAATCAACAGCTTGTGATTGCAAGGGCTTGGTTAGATTTTTGGTTCTAAAGAAAGGTCTTTTCTTCATGTGGTTTTTGGAACCAACAATAGCTTGAGAGTTAACAGCCCTCATGCCGTTATGTTGTTGTGGCTAGGTAGGGATTTCACATTGCATCATAGGAGTAGGTGGTAGTGTAGTTGTTGGTGGAAGAGATGTAGCTGAATGAGAAGGATGATATGCTTGTGAAACATCACCTCTAGAAGAGGGAGTCCCATAATACTTGTGGGCTTGGTAGTGAGGTTGCGGAGTGAAGTGACTAGTAGAGTCATGTGGGGAGATTGGCTACTACACGTAATATCCATACGGGTCAGGTTACCGGTAAGGATATTGTTGCGTTGGTGGTGGCATTCCCCATGATTGTAGGTGGTGCTATTGTTGATATTGCTCAATTGGTTGTGGTGGAGTTCCACTGGGATAATATGTTAAGGGTTGGTGGAACTACCTTGGGTTACCTTGGGGATAAGGTAACCTTTGGGGTGTTTTCCTTTTGTTTAATCATGGGTTGAGTGCATACATCCTAAACTCTTATAAATGTGAGATTATAGGGTAACATTCCTTAGGATGGTCATATTAACATATCTCACATCCACTATCATTGTCTATTTCCAAATCCACAACCCCTTCAATGATGGAAACTTTGTCGTTACCCTTTCTACGTGCATGTTTAGCCTCTTTCTTTTTTCTTTTCTCACTCCTCTACTATTTTAAGAATAGTTTAATATCTATTATCTAGGAATCCCACATTTGGTCTACCTTTTCCGAAACTTCTGATGTTATCTTTTGGATAGGAAAAGTTTTCCTATTCACCATCTCTTTGAGTGGTGACTCTTCTTTATGCTCACAAAATATTACTCCCATCTTTCGTAGGGAATGATCTTAGTTATACTCTTCTACACTTTCTCTCTTCCATAGCTCACCTTCTTTCTTAGTAACTTTCTCCAATAGTCTTTAAATTTCATGAGACCTAAGCTCAAATAGTCTTCCTTGGGCATAAGTCCTAAGGATTCTTCTCGTTTCATGCCTAAGCCCATTCACGAGATGATGCAGTTGATCCCTTTGCAAATAACCCTAGCTAGGACAAAGATGTAACAGTGCATAGAATTGACCCATGGCAGCATTCAAGGGTTCATGTCCTCCTTGGTTCTAGCCTTGGATTTGCTTTTGCAAGGTAGAAACTTGGGAGTACATTTGGTACTTGTCATTAAATAGTTCTAACATAGTACTCCACCTATGAATGAATTCCAATTCTAAAGACTGGTACCAGCTTTTTGCTTCTTTAACTAATGTCTGTAGGAATAACTTAAGTTTTTTCCATTTGTTCTCTATGTTCTATAAGCCACACGCATCATGGAATTCTTGTAAATGATTCTAAGGATCAGCGCTGTATCTGCCTTCAAATTGTGGGATGTTGTTCGTATCTAATCTCTTGATCCTACTATCTTTCTAATACCTTGTTGGAATTCTAATAGCCTCAGTTATGTTTAACATACTTTGAGTAGTGAGGAGGGGTTCATTGTGATCATCTCATCCATGGTATCTATGATGCCTATGTTGTTCCCTACTCTCCCTTCTTCTATGTCATGACTTTCTAGAGTGCCCTTGTCCCATTTCTTGGCTGTTTTATCTATGACTTCCACTTTTCCTACCTTTATCCCCATGGTCTTTGTCTTTATGACCATGTTCAGATATTGAAGGAGAGGGTGAAGGAGATGATGAAGGTGAAGAAGAAGAAGAACCGTCACCATGACTGTGTCTACTACCTTCTCTTCTGTGGTCTTGGCCTTGATCGCAATTGCAATTAGAATGTCCACCTTTATCATGAGTTTGTGTCCCTTTTTTAGACCCTTTGTGCCCATGGGTATTAGAACCTAGGTTATGAATAGTGGAATGAAGGTTCTGATACACAACTTCTTGGCCAAATTCAAGGGGAGGAACATCGTTATGTGGCTGACTACTTGAGGTAGGTTCACCACCCTCATTTTCACTTAAGACATGTGGGGCATCCTGTGATCACTTACCCTTTAAACACTTATGATGTATCTCTTGTTGCAAGTCCCTTTGACGTTGTCCCTCTATGGAATGGTATTCTCTTGAGTCATGGTATTGCACAATGTATTTTGTGTGTAAGTACAACATGCCAATTCGTGTGAGAGCATGAAGAAGCATGCTCGAGACTGAACGATTAGGAAGTAACACTATGTTACCTTCTAAGTCTCGCCAACATAATTTTTTTTCTTGATGGAGTATTAAGGTGAAGTTTGGTATATACTCATCAAGATGAATATATACCACTCAAACTTGTTGAGGGACTAGCGGATCGATGTCATGTGTATTACACTGCTGACTATTTCCTATTTCAGACCTAGGCGGTGAGGCACTTTCATAAAAAGAAGGAGACATACTTGTCTACTCAGTGTGCAATGTATTATTTTTTATTATTTTCTCAATCCATGCTAAGGGTTTGTTCCAATGATGTGAATGATTTTCTATGTTCTAGTTAGTGCACAAACAACTAAGTCCCTGGCAACGGTGCCAATGATGAGCGACGAGGTACCCCTACACTCAACCATACGAATACAAGTGTTTCACACATGATACGATCAAATTCCAAGGACTAAGTGCTTATGAGACCTTTTGGAATAAGGATGGGTTGGTTGATCGTTGTCTTCCCAAGCTTACCTGTATGTCACAATTGTATGGTTAAGTAAGCTTGAGGCATATGATTTTTATAGCTTTTATGTTTTTATGTCTTGTGCTAGTAGGGAAGGAGAGAGGTAACTAAGTGACTAATTTAACTTAACTAATCATTAACTAAGTTTTAACTAATCCTAACACTAGCATCTGTTCCCACTTTCCATACACATTTTGAACTAGTGCAACACTATTGAGATTACCAAACGCTAATAGTTACTAGGTTACCAACCATTACACGCATGCTCAAAATGGTCGTGCTTGTGTAATTTAATGATTTTCTTAATTGATAAAAATGAATTGCTATGCTAATAATAGAAATTTAAAGTGCATAGAATAAAATAAATGCATAAGAAAATAAAATAAAAGAAATGCGTAAGAAAACAAATCTCAAGTGTTGTAAGGATGAATCAAAGAGCTCATCTTTATTACCGTACACAAGGTGTGCTCAGGTACACAATGCTTGAATAAAGATTTATCCACACTTAGACCTCCTATTGTTGGTAATTGGAAAATATTCTAACTTTCAAATAAACTACAAGAGTTTTGCTACTTGATTGCTAAAAGGTTTCCTTTTCCCAATTGTGCACCTGGGCACTGTATTTATAGGCTTGGGAGCAACTACTCTAATAATTAGAGTAAATCGTTATAGTAACTACTCTAATAATTAGAATAAACTGCTAGAGTAACTGCTCTAATAATTAGAATAAATTGCTAAAGTAACTACTGTAATAATTAGAATAAATCGCTAGAGTAATTGCTCTAATAATTAGAATAATTGCTAGAGTAACTGCTCTCATCAGAAATGAATGGATTGATGATATGATCTCACTGTATATACAATTAATTTTATAATGATTTGATAACATAGGATGAAATTATTATTGTTTCAACTACATCTTGCTTATTACTTATTTCTTTATTAGAGAAATCAACAAAATTATGTATATCAAAAAATGGTAAAATTATAGAAAGAATCAAACATATATAAGAACAAGAAAAGATAGAAAGAACTTGAAAGATATAAAAGAATTAGAGAAATGATAAGAGTTGGAAAAATATTAAAGAATGGAAAAGATATTAAAGAATAAATAAAATACCAAAAATTATGAGAAGTATAACAAAAATTGTAAACTTAAAGGTTATAAAGTAGAAAAAAAAGTTAAAATGCACTTATCAATTTTTGATTCAAGATACCTCTCCCATGACTAAACTCATGGGTGAGTGTTTGAAAAATGGACCAAACATCCTCAAGATCATACACTATACGTCTCTTGTTTATCATCCTTTGTGATTTATATTTTCATTTATTGTTCCATGTAACATTGATGATAATCAAGTTTTGATCATTTGAAGATACATATATGGTTGGACTAGATGATACTTCTATTTTAGAGGGCCTAGATATGTTTTCTTATTTATTCTTAATTTTAGGTTTTGAGTCTTGTTATTTGCTATTTATTGTTGGTGTATGGTCATGATTTAGGATATCTTTTTGTGGGTCCTCTATTTGGGTAATTTTAATGGGATAGGAGTTTATAAGTGGGTTTGCTATTTCCATGCATGTTTTGGATAGATTTATGTTCTCATTTCTTAACCACTAGTTATCTTTTGGTTTAGTGACTATTATTTTTTTTGGTTACATACTTGTTTATTAGATTTGTTATGAGCTAGTGTAAGGATCATGTTGATGTTTTAAAATTTTGGTTCATCATTGCACCCTTCATCATCGTAAGTAATGCATGAATTTTCATTTTTATTTTTATGGCTTCTTGCTTATATTCTTTAAAAATTTCCAAGGACAAGTGTCTAATCCCTAGTTTAGCATTAATTGTCCTAAGTCATGCTCTCCCCATAATTATAGGAAGTTCCTCTTCATCATTCTTTACATCAATCACAATAAAATCTACTAGATAAGAGCACCTAGTAATAGTAGTCATGACATCTTCTATTTGTCCCAAAGGAACAGTGATTGATTAGTCTACAAGCTCTAGTCTTATATTGCACTTCTTTAATGGATGTAGGTTTCATACCTTATATGTTTCTTAAGATATCAAATTAACTCTAGAATATGAGTCTTGTAGATCTTTACATGGTGATGAATCATGGTTTGCGAGGCCTGGATATTGGGTTTGCGATATCATGGCCTGGATATGATATCGTATACATGATATCATGATTTCTACGTTAGCCTATAAATATAGCACTTAGGTGCACAGTTGATAGTTTTTTTAGTGAAGTTCTTTTCTTTCTAGTTATTTTGGTAGTTTAGTTTTTAGTTTTTAGTTTCTTTCTTTCAAGCTAGTTATTCCCTGTGCATGCCCACAGTGTGACGTTTGTAATTACATGACACATTTATTTGAGTGTGATGTACTTGGACACATGCATGACTAGCAATAAAGATCGAGATTACTTTCATCATTGCAACATTCAGTTAGATTAATTTTTGTTGTTTTAATTATTTAATGCCTTCCTTAGTTAATAGTTCAATTTATTATTATTTAGTTGTCCTATCATTAAGCAGAATGTGTATTCCTTAATCATGAACATTTAAGTGTGAATACTTGGCATGCCTAGTAGTAATCCCATTAAGTCCAAGATGTGTATGGATGGTTAAAGATGGATGCCATTACCATTGGATAATTTAGGTTTTGCTTCCATTATTAGTTTAAGAAATTTATCTTTTCTATTATTAGGAGTTACATAGAATTAGGACAACATCATATGCCTCACTTTAGACTAAACCATATGTGACAAAGCTACTACTAGTCTAGGTGGAAAGATAGGAAACTACGATCAATGTATAACAATCTAGGTGCCACAACTAGTTCATTCATGGAGTTTGACCAGCTCATGTGTACATGCTTGTATTCATATGGTTAAGCGTAGGGGTACCTCACCGCTTATCATTGGCACTATTGCTAGGGATGATGCTAGTTATCTAGATTAGTTATATTACACAAGATCGCTGTAAAAGGGTACTAACGATATATTTTTCAAGAAGTATTCAAACACACACCAAAAATTGGAGAAATGATTATAAACTTTATAGTGCACCTATTCATTGGAGAACTAATGAAATATACAATGAAGAAGATTGGAGTGATCCACCTTATGAAGGGGTTTTTCATGACCATGGCCACCCTAATGACACTAAAAGACTACATTCACCTAAGGTAGACAAGCTTGAAGAAGATGATGTAAATCCTAAACTAGGGGAGGCCTCAAGGCCTAAGACCTCCTTGATACTTAGAAATGATAATCCAAGGTATCTTGAGGAATATTATAGAAGCCATGGCTATCCTACTAGTTCCTCCTTTTTANAAGGAATATTATAGAAGCCATGGCTATCCTACTAGTTCCTCCTTTTTATCTTCCCTTTCAACCTCAATGTCTAGTTCTGACGAAGATAAACGTAGGTATAGAGATAGAGCTCCAAAAAAGGATCAGAATAAAAGAAAAAATTGAACCCATAGACACACTTAAGGTCATCAAAACAAACACAAACCCCATTGTCACCATCGATAAAATAGAGATTTTAATCACAACTTGTTTGACAATGATAAACCCTTGTTAGTCCCTAAAAGCTTAATGCACATCATAGAGGCTATTAAGATATCTCATAGGCATCACAAGAAGAGTCGACTACCTAAGCTCAACCTAAATAATATTCCAAAATTTGTAAGAGGCTATGACTCAAATCTACAACATCATTTACAAGCTTTCCATGATGCTTGTGTGCTCAAAAATGTGGACAGTAAATGGCGAAAGCTTAAGCTCTTTCCTAGGATACTAATCAATAAAGTCGAAGTGTGCTACAGATCATTGGAACCAAATTCAATTAGATAATGGTTAACCATGTTAGAACTTTTTAATTAAAGATACCAAACCTATGTGCAAGTGTTTGCCTTGAGGAGACAAATCCAAATATGGAAACAAGAACAATAGGAACCCTTGGACATGGCCTTAGAGATAGATACTATGCCTTACTAAATAAATGTCCAAGTCATAGATTCTCTAGGAAAGAGCAAATACTCTACATTATAGATGGGCTTAGTAATGAAACAAGGGTGAACCTTGGAAAGTATGCTTGACAAAAATTATATAAGCTCCAAGCCCACCAGGTCAAAGAACTAATAGAGCATATGGAAAAAGAAAAGAGAGAATTATCTAAATGGGAGAATGCCAAAGCATTTAAGTGGGACCCAATTCTAGAAATAACAAAGGGGCAGAAGTACAAGGAAGAGGAAGCAACCAATTCTGAAAGGGTGATACAGTCCCAACCTTTGCTAATATAGAAATCAATAGATGAAATTGAGGCAAAGCATAACATGATGACTGTATGGGAAAATGAAAAAAGTGTGAACTTAGAAGACACTGTCAAGGAGAGGGGCATCCAAAATAAACCTAGCAGCTGAAACAAAAAAAGGGCACAAAAATTAGAAATAGTTAAGAACACTATTCGGCAACTAGGGAGAATGGCTAAGGGTAACAAGGCCAAAGGCTCAACTATAGATAATGAGGATGGATGTAATGTCTATTTATATGACCATCCAAAGGGCCATTACCCAGTCTTGTCACATCTATATGAGCATTGGGTAGGGAAGTTGCACACAAAATTTGTACAAAGGTATCAGTTTAGGTGCATCCCTATTCCACAAGGTAATTGTGGACAACCCCATAATCCATTGTACTATCCTAAGGGGAGCTATTACCAACCTCAACACTTTGCTCCACCACATTGGCAAAACTCATAGGCATGGGGAAGGCCACCATCTAGTTATCCACATCCTCCCTATCTACCAAAACCAAATGCCTACTATGTTCAACATCCTATTTCTCTAATCAGTTCAACATCCTATTTCTCCAATCACTGTTATCACTCTCCTGAGTACCATTGACTCGTGTCTTCTCCTGAGGGATCACCACCTCATACTTCTCACACTTCTTCTCATCCTTGGTATTATCATCTTTCACCTCTTTCTACATCACCATCAGATGTATTAGATGGTTCTGCACCATCATGCCAACCAAAAGATGTAACTTGTGCTGTTGCTATTAACAAAAGCAAGTTCCCTATGCAACGTTGAAAGTGTCCCTTCTTTAGGCATGGTTGTAGGAAGAAGAATCACACTTCCAAACCTACTTCACCCTCTAAACTAGCCTAAGGTTAACCTAGTGCCACACCTTTCTTAGCTTCATCAATAGTCCTTATCACTATACCCAAGCCTCCACCTCACACTTCAACATCCACATGATCTAGTGAATTCACCAATGTGAAGGAACACATAGATCCCTGCATACTACCATATAGTCAAGGGTGCCATAGTGGGCTAGATTTTTCTCATAATGTATAGACACCATCTAACTTACCCTACTATGCTTTCTATAATTAGGTGTGTGACAAACAATTTCTCTACCTAGCCACCATACCACTAATAGACACCCAGTGGCTAGGGAATGAAGGGTTCCTAATGTTTCATACATGCATGGAACCTATTGACCCTCTTATTGATCCTAGCCACGATCAAATGTTTAGTCATGGGGGTCAACCCCTCATTCTAATTTCCAGGATTCTTAAGTGTTATTTTATCTTTTTATTTTACAATTTTTGGTCATTTCTCTATTTCTTTTACTTTTTCTTATTGTTGTTTTCAATTTTCCATTGTAATCTTGATTGTGAATAAGTTGTTCATGTTGCCCATTAAGGTGAGGTTTTTCTCTATGTTGCCTAGTCATAAGGAATTGATTATTTAGACATTGAGACCATGAAATCCATCCACCTATTCCATTAATAAGAGGTTTGTGATCTAGTTACAATGGTAATCTTTTTCATCATCCAACTATAAATAATTTGATAATCATTATGTTTGAAGAGACAAGTGAAGGATCAAGGTGGAAGGACAATGATGTGAAATCAAGGGGATTCGTAGATTCTCTTTGGCTACTTCCATATGTTCTATCATGTTGCCAAGGTTGTAACTATATCCTTGTAGATCTAATGAAAAATGGAAGTAAGTGCAACTCAAAATGGCACTATATAAGCTTATATGGGTTCCATTGGAAATACATGTATCCATGCTTGAAGGTAGGCAACTTCATAGAGTCATCAAATAATAATAACAATAAAAAATGTGTGCTACCATGACACTCCTCCCTTGCTCCTCCCTTGCTCCTCCCTTGAACAAAACACCAAGTGATGTTCCTCCTTGCACCTTTGGTAGACTTATGGTTGATTGTCAATGGGATGAAGTGATGTGGTTTCATTGCAATGTGGTATAAACTTGGTCTAAAACTTGGAAAGTTAGACACATGGTTATTTAACCACTAATTACACACAAGATTCCATTGTAACCATCATTAGAAATCTCATGCCCCGAATTTTGCGATCCCTTCTGCAGTCCATCTCATCTCATTTTCTGAATGTTCATAACTTGTGATTGGTGTAATATAGAGTTATTATCTCAACTTGGTGGTTCTAATATGTGTGTTTTGTTCATAGGTATATGTTCCATGAGGGCATCATAGGCTAGAACCTACTTTGGGGAGGACCCACTTGTGTAACTTTTGTAACTTGTCCCTATTGCACATGACTACATTATTTTACATCCTTTGACTCCTCATCATTGAGTGAACTATCCTTTCCTTTATCATTTTAATCAATCATTCCTCAACAATTATTGTACACCCTTCATCCCAGTGCCTTTTCACAAATTTTAATATATGACTCCACCATGACACACTTCTGGTGCCTAAAAATTAATTTTCCAAATACCCCAAAACTTTCAATTTAATCTCAAATCCTCAATTAAATATGCAAAATTCATTATTTTCACTTAGTCCCTACATTTTATGCATATTGGTGGGGATGCTATACTACGTACATGATATTGCATTCAACCCAATATCAGGTATGCGATATCGAGTCTTGCCTACCTATATATAGTTATGACCCCACATACTTCAACATTCATGTCCTTCATTTGCCACTAGGGGAGTTGTTAAAATTTTCATTTGCGACTTAGAGCTTTACCTTTCCATATTCCAAGTGTAATATCTAGCTCCTTAACATTTCTATTTCAATTCTATCTAATCCTATTTGAACTATAAGTTTTTCACTTAGTCGTGGGGGGTGGGGGGTTACTGTAGTAGGATATCATAGGGGTAAGAAATTTAATATTTATTAAAGAAACATTTTATGTTTAAATGCCAAGTTAATTTTCATCAATCACCTAGGCCACCCAAATGATTGTAAGTGTCACATGTAAAAAAAATTAACAAAACCCAACGATGTAAGGTCAACAAAAACACATTTTGGAGCCACTTCTTGGAAATATTTCTAAATCTAAAATCATACTATGTAATTATGTATTTTTAACTAAGGTAATGAGTAAGGTATGAGTTGATAAAAATTTCTCTACAAAACCTTAGTAACCATTGATCTTTATGTGAGTACAGATGGCCCCAAAAAGAGGAGATCAAGTAGGACTTTCACAAGGAGCAGTTAAACACCCAAGAGGAGGTAGAGGCTAGGAACCTTACATAGAACATGCAAAGCAAGAAGTACACTCATTAAACATTCATTAAGAAACCCCTATGATAGTGAAATTTGGCCACATGAAAGGTGGAGAAGTTAGAGCTCCAGAACCAGGGCAATGTCTCACATTATCCCTAGAATGTCTTCAAGCCATTCATGAGAAGTCCACCTTCTCAATCATGATTGTGGAGATCAATTTTGCGCCTTTCACCAAGTTTTCCCTTGATCTAGTGAAGACTCAACTTAAGGAATCTACATTGTGGCCCATTCTCTTAGAAAGTTATGATTGGTATTTGGGTGAGACATACTGATTTTGGCATGGCAAGAAAGAAGGAACCATTGCTAATGTAGTTGGCATTCTCATTGATTTCTCTACAAGGGCCATTGAAAAGGTCTTAAATCTTCAAAATGAAGGATCAAAGGTTATTTATCTATCCACTTACTCAAACACGGACACAAGAAATTTATGGTTGAAATGGGCTTACAACAAAGAAAATAAAGCTTATGGAGAATTGACCCTAGAAGAGAGCATTTACTTCAAGATCAACACTTATCACATTTTCCCAACCAAAGGCTTAAATAGACCATCTACTTATGTACCATGGGGTAGTTTAACTTTGATGGGAAAATTTAATGCAAATTTACCCCATTTATATTTGAAAAAAATACTAATGTGATTCAAAGAAAGAAAAATAGGGAAGATTGCCTTACCTTTCCCTTGTCTCATTAGGAAGTTATGCAGACATGTTGGAATTTTGGGCTATACAAATGATGTTTTTAGAAAAGCCCAAAATGCTTCGTATACTGAACTACTCAAGCTGCCAGTGCTAAGGAAAGATGTTGGTGAGTAATCAAAGCAAGAAGAAGAGTGAAAAATTAGGCCCATTGCACCTCAAATAGTAGAGCCTAGCTAACAATAAGAAGCAAGGTCCAACACACAACCCACAAGCCAGAAAGTCCAAGAATTTTCATCATTGCAATAGGACTATTGACCATCCATCAGTCATCTCAAAACCATTATTGAGATAGTCAGTTGGGGGAGTTATGATGCTAAGAATTTATTTAAGGTCATTGATGATGTTGTGCAACCCATTGTTTAAACTGAACTCATGAGTGGACACATTTAGTGGATTTTAGGAGGAGAGTCCCAGTGGTCTCAGTAGATCTCTGGGAATGCTGCATCCTTCCAAGTTAGATTAGAATTTGGTGAAGGTGCCACAATTGTGGTCATGTAGCACTAGGATGTGGCAGACACAACAACGATGATCATAGAACACATTAAAGAATATTTTAATGTTCCTATTATGTCACTGGTAGATTTCATTGGAGCACGTGATGCTCAAGTTTTGGCCAATTCCTCAATGACTCCTATGGAACATGAGGATGTTTTGGATTGCTTACTGCAAATAGGATAAGTCATGAATTCCTTGTTTAACATCTCTCAAGATGTCATAGTAGTACAATCAAACCTCATTTTAACTAAAGTAAAATTGATCAAGGCTGAAGTTAGGGTCAAACATGTGGAAGCAGAGCTACAAAGACTACAAGAAAATCTCATCACCCTACAAGTTGAACAAAGGGATCCTTTTCAATTCATCATAGCTGAACAATTGGATGTTTTTAGAAATGAGAAACTAAATAAATTACTGGAAGAGGCTAAAAAAGTGGCAAGGGAGAAAGAACAAGTCAATTGGGATCTTTCTAAGGTACAAGATCAAACGTATGCACATGCTAAGGCTCTCAAGGCCCTACAAGAGATGAATAAACAACTTGCTACTAAAATTCTTTGGTTGACAACAATTGAGAAATAGAAGAATGTTCTCGAAGATAGTTTTCAATAGATGTAAGAACAATTAGTATGGATCAAACAAGATATGAATCTCTTCACTAGGCAAAATAGAACCCTTTCTAGGGAGGAGGTCCATGCAATCCATTAAAAGATGATAATAGAGATTAGTGCATGATAGATTGAGGCCAAGGAGCATGAGAAGTTGAAAGAGCACTTTGTGATCAGGTGGGGATGTACAAAGAAATAATTGAAAAGGGAATTTGTATGAATAAGACTCATGTTAACTCTTTTAGTGCTCAACACACTAATTGGTGAGCCATATTAGATACATATGCCTTTGTCCACCAAGCAGAATTGAAAAGCTGGGACCTGCAGATTCAAGACTTAATGAAGTATATAGAGTTAGCAAATCTACAAGATGCTAACTTAGCCATGTTAATAGTAGGATGCCCGAGAAATGAGCTTCAAAAACACATAACCACCAATTACACTAAGTGTGAGATAGAGTGTGTCGAACATAAGAAAATGTTGCAAAAAATTAGAAGTTGCAAACTTTGAATTAGAAGTGGTCAAAGAAAGCTACCATGATAAAAGAGATGTAGTAGCAAATTTGGCTCAATAGCTGATAGATTGCCATGAATTATGAGATAAAGCTAGAGCCTATGAGGAGGAACAACAATAGTTTGCTACGTAGTATGTCAAAGCAAACCAGATGTTTCCACAACTGCTATGTTTGTGGGAGGTGCTAGCTCCATCAAACATTCGAACATCAGCATGGACTGTGCATGATCCTCGGATGGAAGAAGAGAAACTGCAAGTGCTTCTCACACATTAGCAATCTCAGAAGCTTGTAGTACTAGACAAAGGAAAAGCACCAATGGAGGAGCCACCACCTCTCTAGACCACATGAGTTCCAACATTTTGTATTTTATGTTTTGTTTCTAAGTTTTATGTTTTCCATACTGTGGCATGGTTAGTCAGTAGTAGTTAATAATCCCATACCTTCATAATTTTTTGTAAGGGAATCATATTTCATTGTATTAACTCAAGGATGAGTTTTTATTTAGTTATGGGGGTATGATGAATCATGATTTGCTAGGTTCTAATATCAGGTACGTGATATCATGGCCTGGATACAATATTGTATACATGATATCGTGATTCCTATGTTAGCCTATAAATACAACACTCAGGTGCACAGTTGACATTTTTTTAGTGAAGTTCTTTTCTTTCTAGTTCTTTTGGTAGTTTAGTTTTTAGTTTTTAGTCTCTTTCCTTCAAGCTAGTTATTCCTAGTACATGCCTATAGTGTGACATTTGTAATTGCACAACACCTTTGTTCAAGTGTGATGTACTTGGACACATGCATGACCAGCAATAAAGATTGAGATTGCTTTCATCATTGTAGGATTCACTTAGATTAATTTTTGTTGTTTTAATTATTTAATGCCTTCTTTAGTTAATAGTTTGATTTATTGTTATTTACTTTTCCTGTCATTAAGCGGAATGTGTACACCTTAATCACGAGCGTTTAAGAATGAATACTTGGCATGCCTAGTAGTAATCCCACAAAGTCCAAGATGTGTACAAAAAATTAAGGATGGATACCATCACCATAGGCTAATTTATGTTTTTCTTTCATTATTAGTCTAATCAATTTATGTTTTCTATTATTAGGAGTAAAATAGAATTAGGACAACATCATATGCCTCACTTTGAACTAAACCATACGTGACAAAGCTACTACTAGTTTAGGTAGAAAGATAGTGAATTGCAATCAAGGTATAACTGTCAAGGTGTCACAACTAATCCATCCATAGAGTTTGTTTGGATCATGCGTACATGTTTGTATTTATATGGTTGAGTGTAGGGGTACCTTACCACTCATCACACAATGAATTTTTAACAATTTATAAATAAATTAGAGGATTTCTAGGATCTATTATTTTCTTAAGAAGATTTCTTACCTTTATTCAGTTTGATATTGTATAAGCTAACATGATAGTCTTAAGCTTCTAATTTAACTATTATTAAAGCATAATAATTATAGGAGGATTTTTCATAGGAGGAATAATGTTGGATGAAGTCCTTGCTCTACTATCCTTCTCTAGACTTGTCGAAAGGAAAGAATATTTCCTAGATTTACACATAGTATTGCTATGATTATCCTTTTTCTGTATACTAGCTACCTTGGTAACACTTTTCTATTAAGTTTATGTTGGTAGTTACCCTTGCATTTTTGGCTATGGTGTTGGTGGTAGAGGATTGGGAGTTTGATGAGAATGACTTACTACTAGTTGAAACATATAAGTTTGTGATTCCATGCATGGGATTGCATGTCTATTGTACTTAATTAGATAGTAGTAAGAGGAACCATGAAGAGGAGTACTACTTAGAGATACAGAATTTTGGACATTATATCCATAAGGTTTAGGTTGGTAGTATGGATATTATTGCCTTGGAAGTGACATTCCCAATGACTATGGTTGTTTCCATGATTGCTGGTACTATTCCTACGATTGAGGATAAGCCCCTTTTAGATAATATGATTGTTGATAGGACTTTATGTAATTACCTTATGGATAAAGTAATAATCTAGGAATTTGATTTTTTGAAAAATTTTGGATTAAGTACATATATACTGAACTCTTGTAAATGGGCCATAACAATACAACATCCCTTGGGATGTTCATATTGGAACACATTGTAACCATTATCATCTTTAGAACTCAAGTTCATAACCTATTCTAATATAGTAAAATTTCCTTTGTTCTTGTAATTCTAACATCCATTATCTTTCTTCTTCTTCCTATTCTTATTTTTATTGAATGGTTGTTTAGTTTTGTCTTCTGCTATCTTTAGTATTGTTGTAGACTTTTCATCCATAAAATCTCTTATTTTATCTACCTTAGTTGCAATATAATTTATTGATTTTTGAATAGAAAATGTCTTTCATTGGATTATGTCTTCTAATGTTTCCTCTTCTTCTATCTTATGAATCCTCACATTTTGTTTTTGATAACTGGATTTGGATTGTATTCTTTAGTTGACTCTTTTACATGGTTCTCCTTCTTCTTTTGCTACTTAGTCTAGTAATTGTTAAATTCAATGGCTTGTCATCTTTTATAATCTTCCTTAAGCACATATCCCAAGGGTCTCTTTGGTTTTTTTCTTAACTTATTAATGAGGTGCCTCAATTATTTTCTTTGAGAAAATCCATGGCCTAGGCATCTATATAATAGTGAATAATATTTGCCCATTGTTGTATCAAGGGATTCATATGTCCTTGTTTCCAACATTGGATTTGTTTTCTTAAGTTTGATACTCTAGATTAGGTTTGATATTTTTCATTATCGAGTTCTAGCATGGTTTTCCATCTTTTAATAGATTTTGATTTTAAGAATTTGTACCATCTTTCCACTTTCTTTATGAGTGTTTTAGGAAATAACTTTAGTTTTTGCTGATCATTATCTATGTTTTTTAGTGCACAAGCATCATGGAAAGCTTGAAGGTGATGTTGTAGATCTACATTATATCCTTCTTCAAAATTTATAATATTATTCACATCAAGTGACTTAATGAGACTATCCCTTAGATGCATGATAGGTATGCACACTACTTTCCTAATGTTGATTATGCTTTGGTTAGTTAGTAGGGGTTCCTCATAATCTTTGGATTCATACTCTTTGTTGTAGTGGTGGTCCCTTAAGTTTTTATAAAGTTTTGTTCTCTCATTCTTGATTCTCATTTCTCTATTTCTTCATCATCATCTTATTTATTAGGACGTCTTCTTTTGTTCATATGTCTTTCATGATATCTTCTTCTTTTCCTGTCATGGTTCCTTGATCTTTATCTTTCCTTAGCAAAATGTATTGATGAAGAGGATGGAGGATTTAAAAAATGGTGCTAGCTAGTTTTCCTTCTATGAATTTTTGATTTATCTATTTTATATTTGTTGGAAGTTTTAGATCTAAAATTCCTCCTAAGTTTAGAGTATGCCTCATCCATTCTAGGATTTTCTACAAGAGCTAAACATAACTTTATTTTCATAGGATCTTCAATGCATATAATAGGTGATTAAGAATTAGATTTGTGAGTGATGAACATGATTTTGACATTTGGTATGATGTCATGTATGTGATGACATCACATACGCAATGTTAGGGTCTAGCTGCAATGTCATTACATGATGTTGGGGTATATCTCTAAGTTTATAAATACTACACTTGGGCTTCAGTTTTTGCATAGTTTTTAAGTTAGTTTTCAACCAAAGTAGTGAAGGTCTTGTAGCTTATTGTCCTTAGAGTTAGAATATTTTTTGAGTGCTTACAGAAGGAGTCTAGGTGTGTATGGTTCTTTGTTTAAACACTGATGTACCTAAGCACAACGGTGTGATGGGAATAAAATGAACTCTTTTGACAATCCTTGTAGCACCAAGAATAGATTGATATTTTATTTAATGCATTTTACTTTCTTACTCTTTACTTTAATAAATTTGAATTAAGAAATTTATTTCTAGTTGTTAATGAACATGAGCACAACCACTTCGAGCATTCATATAGTACTTGCTAGCTCAACAATTCTTAACATTTGGTAGCGTAGCAACACTATGTGTTTAGGATGTGTTTGGTAAAGTGGAACAATTACTTGTATTAGGCTAGATAGATAGTAACAAACTAGATTTTAAATTACTCTACTCTTCATTCTTGTTGTAGGTGATCAAATCTATAAAATATAAAATAAGAAAAATCATATACCTCAATTACACTTAAACCATACCCTTGAACCTCACAAATGTAGTTGGAATGACAACAAACATTTGCAACATCCATTTCACTTCCTAAAAGAGCTAGTGTACTAGATAACTATAGGTCCACATAATTCGACTAGATCATGTGTAACACCTTAGTGATCTGTATGGTTGGGCATAGGGGTACCTCATTGCTCATCAATGGCACCATTGCCAGGGACCTTTTTGTTGTTTTGTGCACTATCTAGAGCCTAGTGAAATGTATTTAAATCATTGGAATGAACCTAAGAGTCATATCTTATCTTACAATTACTACAACAAATACTCAAAAGCACACTATTATTTTTATTTTGCTAATAAAAAATGTCTTCTTCTCATAGGAATGATTCACCACCCAAGACTAATAAAGCTTATCAACTAGTGCCTCAAAAATATTGAATTGTATATACTTATTCTAATGAGTATGTATAGAAATTCACCTTAATCCTACACCAAGATGAACAGTTGTTGTGTCACGACATGGAAGGCACAATTGTGTTACCACTTGATCGAGTTGTTCCTACAATGATCTACTAAATGCTCACATGATGTGGTCTCCAAGACTACCATGTAGAGTATATTGTGGAAGATACTGATGCTAGGGATTATCATCCCACTGAAGCACAACATCTATGGGATCAATAACTAGAGAAATGTTATGAATTTTTGAAGGTAAAAGGACTTAAACGATTCTCCATTCCTATTGTACCAACAAGGTAGTGGGGAACCCTTCTCCAAGGGTTTTCCATTCAATGAAACTCCTATGTTTAATTTTGATGATGGAGGTAGAAATCAGAACTTGCACTCCATAATTTACAATCCTAGTTTTGCCAATAGAGGATCCAATGACAAAGAAGGATCTAGAGGGGCAAGTCAAGATAGGGATGTAGAAAAGAAGTAAGATTGTGATCATGGTTGCAATCACCAAAGAGGTGGAAGTAGGCACCATGGTGGTGTTGGTTCTCCTTCCTCTTCTCCTTTCTCATCATCATCATCATCTTCTAGCTTTAACCATGACCATAGAAGGTGAGATCATAATGGGGGTGATCAAAATAAATGAAATGACTAATGGGACCAAAATTATCGAAGGGACCATTGAAAAAGACAAGATTAAGGATGTAGACACTTAAGAGAGGCACTTTGCTATGAATGAAGGGGTAGTAGAGGGCATCATAGGCACCATTATCAAGGCCTCAATGAGTCTCCACTTGCTACCTAAAGTATGCTTAACATTGTAGAGGTAATGAGAATTCCAACAAGACATGTGAAGGATAGATCAAATAGTTAGAAATGAACAATATTCCTTGATTTGAAGATGCATGCGCCTTGCAAAATATCAAAAATGAGTGGTAGAAACTAAAGTTGTTTCCCAGGACACTTATCAAAGAAGTAGAAAACTGGTACTAATCCTTAGAGTTGAAATGTATTAGATGATGGAGTGCCATGCTAGAATTGTCAATGATAAATACCAAACATACTCCATGGTGTCCAACTTAAGGAATCAAATTCAAGGATGAAAAAAAGGAAGGAATGAATCCTTGGATGCTATCATTGGCCAATACTATGCCTTAATGCACAAATGTTTGGGCCATGGTTATTCCCAACTGGATCAACTTTGCCACATAGTAGATGGGCTTCAGTCAAAAATGAGGGGAACCCTTGGTGTTCATTATATACAAAGATTAATAAAGCAGGTTGCCAAAGAGGAGGAAAAACTAAGAAAAAGAGAAAGTGTAGAAGAGTACAACTATGATCCTTCCATTCACAAGAGGAAGGTTTGATTCTGTGATAGTGAGGATGCCTAAAAAATTTGAATTTAATCTTACAACCAAGGTTGATTAGTTATGGGACTCAATGGATAATAAATTCGAAGCTCTTCTCAAAATTGTTGAAGAGTCCAATGAATAGGGTATGACTACTAGTGCAAGAGGTGCAAGGAAGTTGAACATGCATATCATAATGGGAAGGGAAAGATTGCTACAGTTGAAGAAGTTGCAGATAGTGAATTAAATGATGATCATGGGTGTGACGTCTATTAATATGAACATCCTAAGGGATGTTGCCCCATTGTGTCACATCTGGAGAAGTCTAAGGTGTATGCCTTACATCCATGACTTACACAAAGGCAAACATCCAGAAGGTTACCTTATCCTCAAGATAATCTCAATTAGTTCCACTAACAACAATTTTATTATCCAAGTGGAGCTCCCTCACAATTTTATGAATAGTATCAATAGTGGCAGCAACCCCAATCATGGGCACTCGCACCACCAAAGCAATAATACCCTTATCGATAGCCTAAACATATGGTTACTACATTCAGCAACCCATGTTTCCATGTGACTTCTCTAGTCACATCTCTAGTTTTCAGCCTCACTACCATCCTTTAGATTATTATCAAGGTCATTCGCCACATGAAAGAAGGGATACTACATCTTACCCTTATCCTCCTCTTATCCCTGCACATAGTCCTTCACCTAGATAGCTACCAGCTGCTTCACCTATGCAAGGTGAATTACCACCTCAAACATAGTAATGTAATGCTATGAGGGCTATTAAAATACAATTGAATAATTAATCAAAGGGGTGATATGCATGATGAAAGAAAAGACCTTTCTTTCGACCCTATAGTCCACCTAAGCTCTCTCTCATACACCTGCAGTTGACAACCCTACTCTTACCTCTTCCTCCTTTGTATCAAATTCCTTCAGGCCTTCTTCAAACCAAGCTCTACCAAGGATCCGTACTATAATGCTTACTCATACTGTATTTGATTGGATCCATGTAGAAAACCTTCCCAAAAAATTAGCTGATGTTAGAAGTCTAATTTATTTGTAGATTTTTGGGAATGAACCATGTAAGGCTCTTCTTAATTTAGGTTATAGTGTTAATTTAATTTCTCATGAGATGTACATTGCTTGAAACCTACCTCCTCTCAAGAAGAGCAACATAAGGTTAGAATTGGTAGACCATTCTATCACGGTTCCATTGGGATTGGTAGAAGACATTGTGACCACTGTTTGTGGATGGTCTTATCCTACCAACTTCCTAGTAATCAAAGTGGAGAACTACAAAGGGGATTTCCCAATCATCATGGGAAGGGCATGGTCGAGCACCATTTATGCAAGAATGGACATCAAAGATGTTTTCTTGGAAATATCTAAACAAAATGCATTTAGAAAGATTAAGAAGAAGATAGTTCCATGCATCATGTACATCGATACTAGGTGTGATTATGTATAGAAACTCTGGGCTATTAAGCAAGCATCTATCTTTGCATGCAAGTAGTGTGCACTAGAGGTGGAAATTCAAAGGTGTTTGTACATAATAGTCATAGAACAAGAGGGCACCTAGTGGTTGACTACTGATTTTGAGATCAACACACTTTGCATGGAATTGATTGAGAGCCTGACATGTGCATATGTCAAAAGCATGGATGAACTCAAGTAAGTTCATCACCAACTCTTTGATGATAATCACTGGGGAGAGTTGGAAATTCCTAAAAAAATCAAATAAGAGCCCATTAAGTTAAAAAAATTATCAGTTAGAATGGATTATATATTTTTGAAGAATGGGAAGTCGGTTATAATCAATGCATATCTTACTCTAGAGTAGAAAAAGATGTTGTTGAAGGTAGTTGAAAGATGGTTAGTAGCTTTTTCTTGGTCATATCCTAAACTTATAGGAATTGATCCTAGGATATGCCAGCATCGCATCTACATTGACCTAGCCATAAAGCCAAAACAACAACCACAAAGGTGATTGAATTCCAAACTAAATGAGATTGTTAAGGAGGAAATCGAGCAACTCCTCAAGAAGGGGCTCATTTATCCCATTATAGATAGTGAGTGGGTTAGCCCACTTATAATTATGTCAAAGAAAGATGGCAAGTGGTGGGTTTACATCAATTTTAAGCTGCTGAATATGGCAACATTCAGAGATCATTTTCTATTGTCATTTGTTGACTAGGTGCTCGACACCATTTTTGGGAATCAGTACTATAGCTTTCTAGATGGTCATAGTGACTATAAAGAAATTTAAATGACACTGGAAGACTAAGAAAAGACAATGTTCATGAGTCCCCAAGGGACTTTTGCATATTGCAAGATACCATTTGATCTATGCAATGCTCTTGCCACATTCCAATGCTTGGTCTTAAGAATTTTTCAATAATAGATCTGTAGTGGTGTGGAAGTCTTCATGGATGAATTCTCCACCAATGGAGCTACATTTGAGCAAGCCTTGAACCACCTTGAGCAAGTGTTGAAATGATGTGTCGAAACTAATTGGCAACTCAATTGGTAGAAAAGTCACCTCATGGTCTGGGAGGGCATTGTACTATGGCATAGAATATCAAAAGCAAGAATTGAGGTGGATCCTAAAAAAATAAGGGTTATCCAAGGAATAACCCATCAACCAAAAATAATTAAAGATGTTTAGTCATTCCTTGGACATACTAGCTACTACTAGCAATTCATAAAGAATTTCTCTAAGATCCCAAAACTGTTGGTTGAGCTAACAAGGATAGATGCTTCCTTTGTCTGGACCATAGAATGTGAGAAAGCATTTTAGAAATTGAAAGAAAAGATTGTAGAAACTCAAATTCTACAAGCACTTGATTGGTTTAGGTCATTTCATATCATGAAGGATGCATCAAATTATGCCTTGGAAGCTATGCTAATGTAGTTAGATGACAAGAAATGACCATGCTACATCCACAGCACTAGCTGAAGCATTGTGGATGCACAATTGAACTACACCACCACAAAGAAAGAATTGATGATAGTGTTGTTTACTCTAAAATAATTTAGGCATTATGTTCTTGGATACAAGATTTTTGTGCACAAAGATTACAATGCCATTCGCTTCTTAATGAATAAGCGAATGATGAGTCCCCATGTCATACGGTGGTTGGTGATCTTACAGGAATTTGATCTCATGATGGTAGATCAAAAAGGCACTAAGAATATGGTTGCTGATCACTTTTCTTGGTTGTGATTGGACGATAAAGAAGAAGAAATCCCACTCTTTAACATGTTTCCGGATGAACTCCTCTTTACTAGGACTATAACTAAACAAATTCCTAATGAGAAAAAATGGTATGATGGCATTCTCACTTATCTTCTTACTCAAGAGATATCATAAGGGTTGGAGCATCAAAAGAAACAACTGTTTCTTCACTAGGTAAAGAACTTCATGGAGATTAATGGACATGTCTACAAGGTGTGCGCCAATGGCCTGGTTCATTGGTATGTCCTTGATGTTGATCAACTACATGTTCTCCAAGATGCTCATGAAGGTCCTTGTGGAGGATACAATGCTAGGAGATGCATGGCCATTAAAATCCTAATGGTAATGTACTACTGGCCAACACTCTTTGGAAATGCTCATCATTATGTTTACTCTTACAAATGATGCCAATGAGATGGTGAATGACTATGCAAATGGAGGGGCCTCAACAATGGATTCAACCACTAGAACTATTCAGCATCTAAGGCATTGATTTCATGGGTTTCATCACAACCATGTTATATGGGAAGATGTACATCATAGTCACTTTTGACTATTGTATAAAATGGGCAGAAGTAGCAGCTGTCATCAACTATACATCCTCTACTACTACTTGGTTTGTATAACAAAATGTTGTAAATAAGTTTGGTGTGCCATGTGCATTAATTTCTAATAGAAAAACTCATTTTATAGGCACTACTTTTTGGAAGCTCATGTAATGCTTGGGGGTTGAACACAAACTCACAACACCTTACCATCCCCAAGCGAATGGTCAAGCTAAAGTTATTAATAGGAAAATCACAAGGAAACTAATAAGAACTATTAGCAAGTATAGGAAGGATTGGAGCACAAAACTCAATAATGCCCTTTGGGCCTACTGCTCAACATGAAAAATTCCTATTGGCTACTCTTCCTATGAGCTTGTGTATAGAGAAATACCAACACTTTCGATTCAATCCAAGCTCTGTATACTTTCAATTGCTTGTGACCTTGAACCTGACTTAAGTCTAGCCCAAAAAGAAATACTGATGAATCTCAACCTACTAGACAAAAATTGATTAGTAGCCTTATCATTTAATGAGTTTCACAAGGCCTATAACAAAAAGCATCATGATCTAAAAATTAGAAAATTTAAATTTCAATCCGGAGATAAGGTTCTCTACTGGAACCCCACACATGTACCTTAACAAAATAAGTTTCGAATATTGTGGGAAGGACCTTACATCATTTATGAGACTTCTCCTTCTAGGACCATGATAATCTATAAACTCAAGAGCCCAAATAAGAAATATCTAGTTAACATTCAACAAATCAAACCTTTCCATGAGCATATGCCAGCTAGCACAACAAGCACCTCATTCAATGGAGAACCATGCTCCATATTTTGGATCTCCTCCTTTCAGCTTAGTTGTGGGGGAGATGGCCAACCATGATAACCATATAGGTAGCTATTCAATTTTTCAATTTTTTTGTTGTTTTACACATTTTTTGTTTTACAACTTTTTGCTTCACACATTCTTTATATTACATTTTTTTGCTTTTATGTTATTAATCTAATTTTTTTTTACACCATCATTAGTACATTTTCTATTTCTTGAATATTTTATTTTTTTTTTATATTTTATTTTATGTGATTTTCTAAATTTTTGTTAATGAGTGCCAGGTACATTAGTAATGCATTACTTGATGGTGGTACGTACTATTTTTGTTATTTGATTGTTGGTGTCTGGTTCTGGCTTTGAATTTTATTACAAATGATTAGGACATAGTTTCTTTTTCATGCAATAGGTAGTGAGTCCACCATATCCACCCACCCACAAACTCTATGATTGATGGGATGCAATATCGCATGGGCCGCGATATTGCATCCCCCGCGATATTGCGTACGTGAAATTGCATCTTCCCTTGCGAGATCATGTATGCGATATCGTAGTCCACCGCAATGTCTATAAATAAGAAGTGGGTCTCCCTTGTTTATCATCTAGTTTTAGATTGTAGTAAAACTTTGGCAGTTTGATCCCTCCAGAGATAGATTATTTTTCCGTATCTTCCCACAATGTGGTGAATGTAATTGTACGACATTCTTTATCTGAGTGTGACGTACTTGGACGCGCACATGATCAACTATAAAGATTGAGATTACTTGATCATTGCAGCATTCACTTTGTTATTTATTTGTTTATTTAAATGTTATTTACTACTTTCTCTCTCACCCTTATCTCCTAGAAGGTGGAATAAGTATGACTTAATTACGAGCATTTAAGTGTAATTACTTGGTAACCCAGTGGTGTACCTAGGATTTGTGCTTGGTAATCCTAGTGGTAGTCGTGCATGAAGTCCAAGATGTTTACGGATGATCAAGGAATGGATGCTCATTGCACTTAGGCTAGATTAGATTCTCTTACCCTTTTCCTTCTAGCTTAGTTAATGTTAGTTTCTATTGCCTTCAGGACTAGCATTAGATTAGGAACACATCATACACCTCACTTTGGACTAAACCATATGTGACAAATATAATACTAGTCTAGGTGGGAAGACAGTGAACTGTGACCTAAGGATAACTATCTAGGTTCCAAAACTAGTCCATCTGTGGAGTTCAACCAGATCGTGTGTGAGAACACTCGTATTCGTATGGTTGAGTGTAGGGATATCTCGCCACTCATCATTGGCGCCGTTGTCGGGGACGGTGCTAGTTATCTAGATTATTTATATCATACAAGGTCGTTGTATAGGACTTAATGATATATCTCTTAGAAAGAAGTAATTATAAAAAGTCTCATAAATTCACACACAACCATGCCTCTCTTACAAGATTATAATAACGCCATACTTAGTGAGGAAGTTCATTGGAGAACCAACGAACTATATGATGATGAAGATTGGAGTATACAACTTGAAGTTGGAGTTTCTTATAAACATGAATGAAAACAACATCATCCTAACATACGAAAGCATAACTTAAATGATGATGATGAACCCCCACTAGCCACTACAAGCTTAACGCAAATAGAAGAGGCTATTCGAATCTCACGTAGGCATCGTAAAGAGAGCCGTCTACCGGGGCTCGATTTAAACAATTTCTCTACTTTTTCAGGAGGCTATGACTTAGATTTGCATCAACATTTACTAGCCTTCTACGATGCTTGCACATGGAACAACATTGATAATAGGTGGCAAAAACTTAAGCTCTTTCCTATGACACTTGTTGACCAAGCAAAAGTATGGTATCGATCGTTAAAACCAAATTCAATACGACACTAGTCAACGATGGTAGAAGTCTTTAACGAAAAATATCAAACCTACGCAAGAGTGTTAACCTTGAAGAAACAAATCCAAAAATGGAAACAAGCAAAACATGAACCCTTGGACATGGCCTTAGAAAGATATTATGCACTATTAAACAATTGTCTAGGCCATGGGTTTTCTGAGGAAAGGCTAATGTACCATATTATTGATGGGCTACATAATGAAACAAGAGAGACCTTAGGGGTATATGCCCAAGATCAACTATATGCACTATGAACCCATCAAGTCCAAGAGCTTATTAAGTGGGTAGCAAAATAAGAATGAGAATTAGCTAGATGGGAGAGTGTTGAATAATATCAACGGGACCAAAATCTCAACTTCACAAAGGTCCAGGATCATAACAAGGAGAGATCAACTAATCTCAAGGTGGAAACATCATCTTTGCTAATACAACAATCATTAGAAGAAGCTGAGGCAAAGATCAATAAGATGTTGGAATGGATGTATCAAAAGTGTGGAGAATATATCAAAAATATTGGAGATAGAGTTTTGAAAACCCAAGAAGCAGGACAAAACATTAGACATTTGGAAACAAAGAATAAAGGGAATAAGTGCTCAACTGCTAATCATACGTATGAATGCAACATATGCCTATATGATCACCCAAAAGGCCAATGCCCAATATTTTTACATTTACATGAGCATTGGGGAAACACATTACATCTAGAGTTCGTACAGAGATACTGTGTTCGATCATAGTGGCAACAATCCCAGTCGTGGGGGAGACTAGCCTTAGACTGGAGGCACCCTTCATATTTTCTGAATCCAAATGCTTATCATGTCCAACATCCTATTTCTCCATTGGCCACCATACTCTATCTCACCACAATACCATTCTCCACAATACTATCAACCCATGCCTCCAACACAACCACCACCTTTTGCACCTTATACTCCTCCTAACTTTCAACATTCTCATCCTTTCCCTCCTTCTACAATGCCACCAATTGTTCCTAAGGTACCTACACCACCGCTACAACCCATGAACATTACTTGTGCTACTACTACTAACAGCAGTGAAAAGCCTCCTCAACATCAAAGGCATCCTTTCTTTAAACACGATCGTAAGAAGGGACAACACAATTCCGAGGCCACTGCATCTTCCAACCCAGCACAAGTCCCACACTGTGGTGCACCCTCATCTTCAAATGCAACGCCTCATGTAACTTCATCAGGGCCACCAATTAACACTCCAACAACCATACAGCCCAATGAACACAACCATGGAAGGCATCATTCCAATCCTTGCATACCATCTAACCATCCCAAACATCATAGTGGGTCAACTCATTATTCAGGAACTACATTGTATAAAGTGCCCCACTATGATTATTATAATCAAGTGTGTGAACCCCAATGGGGCAGGTATGGACTAGTTCCAATATTTCCAACATGCAAGGATCCTCACCCTTCATTTATTAATCCTCGCCATACTCAACCGTTTAGTTATGGGGGATATCCCCCATTCCAATAACAAGTAGGATTAATAACCACTTTTTCATTTTCTTTAATTTTTCAATTTTTGTTTTATCTTTTTGTGTTTTCATTTTTTTTGTCTTTTTACATTTTGTAAGTAATCTCATCTACGAATAAAACAGTCATGTGGATCATTGGTTGAGGTGTGTTCTATGTTATTAAGTCATGAATGATCAATTATTTGGAAGAGTAAGCCCATTACACCCACTCATCCATTCTACAAATAAAGAGGTTTTGTTCAAGGGTACAGTGATATTCTTGAAATTCTTAAAACTTAAAACTAATTTCATGTTCATTGTACCCAGAATGAAGAAGGATGGACCAAGAGGGAATGATTAGGGTGTGACATCAAGGGGATTTGTGGATTCTCTTTGGTGATGTCTGTGGGAGTTATCATGCAACATGGTCATACTAAGATCCTTGTCGATGAGACGTGGTTCGCACAGGCCGCGATATCGTAGCTGACGCGATATCGCATCCCCCGCGATATCGCGTACATGATATCGCATCCTTCCCTACGATATCGCATACGCGATATCACAGTCCGCCGCCATGTCTATAAATAAGAGGTGGCTCTCCCTTGTTTGGGGATCCCAATTTTAGAGTATCGAAGCTCTGGCAGTTTGATCCCTCCAGAGTTAGATTTTTTCCCGTGTCTGCCCATAGTGTGGTGAATGTAATTGTACAATGTCTTTATTCGAGTATGCCGTACTTGGACACACACATGAGCGACAATAAAGATCGAGATTACGTCATCATTGCAGCATTCACTTAGTTTATTTATTTGTTATTTATTTAATGTTATATATTTCTTTCATAGCACGGTGTGAGTATGTCTTGACTACGAGCATCTACGGGTGTGTACGGATAGTTAAGGAATCAGTTACTCATCACGATTAGTCTCTCACCCTTAAACTCCTAGAAGCGGAATGAGTACGACTTGATTACGAGCATTTAGGTGTGACTGCTTGGTAGCCCAGTGGTGTAGCTAGGGGGATCTACGCTTGGTAACCCAGGGGCGTATTTGGGGTCTGCACTTGGTAATCCCAGTGGCGTACCTAGGCCTATTCTTGGTAGTCCCAGTGGTAGTTGTGCACGATGTCCAAGATGTGTATGGTTGATCAAGGAATCAGTTGCTCATCGCACTTAGGCTAGATTAGATTTTCTTACCCTTTCCCTCTTAGCTTAGATTAGTTAACATTATTTTCCATTGCATCAGGAGTAGCATAGAATTAGGAACACATCATACACCTCATCTAGACTAAACCATACATGACATATGCAAAACTAGTCTAGATGGGAAGACAGCAAATTGTGACCTAAGGCTAACTATCTAGGTGCCACAACTAGTCCATCTGCGGAGTTCAACCGGAACGCGCGTGCGACACTCATTTCATATGGTTGAGTGTAGGGGTACCTCGCCACTCATCATTGGCGCCGTTGCCGGGGATGGTGCTAGTTATATAGATTAGTTATATCATACAAGGTTGCTGTAAAGAACTTAACGATATATCTTTCAAAAAATAATAATTATAAAAAGTCACATAAATTCACACACAACAATGCCTCTCCTACAAGATGATAATAACGCCACACTTAGTGAGGAAGTTCATTGGAGAACCAATGAGTTATATGACGATGAAGATTGGAGTATACAACTTGAAGTGGGAGTTTCCTATAAGAATGAACAAAAACAACGTCATCACAATGCAGTTTACACAGGCCGCGATATTGCGTACGCAATATCGCAGCTGACACGATATCGCATCCCCCGCGATATCACGTCCTTCCCTACGATATCGCATACACGATATCGCAGTTTGCCACCATGTCTATAAATAAGAGGCGGCTCTCCCTTGTTTGGGGATCCCAGTTTTAGAGTAGTGAAGCTCTGGCAGTTTGATCCCTATAGAGTTAGATTTTTTCCCGTGTCTGCCCGCAGTGTGGTGAATGTAATTGTACGGTGTCTTTATTCAAGTGTGCCGTACTTGGACACGCACATGACCGGCAATAAAGATCGAGATTACTTCATCATTGCAGCATTCACTTAGTTTATTTATTTGTTATTTATTTAATGTTATTTATTGCTTTCATAGCGCGGTGT
>MNCI01007540.1:506588-524503 GCA_015680685.1 Gnetum montanum
TTAGTTTCTCAAACCTTTTCCCTGATAGCATAGAAGATAAGCCAAAAATACCAAAAAAATCACATACCTCAGACTTGCTTAACCATACACCGTGACACTTACAAGCAAGCCTAGGAAGACAATGAACGATTAACCCCAAGTGTTTCTTGTGGCGTTAAGGCATTTAGTCTGCGGAGTTCGACCGGATCGCGCGTGTACGCTTGTATTTGTATGGTTGAGTGTAGGGGTACCTCGCCACTCATCACTAGGGAAATTAGGTTCATGCATCTTTTTTCATGATGATTGAGCTATATTTTTGGTAATTTAAAGTAGTCTATCATTTCACATTTGCCTTACCTTTATTTGAATGGAGGTGGTGATGGCTTGGATGAGCCAATATTCTTGTGGACCTACCAAATTTAAATTCATAAATTAGTTTGCATCCCACTAAAAGAATTAAGAAGAGTAGAATCAAAAAGGTTAATATGGCTAATATTCCTACATTCAGTGGGTAGTTAAATCATGATGCATAACTTCATGTTCAAATATTTGTCATCTCTTGTAAGCTAGGAGGGTTGAATAGTGAGTAGAAAAAACTTAATATTTTACCCCACATTCCCATTGATGATGCTAAAACATGGTATGAAGCTCTTTTTCCCAATTCCATCTCTTAGTGGGTAGGCATGTTAAAAGCTTTTAATGTTAGATTATAAGCTTATGCCCAAGTTGAAAACCTTAGAAAGAAGATAGCAAGATGGAAGTAGGATATCGATAAATCACTAGATGTGGCCATCAAATGACACAATTTCCATGATTTTATGCTATGCCCAAATTTTATCTTTGTTTTTCTTTTATGTTTAAAGTGAAGTAGAAGTTAGAAATTTTTTGTATTTAAAAAAGGCTAAAACAATCGAAGAGAAATAGATAGAAAATCTTAGGAAAGCTTAGTTAATGATGAAAAAAAGAAAAAAAAAGGAGAAGAGTTTATCCAACATGAAGAGGAGTTTCAAGACCTCTCCACTTCTCAAGCTATAGAAGGATATCATAATCCTCATTGAAATGTGTAATGGAGCAATAGGATTCTCAAGATGAATGAAGTAAAGCTTTTATTTCTTTTCTCTTTCTACATCTTCTAGCCATTTCAAGACAACAAATAGTAAAAAGAGAAAAGAAAGACATGTTGATTTAACATTTTACTATTTGATGAAGTAAAGGTTTTTGAAGACATGCATGTAGGCTTAAGATCCATTTAATTGATGAGATTTGTTCATGCTTTTCTCTCCACTAAGTAGATAGGAATTTGTGGAGGGATTTTGTAGCATTGATGAGATAATTATAGTTTGAATTTATGTTTTAGAATGGAAGGGCATTGAAATTCTTGTCTAAGAATTATGTTGTTGATGAATTAATGTTTTAATTTGACCTCTAATCTTAAGAATGTTTAAAACTCTATTTATTCAAAGATATGTAAAGTAGATCTTGGCATTTTATTCATGTTTTCAATGTCATATTGCCTATCCATATTTCATAGAAGTCATGTATAATTAATTTGTATGTATAAGCCTTTAATTCTACCTTTCATGGTAATGTTATTAAGCCTCTGATAAAGTTTTGAGTCATCCCTATCTAGTTAGGCCTAAATGCATTTAAATCTGTTAAGGATTAAGTTTATATATAAACATTTTTTAAGAAAATTTTAATGTATCAATTTGATATCACCTCGATAATTTTCAATGCTAATAAAATTTCTAAAACCTAAGGCTTATCACTAGATCTATCAATTGAACAATTTCCAACCATAAAGAAGACATTGATTTTCATTACTCTAGTGATAACTAGGCGATAAAGAACATATCAATTGATATAGTTCTAGTGATGTGGTATGATAAATTTTTTTTTTTGAATACCAATTTTCATTAATCTAATGATAATTAGGCAATAAAAAAGAGGTTACTTTTTATCAATCTAGTGATGTTTGATGATAAAGAATTATTAGCATATTAGTAGTTAACGATCCTAAAACATCTCATGATAGAGAAAAATGTTCTAGTTGCCTTAAGTAATCTATCTAGCAATGTTGTGTTATAAGTCCAAACTTCGATTTTTTGCAAAATTTTTCCATCTAATCTAGGACCACTCACCACCTTCTGTGATTGCCAAGCGTAGCTTTTGCTATTATCACTTTGAAAAGTGCTATAAGAGCTTGATGGTTTTCAAATTATTTTAAGCTAGTATTATGATTTCAAGGTATGAGGCAAATGAATTTAATGATGGAAAAAATTTATCTATTGAAGTTTTATGAGGCAATCTATTATGAAAATTTGTTATGAGACATTGTAATTAAATTTTTGGGACATACTACTTTTAAGGAGGGATTTCGCATCTTTCTAACTCTCCTCAATATTTGTAATTGAAGTTTTTTTTGTGGAGTCCAAAGTCATTAGTCTTTATTTATTATTATAAGACATGAAGAAAGATGACAAGGGATTGCTCCAAAGCTTCTATGTCAAGTCCTCCATGGATGCTCAAAGAGGAAACGTCTCATAATTTCTCACAAAATTTTTCTCACAATGTTTGTAGTGCAAGTGGCATTGTTATTCATAACCCAAGCAACACTATTGTTTGTTAGCCAAGTGGCGTGTAAGTTAAAGCCAAAGAAATAGCACCAAAGGAGGAAAGCCTTGTAAGGCTATTATGTTTTGAAAAGGCATATAATCAAAAGCCAAAAGAAGTAAAAATTGATATCCCAAGGAGGCTCTACCCTAGGAGGTATGTGTGTCTTGAAAAAGCCCAAAATCCTAAACCAATGTTTGAAAATGGATTTTAACTTGTATGTCATCTAGCCCTTAAATTTTTCATGCCTAAATGGAAATTTTTAATAGCTCATAGAAGCCTACATTGTAAGCCCAAAAGAGGCATAGAATGATCCAAAAGATGGCCAAGGCCAAAGAGGCCCCATGTGGCTTAAAGATAATTACAAATTTCTCTTAATATTTCTTCCAAAAATTCTTACAATTAAAGGAGAAATCATAATGAGGAACATTAAGCTAAGGATGTAAAGGCCACATAAGAAGATTCAATTAAATCACTAAAATCAAATGAGAGGTATCAAAATCAAGATGTAAAGAATCAAGCCTCAAGAATGTTTCAAGTTTTCAAGTCTTAAATGAAGAATTAGAGACACAAAAATTGATGAAGTCAAGGGAGAGCATATTAAATTATACATTAAGATTTAATTTCAAGAAATTTTCCACAGACTTAATCAAAGAAAAAAAGTTCTAAAGAGTGCTACACATTTTTGACAATTCAACCATAAGAAGAAGAAGAGGGTACTAAAGAAAATTCAAGATATGAAGACAAAAAAGACATCAAGAAGAAGCATTGTCATTAATTCAAGGAGAGCTAATACAAGGACAAAGTTTTATCATAAGAGGAGGGCTATCATGATTTTTGGGAGATGCCCAAACTTTATGGTTATTTTTCTTTTATGTTTAAAGTCAAGTAGATGTTACAAATTTTATGTATTTAGAGAAGTTTAAAACATGCCAAGAAAAATAGATAGAAAACCTTAGGAAAGCTTATTTATGATGAAAAAAATAGGAGAAGAGTTTATTCCACATGAAGAGGAGTTGCAAGAACTATCCCCTCCTCAAGATATAAAAGGAACATGAGCCTTGTTAAAATGTACAATGGAGTAATGAGACTTTCAAGATGGATGAAGTAAAGCTTTTATTTCTTCTTTTTTACTTCATGTTCTATCCATTTGAGTGGCTACTAATTTGTTAGTATAGGTACCTAATTTTCTTGCATTCTCGCAATCACTATCTCATAATTAAGCACTTTCCCCATGAATTTTGCAAGTTCTAATTCTCATATGTTGTTCTTGTACTTTTCTTAGAAATTTCTCACAATCTCACAATCATTCTCAAAAAACTTTTCTCATAACTTTTCTCAAAAATATTCAAGATGATTGAGGTTCTCCCATGCATCCAATAAGATGCTAAATTTCAGATTTATATTATGCTTTATGGTGTATGTTCTTCATTATCAGGAATGATTTTAAGCTTAAGAACCCATTAGTTTATGAGTTTTGTTTACATTTTTTTCCGCCACTAAGTAGATAGAAGTTTTTGGATCCTTTTTTGCAACATTGATGAGGCAATTATAGTTAGAATTTATGATTTAGAATGAAAGAGCATCCAAATTCATGTTTAAGCCCAATGTTGTTGATGAATTGATGCTTTAATTTGGCCTTCAATCTCAATAATGTTTATGAATCTATTTGTTCCAAGATATGTAAAGTAGATATGGGAATTTTATGCATGTTTTCATGCCTATGCAATGTCATATTGACTACCCATATTTCATAGAAGCCATATACAATCAATTTGTATGTATAAGTCTTCAAATATACCTTGCATGACAATGTTATTAGTCCTATGATGATGATTTGAATTTCCCTTATCTAGTTGGGCTTGAATGCATTTAAATATGTCAAGGATTAAGTTTATATGTAGATATTTTTTATGTAAATTTTAATGTATCAATATGATATTACCTTGATAACTTTTAGCCCTAATAAAATTTTTGAAATCCAAGAGTTATTGCTAGATATATTGATCAACAATAAAAAAGACATTTATTTTCATCACTCTAGAAATAACTAGGTTATAAAGAGAATATAGATTTATGTAGCTCTAGTGATGCAACACGGTAACAATGATTTTTTGTATATTGATTTTGATGAAGCTAGCGATAGCTAGGTGATAAAGAGGAAGTTTATTTCCATTGATTTGGTGATATCTAGAAATCAAAAATTATTATCATGTTGTTGGCTGTTGATCCCATGACATCCCATGATTGAGAAGATGTTTCTAGTTTCTAGAAGCCACTAATCTAGTGATGTTCAATGATAAGTCCATACTTGAATTTTTTTATAAAATTTTTCTATATGATCTAGGATATTTTGCCACCATCCACCATTGTCAAGATCACCTTTGGTTGCACCCACTTTGATAATAATTACATGATTAATTAATGTCCAAATCATGAATTTAGTAAATGTGACCAATTAATGCACCTAATAGAGGTACTACAACTAGAAACTCATGAAAGAATGGATATGTATATCATGGGTAATCTTTACTTGAGGTTAGTGGCTAAAATTATTAATATGTTAGATGTTGTAGCTAAATTGGAAGGTGAATGACATAAGTATGTCAATGTATAGGAAGCCAACATTAATCCCTAATGTTAGAGGAATATAATGAATGTTGAATGTAAGAGTCAACCTTCTAGTGTTATTGAATTCATTGTATAAGAAAGCATAAGAACCAAAAAGACTTTTGGAGACCTTGCAAATGTTGTTGAAAAGGTTTAAAATGTATTAAATTAAAAGATGGCATAATGTCTTAGGGATTTGAAAAATAAAATTATTGAAGTAGCTTTTAGAACTATTACACCACAAGGTAGAAGTTGAAACACCACCAAGAAAATACATGTTGTAACTTGTAACCTTCACTAGTCAACTTGAGGCAAAATCTTATTGTAAATGTAAGGTTTATGACCCATGAGATGTGATCTTGCATACTTTAAAATTTTGGGGTTGAAAAATGCCTCAAAAAGTGCTAGTACCTCACTTCCTAAGTGGAAAAAAGTGTTATTATGTCTATATATAGAATTGGAAAGGCTAAAAATGGCTTAGGGACTATCAAATTTTGCATTTTCATGGTTTTTTGTGGTGGTATAGCCTCAACTATGTTGGAACCACCTACACCCAATGCTGGTGGTGTTGGATTTTTCATTTCCTAACAATTCTCAACATAGTTGTCATAAAATCCAAAGTGGATGTTGTAAGATAAATGTTGGTGGTGTTGGGTTTTTCAATTTCTTAGCAATTTCCATTTTAGTTGCTACAATTCCCAGTAGTTGTAGCATGACCAACGTAGTCATCTAAGATCTTTAATAGTATTTACATGATTAGCATAGTCACCACATTTTCTAGCAAATGCCAACAATGCTAGTGTAGCTCTCTAAGGCCAATGTAGTTGAGGTGAAGCTAGTGTAGTGAAAAAAGTTTATTTACTATTTTTAGTATATGTATGGGTTTTGATGATCTTAGTGTATCAAAATTTTCCATAAATGGTTAACTATGTTGGAATAACAACCTAATAGACCTACAATCAACATCAATCTATCAACAATCATGGAAGAAATTTATAGACCAAAATTAGCAACCTGGAAGCCTATAAAAGCCAAACTTGAACATAATATTTAGGTTCTAAAAACATTTTGATTCGAAAATATTTTTTCTTTCTAGAACATATTTGCAACCGATACCACTGTAGCAACCTTGAGCATCTAAAATCCATTTCAACATTTTGCAAGACTTTTAAAGTAATCAGCATCTACTTGGACACCAAAGACTCTCAACATAATGTAATTACCACTAAAGTCAAACATCATTATTCACACAATTTATACCCAAAAGTTGTAGATTCAAACAAAAAGTAGTAAGAGTGTTTTGATAATAAGGATTGGGAAGTACTTGGATCATGGAGTTGGATTATAAAATACAACATGTAAGCTTCAAAAAGCTTCAAGCTTCATCAAAATGAGCTTCTTGTGCATTTAAGCATGCAATTTGTAGTATTTAAACTATATACTTTCAAAATTTTTTCTATTTCAATAAAGTTTTTACTTCATTTATAGTGCAAATTTATTTTCAAGTTTAATTTTGTGTTTATTCATTTCTATTGCAATATGTAATTCCATTCCTATTTTCATTTCCATTTAATTTTCTAAGTCTCTAGGTGATTGGCTAGATCATGTAGGGTACCTTAGATCCTATTTCTTGAAGGTCCTTGGAATCAAAGATTAGGTTGTTTCACTTAGGGTTTTTGGTTCTTCTAGTGATTGAATTTTCTATGCATTACAATTTCTGGTGCTTGAGGAAGGGCTCTACCCAAACTCTTAACCTAAAAATTTTGTAAAATATTTTCAATCATTTTTCAAAATCAAATTTTCACCATTATAAGCTTTGAAACATGCAAGTATTTTCCATAAAAACCAATGTTCGTGTCCACTTTGCTGCAACTAATACCAAATGTAGTTGTTATGGGTGATTTGGATTTATGTACAATAGTTGTTAGATCCTTTTGAAAACAAGCATATTCTATGTTGAAACCTACAATTTTTGCCTATTGGAATTCACATTTGACACTTAAAGACTAGTGTCAATCCATCCTAAAACACAAATATCTCTACTATGAAATTTTGTGGAAAAGCCAACATAGACACTTCCAGGACTCTAGCGTAGTCCTAGGAAACTCAAAATCTTCACATTTAATTTTCTTAAAACCAAGGAAACCTCTCAAGGGGAATTATTCCTAGCTTGGTTTCACTAAGAAAAACCATTTTCCATCTCCTACCTCAGTGTAGTTGGTTGGAAAATACTGTGATCTACTACACACTCCCCTTGCTAGTGAAACCAGCATAGTTGGTGGTACCAACTTTAAAACCATAACACCATTTTCCCATGTGTAGTATATGCCATTTGCACTGTAGTAGTAGTTTCAACTATTTTTTCCACTTACAATTAACTACACTATTAGGCAATCCCACTTGTTAAATTTTTTTACCAAAAATAGTGAAAAGTTAAATCAACATCCTTGACAATGTGTTTTAGCAAGTCTATAGTTTTGCCCTTTGACATGATAGAAATGGCATCTAGTTTGATGGGACGAGGATCTATTATCCAAAATATCTCATTGTGGTTGAGCATAGAAAGTCACTTAGACAAAGGGGGCAAAGCCTAGACTTTGCTATACTTAACGAAGAACACTACAACCATATCTACACTAAGATCCAAGCTAGATTACTCATTCCATGTGTGAAGGCCACAGCCAAGCATAAGTATAGTTGATTCACCATAATGGGAAAGAGTATATACCCTCTTCCTATGATAAAATACTATTAATAATGCTCATGCACGCATACTCTCTTAATTAATTAAGATGGATGAATGGAGTGAGAAGCTTAGTTTGGAGGGCTAGCATGAAGAACATGATGAGTTTGAGGTAGAGCTTGAACTAGAAAACTTCATAAAAAGCCTATTCCAACAATTAGCCCCTCAAAATACCATAGCCACTTCAGCCTTTCTTGCCTCTTTCATGGGACAAGTATCCCAACCATCATCCCCCATATATCCATAATTTTTGGAACTACACCTCTTAGAGCAACACACCAAGCATAACCTATGCCTCAAATAGGTTCCCTATATTCTTCCATGTCCTTTTGCATGAAACCTTAATTTACACAGTCCTCACTAGTGGTTCTCATGATTACTTACCCCTTCTTTTAACTAGTGGATTCCACAACAAGACAACAAATGATCCAAGAGACACATACACATTTATCCTCTTTGTGCCTCAAGTGCTAGTACAAACATCCTTTTCATTGTTTAGCCCTCCCATGATCACTATAACCTAGCATCTCCCTTATATACTATAGCCCATCGTGAGGCTACAAGCCTCTCAGTTAACACCTCAATAATTTGTACGAATACTACAACCCATGGGAATGTCCCAAGGATTGGATCAAGCATTCTAGATGATTCAAGACTTGATAGAAGAGTTACAGAATCTCAAGGCCTGCACAACATAGATAGTAAAGATAATGGATTTCTATTAGGATGATCCAATTAGTCCTATTATCCAAAAAATAACTCTTCCTCCTCATTCCTAAATTCAGCAAGTATAATAGTGAAGGTGATTGTAATCCCACCTTATAACCTTCCATTATGAGTGTCTATTACTACAAGCCTAGCCACATACTATAATGTGGATTTTCCCTATGTCCCGTATTGGGAAAGCCTTGGATTGGTGCCATGCATTACCAAGAGGATTCATATCCTTACTTGAAGACTTAATTTCACAATTTTTTAACTATTTCAAATACAACTTAAAATCTAACATGACTCTTGACCAACTAATGGAGATCAAGTAGGGACCCCTTAAGCTTATACAAAAGTTTATACAATGATGGAATGTAGGTCAAGTAGGGATTCCTTGAGCTTGTACAAAAGTTTATATAGTGATGGAATGCTCTTCTAAATGAGATTCTAGAAACAATGGCTAAGACTTACCTTCTTGCCATATTCAAGGGGGTGGTTAATTATTTTATTAAGTTAAACTTTACTATTTGAACCTGCAGTTACTCAACCAAGCATTTTCTCAAATCAAGAACATAGAGGATGCTAGTGAGGCTAGTCATGACCTAACCTATGTGGCCTATAAAAATAAACATGCAATGAGGGATGATGATAAAACCAAGCAAGAACCTACAACTAAGGCTGCAATAGTAAAAGAGTCTAAACAAGTGGAAAGGCATGGGATCACCACCTCACAAAACATCTTCTAACTCATCACAACCATTCACTTCCTACATCACACATCAGCCAAGACAAAACTTTGGATGAAGGATAGGTCTAAGTATACAAGGTTACCTATGAAGTCCTCTAACCTTCTAGAATAGTTCCTTACAGACAATTGTACACAAGGCTTGTAATAGGTACTATCATCTTTGTGACATAGCTAGAGATCCAATGATAGCTACCAAGGATAATCTAAAGCTATGAAAATACTTTAGATTGGATAGGTACTATCATTATCATAAAATGGATACTCATGACACTAATTTTTACCTAGCATTGAAGGATGACCTCTAGAAGATGATAGACTGTGAAGAGTTGGTGTTGAATGAGCCCAATTCTTCAAGAGCCAACAAAAACTATTATACTGTAGCCTCATTCAAAAAAATCAAACAGTCTAATCCTCCTAGTAAATTGTTATAATCAAAGTACCACCATAGCTCCAAAACACAAAACCTAGAGAGCCCTTTTTTATATGGGTACCACCTCCTCTAGCCTATAAGAAGCTTTTAATCATATGTGTTCCATCTTCAATGGAAGCAACATCACAACCAAGTCCATGAGTTGCTAATCCTTTGAAGCCTCAAGAAACCATTTGTTATCTAGGTCCTTCCATATTTAACAAGTAAAGCTATAACAACCTATGATCAAAGCTCACCTATAGTGGTCCACAAATTAGAGGTTAGCAAGAAACCATCATCACAATGATGTTAAAATCAACCTATCGCAAAATCAACAACAAAGCTTACTGAAAATAACCAATGAAAAAAGGCTTCAAAGAAACCTACACCAAGTTCAACTATATTCATATACAAGGGATCCAAGGCACATAAAACAAAACCAAAGCCACAAACTATAGGAAGGATGGAGGAATTTCCAACCACTAAGGCTAATAGATTACATGCTAAGGAAAAGAGTTTTCTTGTAGTAATGGAACAAGCCAAATAGTCATTAAAAAAAAAGAACACATCACTAAACTTGCATGATTTGGTCATGTATTCTCTTGCTCATAGAGATGCACTAGATCAAGTGTTAATCTCTCTTCCTATGATCAACGACATTCCCACCAACAAAGAATCAATCCACTATATCATTGAGCAATCTTCACTTAGGGAAAACAAGCATCAACCAATTCTTAATGTGTGTGATTGTGAGGTGCAAATTGACTCTTGAAATGGAATAGTGTCATCCACACCTCTTCTCATTACTATACATATTGGCAAATACAAAGTTCACTGTGTTCATGTGGATGATGGGGTGAGAACTAACCTAGTATCATTATCCATTGTTGAAAAACTAGGCTTAACTAAGAACATCCAAGAAACCACTACCTTAGCACTTAAATCATTTAATGGATCATGAGTAGCACTATGAGGTTCCTTCTCCTTGGATTTTGTAGTAGGTGAGAAATTCCCTACATCCACCTTCCTAATGGTTGAAGAGATACTTGGCTTCAACTTAATCTTAGGAAGGCCATGGTTAGCTAAGTTTTGTATGCTCTCATATCCTATACATTAGGAGATTCACTTACCATACAAGCATGGGGAAATTATGATCTATGAAGATAATGTGTTAGTACCATTAGTTAACTATGTCAACATTGATTGAGATTTGAAGGTGGAGGTTCAAGAAGATACTCTTGATACTCAGACTAGAACCACCAACAACAAAGATAATAACAATGCTAGCAATGTCAACTTTGCTACATGGGGTGGTTAACAAAAATGCATGCAGCTCACCATGTTGAACAAGAGAGATGGTGAGCACAAGGTCATGTCAAAGGAACTTCTTGATCTATCAAATTTCAAGCAAAAAGATCATAGTAAATGTCTTATCCCTTCTTTGGTTAATGGCTAGTTATTTACTTTCATGATGTTATATCATATTTCGATATTGACTCTAGTATTATATGCTCTTTCAAGAGCATCCCATCCTTGTTAGGAAATGTATGGATCATGTCTTGATAAAGACTAAAACTGGCACCACTATGGCCTGATATGGCCTAAAACTAGCAAAACACATGGTGTGCCATGGCCTATATCTAGAAAAATATCATAGGATCCACCATGGCCTAAAAGTGCCAAACCTATGGTCCATCATGACCTAAAAGTAGCAAATCTTTTATCATTATTTACAACCTAGTTCACATCCAAGTAGCCAACATATATCTGATTCCACCTTTTTATAACTAATTGCATAAGTAAACCAACATAGTCTATAACATGAATGAAATCATATAATTGACAACATATGTAAAATATTGAATTTTAGAATATATAAACAAAATTAAAACTTAAAAATAATAATAGTCTAATGTCTTTAACATAGTATCCAAGGTCACAAAAGTTTAAACAACATACTATCTCTCAAACATCAATGACTAACCCTAGCCACAACATCATAACAACATGAACATCAATTGCAAATGGAATAAGCAAGGGTAATGACCATATGACGGTACTAAGGGGCTGCTAGAGGGGGTTGAGGAATACTTCTGTCTTCACCACAAGAGCTGCTTGCATCACCTAGTGCCTATATTATTATGAAATAGGTTTAATTAATAATCAACAATAGTTATAAAATCCAAAATTAAATTTGACAAATTTTTACCAAAAATCCTAGTTAAGAATGAAACTAGTTGTAGTAAAAACTCTAGGAGGCTAGCTAAAAATTTTAGAAAAATTTAAGTGAATATTGAAATCTAAAATCCAACATTAAAATTTCCTTAATAACTTTTGATCACCATAAAAATACAAAAACCACACCAATGTTTCTTGTATAGACAAGGAGGTCTACAATTTTGACAACCAAAACTACAACTGTATAGGGTTGCCTATGCTAGGATGAGAATGACAAAGTAAGAAAATTTTTTCTCTATGTATGGGGTTTTGTGGACATGAAATTCAATTGAATTTAACATCTACACTATAGTTTCAAGCTTGAGAAAAATTTAAAACACCACACAAAGCCTAAAAAAATTTCAACCAAAAATTGCAGAACAACATGAAATTGAAAAAAAAAAAAGTTATAGTAATTCACTAATTAAAACTATAAAATTTTTTTAAACTACTAAAAGTAATTCCAAACCATCCCTAATACCTTTTAGAATCTCTAAGAATCTAGGATGTTGTTTGAAGAAATTTTTTAAAGTGTCAATGTTGCCCACCTTCATAGGGGTAAAGCCATAAAAACTAAGAACTTCAGCATACATCAATCTATGAAAAAATTCACTAAAAATTAATTGTAAATCCAAATTCAATGATTTCATAACCTTTGGAACCATTAAATCACAATAAAAAAAAATACAAAACCTAAAAACCCAAAAATTCCTAGCCATTTTGTAGAAAACAATATGAAAGTGACATGAAAAATGGCCACAAACTGAAAACCCACTATGTATTGGCTTACAAAATATTTCATAGAGAATTCAACATAAGTAAAAATCTAGTGATTCAAAAACTAGTTTGATCATAAAAATAGTGCTACAACCCTATGGTCATAAAAATTAAAATTTTCAAACCATTTTCATACAAAAAAAATTTACAAAAGTGGCATTGCTTTTTGGAGAAAGAGGGGTAGAAAATGCATAGAATTGATTAAAACAAAATTTATAATACAACATAGACTAGCCTTGAAATCTAAGAAATGAAAAAAGGCCATAAATATAGCCTAGATCTAATGTAGGAATTTTACAAAATTCAAATATACCTAATACACAATTCTACACAAGCAAAAATACCTAGAGTTCTAGCACAATTTTTCATAAAACAACTAAGGATTTGTCTACCTAGAAGTCATGGCAATAAATCCCTCACCAATCAATGGCTATGGAAGGTGGAAGAGGCCTTGTGTAGTTGCATTACCCTCCTCTAAGACTATATTCTTCTTGGTAGAAACCTTCATCTTGGACATACTGATGATTGATGCAGAAGCCACAAAATCCTTGAGCTTTGGGAAGCTTTTTGGAAACTGCACTTACTTCCTAGTGTGGGATGGCTAGGCAACACTAATAGGAGATGCAATTGAGGAAAGAATAGGATTAGAGCTCTGAAGTTAGATGCTATAGGATAAGAGTGATAGTGAAATTCTAATTTATATAAAATTATAATTTGGAAACCAATTCCAAACTTATGTACCCACTAATAAAACCCTAGTTTTCCAAAAGACTTATCCAAGTCTCACTTAACTCTATGATAGCAATTAGAAAGTGGGACTACATTGAGTGAGTGGAAAATCAATTAATTTAAAAATTCCAACTTAGGATGAGGTCCTCTAGGCACCTATGTAATAAGCCAATGGAAATCCTAAAACACTTGGGTTTTTAGCTTCTCCATGGTGACTATGCTAGGGTTTAAGCATCCAAAAACACCTTCTAACCATCCACACATGCCATGAATTTTGATGCCCAAAATGGGAAACTAGGTGTTGGAATTAATAGAAACTAGACACCAAGGAAGGCCAAAACTCACACCAAAACCTACTACATATGGTAACGATGCTGGCCAATAGCTTGACTACATTGACCAACATAGTCCCAATGTAGTTAACAAGAGTGGGACCATTCAATACATTAATTAATCTTCAAAGTAACATTATTTAACCTTTACATTGCCCTAAAACCTTTGGTGGTATTAAAATAGAAAATAACTAATTCAAAAGAATTCAAATTGCATCCAAAAACTATGGCTATGCTGGGAATGACTCATTTATGTTGGCTAGTGTAGTCCTAATGTGGATGGATAGGGAAAGGATACTAAAGGCAAAAAATAATAGTTGAAATGACATACCTTGGACACCACACATTCCCATAGCTCCCAGTAAGCCTAAAATGGAAAATAATCAAATAAAAACTAGAAAAAACCTACTATCATTTTGGAACTATGTTGGGGATGATCCTAGCTATGCTAGCCAACATAATCTTAATGTAGTTGAGTGATGGTTAATCACTAAATGTAAATAACCATCTCTAAACTATCATATCTTGTCTTCATGTCTTTCTAGGATTTCTGGTAACTTCAAACTATCAAATGGTGGAATTAAGATCACCCAAAACATACTTGGAGCCTCAAACTACATTGGCAATGCCCATGAATATGTTGGCTAGTGTAGTCCCAACATAGTCATCATGTGAAAAAATTTCCAAAATAGGTTCTTGATATATCATTTTAACCTTGTTAACCCTACCAAAACCTTCAAAGGCCATTAAACTCTAGAAACTAAGCTAAATATAGAGAAAAATCATCACATTCCCCCATCTACACTTGGACTACATTGTTTTGCATAGTCCTAGGAAGGAATGACCATGTTAACACTAAATTTTTTTTCCAAAATCAACTATCCTAAGCCAAAATGCTAGCTAGGAATCATAGTAACCCTAAGAATCTAAAAGCTTGGTTGATTGAGCATCAAAGCTTATCTAGATAGAGCACTAGTTTTAACCCTGAAACTCCATGAACTTTGTTTTTCCATACATCTACACTAGGACTACATTGGCCAACATAGTTACTAGTATTTGCATCATTTCCATGTTCTAGAGGGTTAAAATGAAGTTAAAATGTACTAATCCTCAACCCTAGTCCATTGCACAAGCCATAGAAACAATTAAGAATTCAAAATTATGAACAAAAAATCTAGAAAACCACCTATTAAAGTTGACTATGCTAGGACTTATTCTAACTATGATGGCTAGCATAGTCCCCCAGCATAGTCATAAGAATATGTATCATTTTGGCCTTCAAATAGCCTTTAAATGATCTCATCAAATGCTAAAATTTGCCTATCAGCCTTGTGGACCTCTACTATGCCCACTAAGACCTAGAACTGGCAAAGCATAACCTTGATTAATCAATGTTAACCATGTTTTACCACATAATTCCTATCTTAATTAGTTTATCTTTATTTCATTGTGTTTTGGCTTTATTTGACCTTGTTATGCATCATTAACCTTCATTCTTTGGCCCTATGATGTCATGTGACTTTATTTTTTTGTCATTGAGGCTTCACTTGATCCCATTCCATCAAGTGTTTCCATCATTGGCCTTTATTTAACCTTATGTAGCCTTTGTTTTAGCTTATTTGTCTTCACCTACTTCTTATGGCCTTTGTTGACCTTGTTTGCATCTTGTTTAACCATGAAATAATATGTTTTGGCTAATCCATGCATAGTTTCTAGAGTATTTTATATTATTTTGGTAGTATTTACTCATTTTACCTAGGTATCACCTAATGTGCCTATGATTGATATGTAGGATTGAAGTATGGATACTTGGAAGAAAATCAGATTATCATTGAACCAAAGTGGACCTCATGGTGATGTTGAATGATTTATTGATCTTAACTGCCTAGATCTTGAGCTTGATAATTTTTTTAACCACATAGCCTCAATAGAGAAACCTCTAGAATGGCTTGAAAGCCTAGTCAAAACCCTTGAAGTTGAGGCTAGTGACATTATTGAGGATTCTCTAGTTGAGGTTCCTATCATGACACAGTGGTGAGGAGAAAGAACTAAAATGAAGTTCCTCATTGGAACCTCAACAAGTTCATGAAACACCACAAAATTTTGGGTCTTGGCATCGTGACTGAAAATATGGCTAAGTGTCAAAATTTTGGCACTTTGCCCATATTTTTCCAAGTGTTGAGTGTAGTCAGCTCCAAATGCCAGATTTGCAAAATTTTTCTAAGTGTTAGAATGATGGCACTTTCTGCATAGATGTTACGTTGCATAGTGCAGTACCTTATTACGCTATGTAGCATAGCACAACATAGCACCTTGTTACACTATGTGGCATAGCATAGCATAGCACCCTATTACACTACGTAGCATAGCACCGCATAACACCCTGTTACATTGTGTGGCGTAGCATAGCATAACACCCTATCACGCTATGTAGGATAGCACCATGTCTACTGTAGTGTAGCACCCTATTATGCTGCATGACGTAGTGTAGCATAGCACCCTGTCATGCTACGTAGCGTAGCACCATGTCTAGTGTAGTGTAGCACCTTGTTATGGTACACAACGTAGCACAATGTCTACTGCAACGTAGCACCCTGTCTACGCTACGTAGTGTAGACAACATAGCATCCTCTTATGCTGCGTAGCGGAATGTAGCATAACACACCTGTCCAACATAGTAAACAGTGGACAAGCATAGTAGATAGTGGATAGGCATAGCAGACAGTGGTCCAAAATAGTAGATATTGGACCAGCATAGTAGATACTATCCCATGTCCCATGCATAACATGAGATGAGCACAGTAGATAGTGTCCTATGTTTTATGCGTAACACAAGATGAGCATAGTAGATAGCATGGTCCCACCCACTGCATTGCCACATGGCACCTGATCTACATTTTGGAATAACCCTAGCCCTCTAAATTCCCCTATGCACTCTTTTGAAAAAGAAAAAAGAAGAGGGTTGGCATTCAGTTCTCACCAGTAAGGCAGTTGGCACTTCCATTTTGACATTTGACATTTTGGCATCTTGGCACTTAGCTCCATGGGCGAACGAGACCCAGAGCACACTACGCCAGGAGAGGGGCACAACTACACCACATGGTACATTGCACTCCCATTGCAGCCCTATATAACATCACATGGTATAGTGTGGCTACCAACCTGGTAGGCATAGTTTAACACAATGAGCACTAGACTTCAAGCCTGATACCACCAAGGTTGTGACTATGCTCCCACTGCACCTATTGTACATTATGTATACCTTTGTGAATTATCTACGCTCCCTCTTTTGGGGTGGTGCACTACTATTTTCAAATTCTGCTACATTTCTCAAGTGATTTCTCTTTGGAATTTAGCGTAACATTTGTATTTTTATTACTTTGTCATACATATTTGCATGTTCACGTCATAGTTCTCATCCTAGGACACCTTGCTATGCTCTAGCTTTCCTAGACCTGATGCTCATGTGTAACCTAGTAAAAACCCATTTTGCACATGGTTATTTTAACACCACATCAGTTCCTATTTAATCAACACGATTGTTTAGGGCACTCTATTTTTGTTTTCTCCAGCATGGCCCTCTCACAGATTCAGGGTTAGGCTATATGCCTGGTGACCTCTCGGTGTTCTAGCCACCAACATTTTTAGATGTCATAGTTTTTGGCACTAGAAGGAGGGATAATCTCTATGTCCTTTTTGTGTGCCATGGGTAATCCTACATGTTGTTTATACCCCATCAGCAGTAACTTGCTACCATAGACGTGACCCCCCTATGGTTGTCTACGCACCGGGTGATGCAAATTGGTCACCACAACAGTTTCTTTAGAACCCTATAGGATGAAAGCCCTAAACTGTCGAACAGGATTTAGGTGCCTGCTGGTCTCTGGCAACACCAAGGCCCAGATACCTCCAAATAACTCAGTAGTTAATGTGAGTATGTGTGTGTGCTGTTGCGGCGTGCGGTTGTGTGCAATGTAACGATTGCGTGTGTGTGAAATACAAATGACTTACTTTAAGAGATTCAGCCAACTTTATCAAGTACTGTGAGTT
>MNCI01007542.1:2255-46904 GCA_015680685.1 Gnetum montanum
TCGAATGAGGCAAGTGGAAGCCTACAAGTGAAACAAGTGGAATTCTACAATTGTGACAAGTGGAGAGGGTGACTCATCCACTACTTAGTGAGGATTGTGACAAATGGTTAGAATGCCTAAAAAGAAGGAAGCTTGGTTGAAGACTCCTGGGGGGAAGTTTAAATTTCTAGCACCTATAAAAGAGGGTTAAGTTGCTTAGTATTTCTTCATCTTTCAATTCAAGTTGAATAGTGAAAGTTAGAGAGAGCTAATGGAATTTGGGAGAGCAATGAGAAAGCCTTTTATTCCATATGTGATGGGATGTTGCCCTGAACATGTATTGAAGGCTTACCTAAAAGCTAAATCTTGTGGAGCTCCAAAAGAGTTTCCTTTTATGGCTTGGTTGTTTGATGAATTTTCTTTTCTCACTAGAGGTTTGGAGATAGAGTCCAATGTGTAGGGGCAATACCAAGATTGCACCAAAGAGGAAGAGAAAAGAGAAGAGCAACCAACCAATGAAGAGTCATCATAGGGATGGGGAGAAGCCTTTGTCTCCCGAGAGGAAAATGGAGGACCTAATGGAGAAGAATAGAAGAGCTCATCTGAAAAAGAAAATGAGAAAAGTGCTAAAGAGAAAGCTCCAGTAGATCAAGGTGAGAGCTCCACCAAGCCAGAGAACAACAGAATAGCCTTATTGCGAAGTGTTTACTTGTATCATTTTACCTTGTTTAAATATTTGAGGTCTTAACACAAATCTGCTTTCTTTTCTGTCTATTTCCATTGAATCTTTCTCTATTTCTAGTTTTCTTGTGGAACTATTTCTTTCTCTGGGGAAAATTAGAAGTAGATTCGTAGAGTTGTGCTCAAATGTTTTTGCAAAATTTTATTTGTTACAAGTAGGTATTATAAGGACCGCATAGACTAGGCAATTGAACAAAATAGGAACTCTCAACAACTCATAGTACTTGGCAAAGTTGGCTGAATCTCTTTAAGATAAGTCATTTGTAGTTTACAGACAACGCAATCGTTTCATTTTTCACAACCATACACCGCAACAGCATACACACATGCTCACATTAACTACTGAGTCTATTTGGAGGTATCTGGGCCTTGGTGTTGCTAGAGACCAGCAAGCACCTAAATCCTGTTTGAGGACACTCGTTGGCAGTCGCGTCCCAAATGGTCACCAATAGATACTTGAACAATTTTCTTACCAAAGCCTTTTTGACAAGACCAAGCATTAATTTTATTTTGATCATCGTAGTTAAGAGTTTGCATAAAACCATAATTTTTACATATAAAAGTAGTATTATCCTTATGATCAAAATTATTAAACCTTATTATGCTTGGGTTTGAGCTTGTATTTTCATGTGTTGCATCCTCTAAATTATTTACTTGATTTTTGAGAATCTCTTCATCTTGAATCTCATAGCAATCCTTGTTACAAGAGGTTAGTTGTTGAATCTTAGCTTTTATGTCTAAGATCTCTTCTTTCATTTCAGCATGAATAGCATTTAACTTAGAAAGAACTAGTTTCTTTGCCTTCCTAATAAAATTATGTAAGAGAAAAATGTCTTTTTTAAATTCACTATACCTCTCATCACACTTACCATGTTGTTCAAATATATGTGAGGAAGATTCATTAGTAAGCACCATGTAGATTAGATGAGAATCTTTAAGAGAATTGCATGCTTCTTCTTCACTTTTCTCACCATCATCCCAACTTGTATAAAGTTTGGTCTTTTTCTATTCTCTATCATTGGATTTATTCTTTGTCTGAACTTTGCTATCATTTGGATCACTAGGACATTCGAAGGTCATATGGGCTCTTCCTCCAAAACCCAACATTCCATGGAAGAAAAATCTAGATTAGAAGAATTTAAAATTTTTTTTACCTCTTTATCTACCTTTGAAAAAATTTAGTCTTTGTTGTTGCTAAGATGTCCATTTGTTTCTTCTTGTAAGAAATTTTTGTAGCCTCCTTGAGAGGAGCAATCTCATCTTCATTGTCCTCATCATGCTCATTGACCTCCTTCTCCTTGGAGGAATTCGTTAGAGTAATAGGTTTTCCTTGAATTTCTCCTTCACTTATGAGATTCATTTCATAGGTGTTGAGAGCACTTTAAAGTTCCTCAAATCTTAGAGTTAAGAAATCTCTGATTTTCTTCATGGCTATGACCTTAGACCTAAACTTTGGTTGTAGAGTTCTAATCATTTTGATGATGACATTAGTTTTGGGCAAGTCTTTCCCTGTTTCTCTAATGGCTACAACAAGATCGTTAGCTCTAGAAAAATACTCCTTGACTTTCTCACCTTCTCACATTTTGAGTTTACCATATTCACTTTGTAGAACTAACAATTTTTATTACTTAACAACAAAAGTTCCTTCATAAGTAGTTTCTAAAGTTTGTCAAATTTCTTTGGTCATTTTACATCATGCTATCCTATTAAATTCAGATTTTTTCAATGCATAATATAAATATTTTTTTTCTTTTGAATCAAACATGAACTTATCCTTTTTCTCTTGGGATCATTTGTTGCAAGGCTTGATGATGCCAATGGTGCCATTCACAGGTGGAGTGTAGCCTTTCAAGATTGACTTCTAGACTTTAAATTCCATGGATTCAAAGAACCCTTGCATTTTGGCTTTTCAATAGGTGAAGTTGAATTTGTCAAACATGGATGGCTTTGTGTGAGAAGTCCCCTCCATTGTTCACTCTTGAAGTTGATGGTGAAACAAACATTACTAGGCTCTGATACCACTTGTGGATCATTGAACTTATAAGGGGAGGAAGGGGGATGAATAAGTTCCCTAAATTAAAACTTAAAAAAACAAAGCATACATGCCAAATTTAACATTGTTCCCCAACTTGGGTAGTCCACACTTAGAGGGTAGATCACAAGCACACCTTATGACTTTGTTGCTCTTAAAATGTGGTTTAAGGATCCACACCTTATATAATCTTTAATCCCTGCTCCGGAGTGTTGTACCACAACACCAATCACTCAACCCCACAAGGTTCCATCAGGCTTGGAAATGTGGTTTCAAGGCTTCCACAACCATTACAATCTTTAACTCTACATTGGAGTGCTGCACCACAACACTAATAACTCAATCCTGCAAGGTCTTGACAAGCTTAAGGAACTCAACCTTGGAGGGCAACAAGAAAAAGAATTACAAGGAATGATTGCAAATCAATTTGCAATCATTCTACATTTAGGTACAATGCAATTTACAAAGAAAAAATGATAAGACAATGAAGAGCAATAGAGAATTCAATGATTACAAATGATTGTAAAATGAATACAACAAGGCTTGCACTTTTTCTAATGCACATTAAGTATTCTTATAGCTACCGTGTTGCTAAATCCTTCTCAAAACTCATGTAACAGCTAGTTAACGGTCACTAATGACCATGGGTGATGTCTTTCTCATGCTTGAGGCATCTCTTTGAATTTGCCTTCAAATATGGAAAGATGTCTTTCTAAACTCTCTACTCTAGAAGACGTCTTTATCTTGTGGAAGACATCTTTCTAGACCTGGCCTACAATCTATAAATACATCTTTGCCTTGTGAAAGATGTCTTTGTCTAAGAAAGATGTTTTGCTATTTTTGAAGATGTCTTTGTTTGAGTTCTCTTCTAGTCTACTCTGTCCTAGAGACATCTTTCTTCACTTTCTCTTGCATGATGAATGCATTGTTCCTTGTCCCCAACATTAATATTCCATATGATTTAATGATGTCCACTTTGTTTGTACAATATTAGGTCCTTGTCTATGTTCTTTGGATGTTCGTTTGAGGACATGTGAGTGACATCCTTCTTTAATCTCTAGGATAGTTCATTTCTTGTCCTCTTTAGCTCATCCTGGTTTCCTGTGTATGTAGTCCTACAAACACAACAATCATACAACCATACAAAACACTTTTGTCTCTAGTTTACTTAATGTTTTGAGCACACCAAAACATACCAAAAGGTCCATAGAGGAGACATCAAGACAAGCTCTTTATAGAGGTCATCCTAATGCTCTAAACATTGAGGATCTTTCTAAATTAAATTCTTGTGCATTCATGGGGAATACAAATAGAGAAGATCATCATAATAGGAAATTATTATTTTGAATTAGGGCTAGTTGTTTGCTTAGTAGGGAATGGATTCATTTTTTGATTGATGGGGAATCCCAAGAAAATGTTATTTCTTCTAGGGTAATTGCTAGATTGGGTTTGGTACTAACCCTCATCCAAGATCCTATAAGGTGCATTGCTTATCTAAAGATGTTTTCCAAGAGGTGAGGGAATAATGTACTTTGAAATTTAAAATTGGAAGTTTTCTTGATGTTGTGAAATGTGATGTGCTTCCAATAGATTTTGCTAATATAATTCTAAGTAGACCTTGGAATTTTGACAATGATGCTTAGTTTGATGAAGCAAGAAATGTATGGAGTGTTGTTAGACCCAATGGAATCCATGATTTGATTCATATGATAGCTAAAAAAGTGACCTAGAAAAACTCACTTAATGCTTCCTTAATCCTTCTAGGAGAGAGGGAATATATTAAGGAATGTGATGAAACCAATTTTGATTTTTTTGTTATGAAAATAGTTGCTACTAATCATGATGATGTGCAAGTTGAACTTCCTATAGGTGTGCTAGGCTTGAAGGAGAAATTTCCCAAGGTGTTTAAGGGAGAAGTTGATGGAATGCCATCGATGAGAAATGTACAACATTAGATTGACTTCATTTCTAGTGCTACCATTCCAAATGAGAGAGCTTACTAGATGTCATGAAATTAGAGGGTAGAATTGCAAAGGTAAGTAGAGGGGTTACTTGAAAAAGGCTTGATGAGGGAATTCATTTAAGCTTGTGTAGTTCCAATGGTGCTAGTTCCAAAGAAGAATAGTGATGAATGGAGGATGTGCATTGATTCTAGTGCAGTGAATAGGATAAAAGTGAGGTACCTGTTTTCAAGTCCAAGGATAGATAATATCCTTGATGTCCTTACCAATGTGGAGATTTTTAGCAAAATTTATTTTAAGAGTGGTTACCATCAAATTAGAATTAGGCCTAGTCATGAGTGGAAGATAGCTTTCAAAACACTAGATGGATTGTTTGAGTAGTTGGTCATGCCATTTGGGCTTACAAATTCTCCTACTACATTTATGAGGTTGATGCATGATGTATTTAAGGACTTGATTGGTAAGTGCTAAATTTTATTTTTTGACAATATTTTGGTGTATAGCACTAATGAGGAAGAGCACTTTCATCACTTGAGAATGCTGTGCCTTATGTTGGAGGAGGCATAGTTGGTGATCAACATGAAGAAAAGTCATTTCTTCAAGAGGAAAATCACATATTTGGATCATTTGGTTTCTAAAAATTAGATTCAAATGAAAGCTAAGAAGGTGAAGGCTATTAGGGATTGGCCACCTCCTAAGAATGTTGGGGGAGGTAAGATCATTCTTTGGTTTAGCAGGTTTTTATAGATAGTTCATAAAAAATTTTAGTGGTATTTTGTGGAATATGTTTTCTTTGTTGAAGAAAAATAAGAAATTTATGAGGGATAATAAAATCTAAGGGAGCTTTGACTTTTTGAAAGCAAATATTACCAATGCACCGATGCTTACAATTCCTAAATTTTAGAATATTTTTGAGGTAGAGGTGAATGCAAGTGGACTTGCCATTAGTGGGGTACTTTCACAAGAAAGTAGACATGTTACTTTCTTTTCTAAAAAGTCGAATGGGTCAAGGAAAAACATAGTATATATGAGAAGGGGTTGTATGTTATTCTTCAAGCAATTAAGCATTGAAGGCATTACTTGTTGCCCAAGAAGTTCACTTTAGTGATGAACCACAAAGCACTTCAATTTCTAAACTCATAAAAGAAGTTGAGTGCAAAGCACATGAAGTGGATTTCATAGTTACAAGAGTTTAATTTTGTGTTGAAGCAAAAAACTGGGAAAGACAATGTAGTAGTTGATGCATTATCTGGGATGCATGTGATAAATTTTAGCATACCTCATGTGGAAGGTATGAGTGATTTTTCTTCTTTATATGATCATGATGTTGATTTTGGATAGGTTTAGAGAAGTCTCAAATAGCTATTGATGAATAGGATAGACCAATGGAGGTACTATCATATTCAAGATGAACTATTATTTTAAAATGGAGAGGGATGATTCCTAATTGTGTTTTTAGAAAAAATATTTTGTTTGAAAAGCATTGTAGTGGCATGATAGCTCACATGGAAAAGGATAAAATATTGAAGCTTGTGGGTTTTTGGCTTGGTATGGTAACAAAAGTTTCAAAATTTTTGAAAGAGTACTTAACATTTTAGAAGTTTGTTAATGGACTTTGTGAGTGGTATTCCAAAGACCAAAAGTGGGAACAATACAATTTTTGTTGTTATGGATAGGTTCTCTAAGATGATACATTTTATTCCATTTAAGAAGGTGAGTGATGCCTCTCATGTTGCAAATTTATTTTTCCAACATGTTGTGAAGTTGCGTGGTATTCCTTGGAATATTCTTAGTGACATTGACTCCAAGTTCACAAGTCATTTTGGAGGTCCCTTTGGAATATCTTAGGGACAAAGTTAAATTTTTCTAGTGCATATCATCCATAATTTGATAGTTAAACAGATGTGATGAATAAATCCCTGATAAACACATTGAGATGTTTGTGTGATGGATAACCAAATAGGTGGGGAAACTTCTTGTATCATTTTGAATTTTTTTATAATAATGATTTTCATGTTGTAATTAGCAAAATTCCATTTGAGGTGAATTATGGATTTTTTCCAAAGATGGTGGACACTTTGAAGAGCTTTGATGGTGAAGCTCAACTTAGTGCTGAATTTGTGCAAGAGATGAGGGATCTCCATGCATAAGTAAAATCAAATCTTGAGAAGAGGGTTGAATAGAGAGTCCTAAAGAGGAATGAGGGCAAGTAGAATTCTAATTTTTCTATTAGTTACTTATTTTGGGTGCACTTGAAGAAGAAGCAATTGAGAGGTGTTAACTTATTCAAATCGAAAGCCAAGAAGATGGGGCCTTTCAAAATCAAGGCTAAGATTAATGATAATGCTTTTGAGATTGATTTACCAAATGATGTTGGTATGTATTTTGTGTTTAATGTTTTAAATCTTGTGCATTATCATGGACCAGATGATAAGGAGATCATATAGGGTAGCACCAATGGGTTGAAGGGGGCTATTGATCAGTCCAAGCCTTCAATGAAGAGAAAGACATACGTACTCAAGCAAAGGGAAGCTTCTAGCACTTGGGGAGTTAAGAGGCATGAATACTTCATCTATTGGAAGGATCAATCCACTGATGATGCTATATGAATTCATGAGATCAAAATTTTTGAGTGGGGGATCACTTCTACCCTTACTCCCTTGTTCACATGAGTTCAATTTTTAAAGGATGGGAGAGTTGATGTAGGAACACCTCTTCCAATTCCCTTGTGATTATCCTACAACTTGTTTTTGTAGTTTTCATGCTTGAAGGAGACCTAGATGAGTGTGTCCTATTTCTGTGTGTCTTCTTATGTTGATTTTTTAATGATGAAGCTTCTTAGGTGTGTGGGCATGTTTGGAGGTGTTTTTGACTCATTTTGATGACTTTAGGAGGTTCCAGGCATCAAATCGAGCATTTTTATTTTTGGCACCTATAGTATAGACATATAACTAGAAAGATAGATGTCTCACCTTAGACATATAATTAGGAGTATATATGTATATGTACTAGAGTAGACAACTAAAAAAAAAGTAGACATCTCACCCAAAAGTAGGGCTTTCATAGTAGATGTCCAAGCAAAACTAGAGACATCTAAAATGATGAGAGAAAAAATATCTTATGTGGTTTTTCAATTGGAAAACATATAAAAGACTATATATCATTGTGGAAAACATCTGGGAAGATAAATAGAAAGCTTCCTGGGATTTGGAATCTTCATAATTATGTATGTATCCATCCATGAAAAAGGAGGAGAGTTGGTATGTAAGGAGAGAAAGCTTGTATGCAATAGGAGTGAGAGAAAATGATTTTGAGAGTTGATGAGTACTGAGATACCCCTATGTCCAACCATACGAATCACAGAGCATTCACATGCGATCTGGTCGAGTTCTATAGACTTTATAGTTTTTGGTGCACTAGTCTTCTAGGAAGTGGATCTTGCCTTAAGGTCATTCATTGTCTTTCCAATTACACTTGTGATGTACACTGGTATGGTTACGTGTAATTGAGACATTTGATCTTTATCATTTTGTATTTTATGATTTTGGTGTTTAAAGAGAGATAAAGTAATTAGATTAACTAATTTAATTTAGCTAATTAACTAGTATCTAAGCAGTCCTAACATAAGCATTTGGTCCCACTTTCTGCACACATCCTAAACCCATGTATCCACTAGTGGGTTACCAAGCGCTATGCTACTAGGCGTACCAAGTAATAACGCTACTGGGATTACCAGGAGAATACATGTTATGCTCAAAGTGGTCGTACTTATGTGTTTAATCTATCTAGCTTAGCTTGCTTAATTACTTCATTAGCTTAATCATTGGAAAATATTTAATAAATAATTGAAAACATTAAATGTGTAAATGAAATAATTAATATATCCAAAATGTTGCAAAGTTTATCAAAAATCTCATCGTTATTTTCGCACACATTGTTGTGCTCAGGTACAACAATGCTCGAATAAAGATCCATATAGTCAATGACTCCTGCTATGGACACTCGGGAAAAGTATTCTAACTTTTGAATAGACAAGCTATAAGAGCTCTACTACTACTATGAGAATTCCTTGCCATAAATGTAGCTAGTGGCTCATTATTTATAGACAAGGCCCATTCGACACGAAAAATTGAAACTCATCATGCCCTCATGACTGCATGAAAACTCATCCTTGAGTTCTTTACAAAATTGGGAAGGTATGGAATTATTGATTGACTTTGACATAACAAAATAAAATAAGACAAAATGGACATAACAACTGAGTGCTCAGTGTATAGATCAACACATTACACAAATTACGATGTTCATGACACAAAATTGAACACCATAACATGATTCTTCAAAAATGGATAGCATGTTCTTTGATGGCATGAAGTTGATGGAGAAGGTCAGACAGTCCTAGGCGGTGGTTGGTCTTGAGGTTTTGAGGAACCTTCATCAACTTCAAGCATGTGTGGTGGTAGAGGTAGCTATGGCTATCTTGCTGCTATTGCTAATTCAGGTGGAAGGTAAAAAGCATCCAATAATGCCTTCATTTTCTCTTCTTTACTCCTTGGATTGTTCATGTTTCACGTACCTTCACCGATGTGGGCTGAGGTTGGAACATCCCAAGGATAAGAAAAAATGGGAAAGAGCTCCTTCACATTGACAAACCAGGCTATGAATTGCTTGTGCTCATTGTCAAATTCTTGAAGTATGTCTTGTAGAACTTGGTGGTCATTCATTCTTTTGGCTAGGTTTTTTACGACTAATCTCTAGTTGGTGAATTTCGCCTTGAGAACCTCAAGTTTAGCATTTGCAACTGCAAGCTTCTACTTGGTGTCTTTATGGGTCTTGAACTTGGCCTAGTACAACAAGTACGAGTTGGCCACTTACTTTTCAAGTTTAGACCATGGTTGTCTGGCAGTCAACATCACAGGTTTGCATAATGGAGATTGGATAGCTCCATGTACTCCGTCATCTCTTTAATTCGCAACTCCTTCATGTAAATTTTTGCCCTGTTGTAGGCATCAATTCCATTGACAATGAGTTTCCACAATTCTCTGCCTTGTTGGAGTTGTTGGAGAGCCTTATTAGTTTTTTCCTTTGCTAGTTGAATATGCTTTTCATTCACCTCCTTTTGTAGGTCAACCTAGTCTTTGTAATGATTTTAACTTTCTTGAATTTCAAAGCCTAATTCTTCTAAGTGGCAATCTCAATAGCTGACTTCTTGCGTAAGTCATGGACCTCCTCCATGGAGAGGTTAGAATTTTTTGGTACCAATCTCCTCCATTTGACATTTGCCATGGTGAGTTGCTCTTGCTATTGATGGATAAATTTTTCTAACTATTGTTTTTGCACATCAGCATTCCATAGGTGATGGTTTTCTATGGTCAATGTCTCATTTTCTTGGTGAGTCAACATCAAGTCCTTCCATATTGCATGAGTTTCAACTTCTGCTATGGAATGATTAAAGACCGTTGTTACCATTTCTTCCTCAACCTACTTAAACTATTCTTGAAATTATTGAAAAGCTTCATCTCTTGTCACTGTAGGATTGATAAGAGTAGGGTTAGCAATTTGAGCATGCAATTCAACATCTTTCATAGCCAAGCATTGATTATGTGCTTAAGATATTTGAAGTTTCCCTTCCAAGATGAGGCACTTGCCCTTTTCCTCTAGCAACTCCAACTGGGTTGTAGTGATGGTATCTAGAAAATCAAAGATATCCAAAATTAGTTGCCTGGTTCACACTAGTCAGTCCAACAGTTCTTCATGCTGGGCTGTACTTAAATCTTTTGTTGATTGTCCCTATGGATTCCTACACATCTCTTAGTGTAGAAACATCTGGTTCAAGCACCGTAGGTGTGTTTAATGCCTTAGCAACTCAATTAGTAATGATCTCTGTAGCTGTCTCTTGTCCCTGGTGCTGCATCACCAATACGGTTGCCTCCTTATCCTTCTCTAAGTGTACTAAAAAGAAAGTGGCATTCCCAAAGATTTTTGGGAATAGATGATGCTGAGAGAGAGATACCATCACCTCTCAAGCACTTGGATTCAACCCCATAGGCAACTACATTTGTTGGGTAGACAACATTGATCCACCTCCCTCCATCTGGCTAATTGTATGAGCTACTTCTTTGAGGTGACTCATGGTTGGGATATACAAAAATAGATCTCCACCACTAGTTCTTGCTTGCTACTTTGGTTGTTGCAAGAGCTACTCTCAGAATTTTTGTATGCATTCAATTGTAGTGCAGGCCTTTGATGTTTGCTCATGAGTAGCTGGTGCAGGTGGATGTTGCTACACCTCTTTTGTAATCATGGTAGGCATCTTATCCTTTATCATCTCAGCCCACAAAGCACTAGGATCATGTTTAAGTGTATCATTTGCATAGTAGACTATCCTTGCCCTTTTTCATAGTTTTTTGGTCAAGTAGGGAAAGGGAAAGGTTTTTCTTCCATGCTCATTCTCCTAGAAGCACTTTTCTATCTCTAGATGGATTAGCAGTGGAATATTTGTTAGAAATTTACTACTTAAAGTGGTGCATGCTCAGGGAGAGAAGGGTGTCACCTTACTGGGCCTCACCATTAGATTGAGGTGGTAGGTTGCTATCTTAAAATAGACTCGCTCCACTAGTGTGAGCATGTCAAACTCCTTGCGGTTAACCCCATAACACCACTATGTCCACTTCTTCTTTGCTTTAGGGTCACCTTGTGTTGACAACTTTGCCAATTGTGTTCTTATGTCTAGTAGCCCAAGGACTTGTGCAATGGACTCCATTGAGTAGGATACTTGGATGTTTTTGATTTTCACAATGGATCTTACTTTCTTGTTATTCCATAAAAGATACATTTCTTCCATGTACCACTTCCCACTGGAAGTGATGATTGGCCATATGGGAGAGGCTTGCAATTGAGTTCTAACATCTTCTAGAGCTCATTCAAGGAACAATCCAAAATTAAGTTCTTAGAGAACTGAGCATTGGACCTCACAAATTTCAATTATGTCAAGATAGGCCTATGTGAGTGTGACTTCTAATTTGGGTACAGGGCCTAGCACTTCACCTCACTATGAACGTTCATATGTAGCTACCTCTTTGGAAATCTATTAGATAGATTCCACCTTAGCCTCATCTTTGAGAGGTTCTGTTGCATGGGTTACCTCAACCTATTCTTGGCCATGTTCTTGTGGGCCTCTTCCTCCTCTAGGTTGCTTCTCCCATGGTTGTGATGGTTCCTGCTCTTGCAGTCTCTTTGGTTTTGGTACCATCTATAATCACACACAACAACAGATTAGTAATTATTATGTAACTTAGAATGATTCGAATACCTTATCTCATGAGGCGGTTACATTTGGCTAAGGTGTGATTATGGCTAGATAGATTAAGTAGTTAATTATTAATTTAATCTTTAGTTTACTAAAGTTATTGGAAGGGTTAAATTCTCAAAAATTAATGATTTAATAGCATTTATTACTTAACCCTTTAGGGGAGTGAGAATTTTTTTTTAAAAATTATCATTAAAACCTTAGGGTTTACTATCCCTATGACTAAGAGCTTACCTTTGATAATTGCAAGATCAAAGAATGGGGTGATTTGGATAAATCGTGTGAGAGGTATAGGCTTAGGAAGGTTTTGGGCTTTGAAAATTGCAAAAAATCCTTAGGCATTATGGACCAAATGTGAAAAATTCCTAAGTGTTCAATGGTATTTATAGTATTTTTGTACTACATTGATGGGGCCTCGTTGACAGGGCCTAGTCAACATGGTACACTGTGTCAATGGGGCCTCATCGATGTAGCTGTTGACCACCATTGACTTTTTTTTGACTTGGTCAAAACTTAAAAATTACAAAGAGATTTTGAATGAAATTAGGATCAAATGGAAGCCCAAATACCCACAAACATGATGAAAATGTGAGAAGAGGATGTTGAAGTTCCAAAAACTAAGAAAATTAGGAAAAATGGTAAAAATGTGATGGAAAATGAGAGTTCAAGGAGTATAGAGTGGTGTGCACAATGGAAAATGTGAAAGATAGGATTGTAATGATGTCAAAGGTAAGGGACTTAACTAACCAAACCAAGAGATATGCAAGTGGGTCCTCCCCATAGCAGGCTCATGCCCTTGTTGTCCTTGCATAGCCCCAACTAAGGAGTCCTAGGGCCCCATAGTCAATTAATGGTCATGAAAAGTTAAGGACCAACAAAAAAGAATCTATCCAAGAATTTCAACATGTCAAACTAACACATCGAGCATAACATTGAAACTAGTATTAAGGTGAGTTATGGTAGCATAGATGGATGACTAAGAAGGTAAGATGAAATCCTAAGTTGAGGTTGTAAGAAGTCCCCTATGGAATATGTGTTTAAAATGACCTAAGAAGATCCATCCTTAGTCCATACCAAAACGAACCTCTTTCAATGACTTCACATCGCTACTTCAAGACTGATCGACCCACTCAAGACACAAGAGTACCCCCATCAAACAACAACTATTCCAAAAAGAGAAGAAAAGAGAAGTTAGAAGCAAGAGAGAGAGAGAGAGAGAGAGAGAGAGAGAGAGAGAGGCCCTTAGTTAGAGGGGACCTTTAGGCATAGGTGCATGTCTTTCTAGTTCCATAACTAGTGCTTGTAGCCCATTTATTTGTCCAAGGGGTGTGCTTTGAATTCCCATCATTTTTTTGAATTTTTTGATGGGAACCACACCATGCAAAGTCTTTATTTGACTTCTTATTAGTTGTTGGAATGGAATGGTAAGAAGTTTATGAAGAACAGCCAAGCACTCAAGTAAGTAGAAGAGTACAAGGAGTATTGAGTCCCCTTGAAGTCATACCCTCTACAAACCTTTGAATCTTTTCCACTTCCAAAACTACCAAGGTCACCAATTAATTAAAAGTTTCATTAATGGAAGGGACCTTAAACTCCTAGAACAAGGAAAACCATAGAGTCTATTAGATGGGTGGATGACGTGGACTCATTGCTTGTTTCATGAAAAATAAACCATGTCATAGTCATTAGACATTAGAATTTAAAAATAAAAACTAGACATTGACAATCAAAACATTAAGCACAAACCATCATTAGTAAACAACAATAGTGGCACTATGTCCTATAGCAATAAAGCACTTTTATTAGAAAAAATAACCAAAATTCATACTTAAACAAAACAAAACAAAGTAAAATATATACTAAAGTGTAAAATAATCAAGAAAAGTTCAAAGGTACTAATGATGGTGCAAAATTGAAAAAAAATTCAAAATCAAAAATTTGTAAAATAAATAACTTGTAAAATAAAAATTGTGGAAAAAAAAGTAAAAAAACTAAGAAGCCATATGGATCATTAGCATAGATGGTCATCTCCCCCATGACTGAGTTGGAAGGAGGAGATCTGAAAAATGGAACGTGGTTGTCCATCTATTGAGGTGGTAGTTACACTATCCTATCTTGGCTCTAGGAAAGGTTTCACTTGTTGGGTGTTGACCAACTAATTTTTATTTGGGCTTTTAGGTTTGTAGATTAACATGGCCCTAGAGGAAAATATTTGATTAATTATATAAGGTCCCTTTCGTAATGTTTAGAATTTTATCTTCTGGGGTATATGTGTGGGGTTCTAATAGAGAACCTTATCACCTAAATGAAATGTTACTTTATATATTTTGAGGTCATGACATTGATTTTTGAATGCCTTGTGCACCTCATTTAAAGATAGGGCCATTAATTAATTTTCATCTAGCACATTTAGGTTGATCAATCTTTCTTTTTGTGCTAGACTTAGGTCAAGATCTAGATCATAGGTTGTTGAGAGTGTATGGAGCTTGGACTGGATTGGGAGCATTGGAAGTTTTTCATACACTAACTCGTAGAGAGAGTAGCCAATAGGGAGTTTCCATGTTAAGTAATAGGCCTAGAGGGCACCGTTGAGTTTGGTGCTCCAATATCTCCTATATTTGCTTATGATTCTTGTTAAGATCTTTGTGATCTCCCGATTAGTTACCTTTACTTGACTCTTGGCTTGGGGGTGGTAGGGTGCTATTGATTTATGTTGAACCCCCAAGTGTTGCACCAATTTTCTAAAAGTGGCACTTGTGAAATGAGTTCCATTGTCAAAAATTAGTGGATGTGGCACCCCAAACTTGTTTACAACATTTTGTTATATGAATCTAGCAGTAGTGAATGATGTATAATTAGTAACAATTGCTACTTCTTCCCATTTTATGTAGTAGTCAACAACTACGATGATATATGCATTTCCATTGGACATGGGTGTGATGAGACCCATGAAGTCAATGCCCCATATGTTAGAAGGCTCAGGTGGTTGAATCCACTATTGAGAACCTTCCATTCAAGTAGTCATCCCACCATCTCATTGATAACATTCATAAGATTGGACAAACTGGTGGGAATCCTTAAATATTGTAGGTCAATAGTATCTTACCATCAGGACTTTTATGGCTATGCATTTCCCTACATAGTGGCCTCTACAAGGACCTTTGTGAGCATCCTAGAGAACATGTAGTTGATCTTCATCAGGGACACACCAATGAATTGGGCCATCAGTGAACACCTTGTAGAGGTGTTCATTGATTTCTATGAAGTATTTGGCTTGATGAAGAAATTTTTGCTTCTTTCTAAAGTCAAGATCTTGTGGCATCTCCTGAGTGAGAAGGTAGGTGAGGATGCCATTGTACCATGTTATTTTTGTGGGCATTTGATCATTTATTACTCATCTAAAGAGGAGTTCATCTAGAAACTAATCAGAGAGTGGGCTTTCCTCCTCTTTATTATCCCATCTTAAGTGAGAAAGGTGGTTAGCAACCACATTCTCAGTTTCTTTTCAATATAACATTGTGAGATTAAATTCTTGCAAGATCACAAGCCATCGTATGATACGAGGGCTCACTGTTGGCTTGTTCATGAGGAAGTAGATTGCATTGTGGTCTATGTGCACAAATACTTTGTAACCAAGCACATAGTGCTCAAACTTTTCAAGAGCATACACCACTGCCATTAGTTCCTTCTTTGTGGTGGTGTAATTTAATTGTATCCCCACAATGCTTCAACTCATGTAGTGGATGTAGTATGGGCATTTATTATCATCCAACTACATGAGCACAACTCCCAAGGCATAGTTAGATGCATCTGTCATGATGTGGAATGGTCTAGACTAGTTTGGTGCCCATAGAATTGGTGTTTCTACAAGTTTCTCCTTTAACTATTGGAATGCTTGTTCACATTCCTTAGTCCAGATGAAAGGTGCATGTTTCTATGTAAGCTCTACCAATGATTTTGCAATCTTAGAGAAATTCTCTATGAATTGCAGGTAGTAGCTAGCTTGTCCAAGGAATGATCGAATGTCTTTAACAATTTTTGGTTGGCAAGTTATTCTTTGGATGACCCTTATTTTCTCAGGGTCTACCTCAATCCATTATTGAGTGATTTTATGCCCTAGTACAATGCCTTCTTGGACCATGAGGTGGCTTTTTGCTAGTTGAGTCATAGATTTGTTTCCACACATCCTTTCAGTACTTACTCAAGGTAGTCCAAGGTTTGCTCCAACATAGCTCCATAGGTGGAGAAGTCATCCATGAAGACTTCCACACCACTACTAATCTATTGCTAGAAGATGCTAAGGACCAAGCGTTGAAATGTTACAAAGGCATTGCATAGATCAAATTGCATCTTAAAATATGCAAAAGTCCCCTAAGGACTTGTGAATGTTGTCTTGGCTTGATCTCCTAGCATAATTTGGATTTGGTTATAGCCACTATATCCATCCAATAAGCTATAATAGCAATAGTATTCAACACTTGGTTCAAAAATGGTAATGGAAAATGATCTTTAAATGTTGCCATGTTCAATAGCCTGAAGTCAATGCAGACTTTCCACTTGCCATATTTTTTTGGCATGATTAGTAGTGGGCTAACCCACTCACTATCCATGATGGGATAGATAAACCCTACCTTGAGGAGTTTCTCTATTTCTTCCTTGATGATTTGCTTGAATTTGGAGTTTAGCCATCTCTACGGCTACCTTCTTGGCTTCATGGCCAGATCAGTGTAAATGTGATATTAGCATATCTTTGGATCAATTCTTGTTAGCTTAGAATATGACCAAGCAAAGGATATTGGACATTTGTTAACCACCTCTAACAACCTTTCTTTTTGTTCAGGAGCAAGTTTGGCATTGATTATGACTAACTTACCATTATTTAAGAATGCATACTCCATGTTGGTTGGTAGAGTTTTCAACTCTAGGGGCTCTTGCTTAAAGTTTTCAAGGATTTTTAACTCTTCCCAACATGTATCATTATTTTCATCATCAGAGAGTTGGTGATGAACTTGTTCAAGTTTATGCATGTCTTCAACATAAGCACATGTTAGGCTTTCAGTTGGTTCCATGCATAATGTGCTACTTTCTGAGTCAACTATTAGCCACTGGGTGCCCTCTTGTTTTGTGGCTGGTATGTATAGACACCATTGAATATCTATTTCTTGTGCACACTAATTGCATGCTTTAATGTATATACTTTTGATGAACCAAATCTTTTGCACACAATTGCACCCATTATCACTATATGTGATGCATGGAATACACTTGTTCTTCAACCATCGAAATTCATTTTCCTTGGATATTTCCAAGGAGAGGTCCCTTATGCCCATTTGTGCATCAATCATGCTTAACCAAGATCTTCCCATAATTATGGAAAATTCACCTTTGCAATTGTCAACCTTGATCACTAGAAAATTAGTAGGATAGGACCACTCGCAAACTATGGTCACAATGTCCTCTACTAACCCCGAAGGGACAATAATTGACTAGTTTGTCAATTAAAAATGAATGTTGCTCTTCTTAAGAGGTGGTAGGTTCTAGGCTTTGTACATGTCATGGGAGATGAGGTTGATACCAGAACCAAAATCAAGAAGAGCCTTACATGGCTCATGTCCAATGATTTGCAGGTAAATGAGTGGACCTCCTAGGTTAGATAGTTTCATGGGAAGATGGCTAGCCTTGATCCAATTAGAAACAACATGAGTTAGCATCATAGTATGGATTTGAGGCAGTGACTACTTTGAAGGACACTCGAAGGTGTTGGATGCATAGGATGAGGGTGTTGGAGATGCAGGGTGGCTAGACACATGAGGTTGTGAGGGTTTAGGAGGACTATTAGGTAGAAAAAATGTCATTTCCTAGATTGATTGTCTAAACCACATGGTTGGAAGGCTAGAGGTGAATTTATAACCCTCATAGCATTTCTTTGCTATGGCTATGGAGGGATTTTGCCTTGCATGGATGGAGCAGAAGGTAAGTAGGTAGAGGGTAAAGGGACATGTGTAGATAGATGTGGAGGGTGGTATGGATATGTGTTTTCTTCTTGAGTAGATGGTGAATGTGTTTGATGGTACTCTAGAGGGTAATGATGATGCTGAAATGAGGTATGGCTTGCAGAACTTCTTGGAGAGATGGGTTGTTGAACATAGTACCTGTATGGATTTGGTTACCTGTAAGGATACTGCTACCTTGGTGGTGGAATTCCCAATGATTGTGGTTGGTGCCATGGCTGGTATTGTTCATATGATTGTGGTGGAGCTCCACTTGGGTAGTAAGCTTGTTGTTATTGGTGGAACTATCTTGGGTTGCCTTGAAGATAAGGTAATTTTCTGGGTGCTTGCCTATGTGCTAGTTGAGGATTCAATGCATACACCTTAGACTCTTGTGAGTGTGACATCATAGGGCAACATCCCTTTGGATATTCATATTAACAAATGTCACAACTAGCATCATCTTTGAAGTCTATCTTCACAACTTCCTCTACAATAGCAGCTTTGCTCTTACCTCTTTGGTAGGCATGTTTAGCTTCTTTTCGCTTCCTGCGGTTATAGTCACTATTTTGCTCTTTGGATTCTTCAACAATCTTCATAGCAGTTTGGAATTTTTCATCCAAAGAGTCCCATAATTTATCAACCTTTGCCAAAATATCATAAAATTTTTTTTGGATGGGCAAGGTTTTTTTGTTCATCACTTTCCTTGAGTGGTGACTCCTCCTCATCATAAAATTGGACCTCTTGTTTCTTGATAGAAGGATCCCTATTATACTCTTCTACACTTTCCATTTTTTGCAACTCACCTTCTTCTTTTGATACCTACTCTATTAGCCTTTGGATATGATGAGCTCTTAGTTCAAAAATTTTCCCTTGGGCATACACCCCAAGAGTTCTTCTAGTTTCTGCTCTAAGTCCATTTATGATGTGGTGAAGTTATTCCCTTTGAGAATAACCATGGCTAGGACATCGATGTAAGAGTGAATAATATTTTTTCATAGTAGCATCCAAGGGTTCATGTGTTCCTTGTTTCAATCCTTAGATTTGCCTCCTCAGATTAGACACTCTGTAGTACATTTGATATTTGTCATTGAATAACTCCAACATGGTACTTCATCTGCAGATAGATTCTAGCTCTAAGGACCAGTACTAGCTTTCAGCTTTCTTGATGACTATCTTAGGGAAGAGCTTGAGTTTTTTCCATTCATTTTCTATGTTATGTAAGGCATAGGCATCATGGAAAGCTTGTAGATGTGTCTATGGATTAGAGTTGAATCCCCCTCAAATCTTGGGATATTATTCATGTCTAAGCACTTGATCCAACTATATTTCATATTCCTATTGAAATTCTAACTGCCTCTATGATGTTAAGCATACTTCTAGTTACCAACAGAGGTTCCTCATCATGATTATGTTGATGATGTCGATGATGGTCTTGCCACCTCTATGTTCTTAATGGCCTTGATGGTCATTGTTGTCTCGTTGATCATCCTCATCATGATTATTTCGATGGTGGATTTTATGAGAATCAATAGATGAAGAGGAATGTTTGGAATTGGATGAAGAGGATGAAGAGGAAGGTGGACTACCACCACCATTACGGTGTCCACCACCATGATTCCACTCATTATGACCACCATCCTTAGATCCCTTGATATTGTGATGTTTGCTCAAGTCTCTGCCTTAACTATCACTTTTTTCGAACTTGTTTTATGAATAGTTAACTACAGGTTCAGGGTTACACCGTCATTATCAATAATAGGGGGTGGAGAATCTTCATGTTGAGAACCTTCAAAGGGAGGATCCTCATTGTCATCTTAATCTAGTAGGAACAAGGGATTAGTGAAATGTTTCCCCTTCGTAGCCTCATGGTGCTTCTGCGAATGTTGATCTCACTTGCATTATGTTTTAGTGGGACGTAGTCCTAAGTGTCATAACCATTCACAATGTATTCCTCGCGAAGATATAAGATGCCTAACGTTTAAAGGATTTGAAACAACATCTTAGGCACAGATCGATCAGGGGACAAGATGATGTTTCCCTCCATATTGTGCCATCGTAGCTATTCATCCTAATGTAGGATGAAGGTGAAATCTAGTACATACTCCTCTAGATGAGTATATACCACTTTGCACTCCTATGGGTCTAGCGGTTTGACATCCTTGTACCTCTGAGAAGAAGAAGACATTTTACAATATGAAATAAAATGTCAATGTGCTTTTATAAGTGTATGTATAGTATAATGATATTGACCTTGAGGTTCGTACAATGATATTAATGGTATTTACTAAACCTAAATAGTGCACATTTCAGAAAACAAAGTTCCTAATAACAACACCAATGATGAGCGGCGAGGTACCCCTACATCCAACCATACAAATCACAGAGCATTCATGCATGATCCGGTTGAATTCCATGGACCTTATAGTTTCTGGTGCACTAGCCTTCTAGGAAGTGAATCTTACCTTAAGGTCATTTTTTTCTTCCCAATTATACTTGTGAGGTACACTAGTATGGTTAAGTGTAATTGAGGCATTTGATCTTTATCATTTTGTATTTTATGGTTTTGGTGTTTAATGAGAGATAAAGTAATTGGATTATCTAAATTAATTTAAGTAATTAACTAGTATCTAAGTAGTCCTAACATAAGCATCCAATCCTACTTTCCGCACACATCTTGAACCAACGTATCCATTGCTAGGTTACCAAGTGCTACACTACTAGGTGTACTAAGTAATAATGTTGCTGGGATTACCAAGTGAACACATGTTACACTTGAAATGGTTGTATTTATGTGTTTAATCTATCTAGCTTATCTTGCTTAATTACTTCATTAGCTTAATTATTGGAAAACATTTAATAAATAATTGAAAACATTAAATGCATAAATAAAATATTTAATCTATCTAGAATGCTACAAGGTTTATCAGAAAGATCATCTTTATTGTCGCATACATTGTCATGCTCAGGTACAACAATGCTCAAATAAAGATTTGTATATTCAATGACTCTTGCTGTGGGTAGTTGGGAAAAATATTCTAATTTTTGAATAGACAAACTACAAGAGCTTTACTACTACTATGATAATTCATTGTCATAAATGTGGTTGGTGGCTCATATTTATCGACCAAGATAGACCCCTACGCCAATGGGGCTACATCAACGTAATTGACTACCCTGGAAAATGTACAAACATTACTAGGAGTAGGAAATAGAAAGATGAGTGCAAATCAACATGAATAAGTATTGGAACAATTGGTTAGAGCTAGGTAACTAGTTCCCAAGATTTTTGATCTCTTGGAAGACATATTAGTTATCCAGTCATAGATACTAGAAACAAGGGGTAAGCTCTTGATCACAAACCTACAACTTATGAAGGCCACCATTAGCAATTGATGTTTGACCAATTGAGGTTTCAGAACTTTAAGCTTGCTTGTCAAATCCTATCATTCTTAGGCCAAAACTTAGTAGAGATAAAGCTTTTTAATAGCTTTAGCAAAAATATCAAGAGGTTGAAAATGCTAAGGAAATAACGATCTTTGATGCATCATTATCTAAAGTAATAATAATATTCCATTGATCGTTACTTCCATCAAGTTCATAAGGACAATTTAGTGCTAACCTGAGATAATCATTGCATGAAAAATGTTGAGAAACAAAAAGAGTAAATGGTGGAATACATTTGCTAGTAGTAGGAACATCTTGCTAAGGTGAACTTAGACTTGAGGAGGTTGACTACAGAAAATAAGAATCTCTTGATAGAGAAGGTTTGTGCCCTTCATCAAAAGATTGCAATTGAGATCACCACCTAAAAGAATGAGGTCCTAAAATATAAATGAGTCAAAAACCATTACAAGGACTAGGTTAGCATGCTTAAGGAAGTCAATGAAAAAGAAATAAAGTTGGCTAAGTTGAAGGTGAATGATGTGTGGTAGTCCATATTTGATGGCCTCAATGCATATAACCAAGTGAAGACCTACCTAAAGGAGTTGTAGATCAAGGAGATGATTGAATACATGGAGCTTGCCAACTTCCAATATGCAAACTTGGCAATGATGATAATAGAGAGGCTCAAAATAGAATTAAAAAATTAGGTGGCTAGCTCTTATTTCATTTATGAGGTAGAGTTCAAACTTCATAATGAGACTAAATAGAAGTTAGAAGTCATCAACATGAAGCTTAAATTTCTCAAAAGCAAATTCATTGATCAAAAATTTGTTGCTAAGAACTTGACCAAAAGAATAAGTGACTATCATGAGCTAAAAAACCTTGTCTATACATTTAACATCGAATGTAAATAATTTGTAGCTAAATATCTCAATGTAAAGGAGATGTTTCATACACTACAATGCCTGTGGGATATTTCAGCACTAACTCATCTAGTTGAAGTAGCCTAGACCATTCAAAATCCACAAGGAAGTGAGGAAAAAATGAAGGCACTTATAGATGCCTTTTAACTTTTAGCAATAGCAAGATAGCCTAGGCCTTCAACAAAGTAGGGATGTGATGAAAGCCCCTCCATACCACAAGAGACTACACCTCTAGACATAGTGTGAAGACCTCATCTCATCTTTGTCCATCTAATCGAAAGCTAAAAATTTTTGTTCAAGCATTTAAATTATTTATAAATTTCACCAATTCTATATTTGTACAAAATGGCACTCAAGAGTTTTTTTATTTATTAGAGTCAATTAGTTAGTTAGTTCCATACGTTTCCATATTTTGTAATGAAATCAATCCCATTTTGTTTACTTGAGGATGAGTTTTTAGTTAGTCATGGAAGTATAATGAAACATTAATAAGATAGCTACATTGATGCATGACCATTGATGCATCCCATGGTCATGCAATGGCACATGTGCATCGACACTAATTCTCCCAAATCCTATATAAGTACGCACACTAGTTGTATTTATGGTACAATTTAGTCACTCCCTTAGCCAAACTCTTGTAGTTTTCTCTTATAGAACTTAGCAAAATCCCCCCCCCCCCTGATGCTTGCATCGTAGATTGCATTGATGGTATAGAATTTTATTTGAGTGCAATATGTACGTAGACATAGTTGCATGAACAACAATAAAATTGAGATTTCTTCTCTCTATTGTAGCACTTGGATTAGTTTAAGCTTACTTTTTAGTATTTTATTTTAAATGCAATTTATTTTATTGTACTTAAATGTTTGATATTCTAATTCATAAGTAACATGAGCATGACCACTTTGAGCATAATATACTAACATTTGGCAATCCTAGCAATGAATACTTGGTACACTTAGCAGTAAACACTTGGTAACCTAGTAGTGTTAGTATACACTTAGGATGTGTACAGAAAGTGGCAATGAATGCTCCACATTTAGGATAGTTTAGTTGTTACTTAGTGAAGTTAAACTTTTCAACCCTTCCTTCAGTTAACCATTTTACAAATAAAGAAAATAATAAAAAATTATAAAAAATAAAAAATATCTCATATCTCAATCATACTTAGCTAGACAAACAAGTTACCACAAGTGATGATTGGAAAGACAATGACTAGTATCCACACATTTTCCTATCTAAGAAAATAGGTCACTTAGGTAAAAAAAAAAGTTCATGGAATTTGATCAAATTGTGTGTACATGCTAGTGATTCATATGGTTGGACATAGGAAATACTCATTGCTCATCACCTTTCTACAATAAATAAGGCTTTCATACCCATTATGAGGTATGTATTTAAAGATGTCACTTTTAAATTATAGCTTTAAGCAAGAAAAAAACTTTCCTTAAAATTTGAACAATTAATTTATTTTCTCTAGTATTAATTCTTTGGTTTTGGATGCTCAATGATGGGAATTTTTTAGCTTCTATTACTATTTATTTATTATTTGTGATGGATGCATTTTTGTATCTTTAGAGAGAGTTTTCTTCTTTTCTTTACAAAAAATCCTTTAAACATAAGTGAAAGCATATGAGAGTACTTTTAAACATGGGTAAGGCCTAATCCTTTTCCCATTCCAAAGGGGAGATTTTTTGAGATTGGTTATAAGGACAAAAACATAAAAAGGCATTTCCAAAACTATTGGGCTTTTTCTTTAGATTGATCTTTATTTCAATGGGATTTCTTTATCCAAGATGAAGACGATGTTTTACTTTTATTCTCAATGATAAATAAAATTAATGAAAGAATAAGAGACCAAAATGCTATCATTGTGATAGATTATAGATGTGAAAAGGAATTACTCTCTTTTAGAGCATGATAATGCTATCTCTAACAATGTTATGTTCTTTTGGTGTATTGCTCCTATAAAGACATCATCTTAGGGTGGAAGTTGTAGATATCTCTTTTATTTTATTCAAGTTTTATGTTAGCATGTATTAAAATTATGTGTTTTTTGGAATAGTATTTATTAATGTTGGTGTAATATTGTTTCATGTTCATTCACCTTAATGAGGCTTAATCCATGATGATGTTTAATGCAAAGATGTTCCTTAGATGGTTGTGCACATTTGTTATTTTTCTCCATGCTCTTATTGTATTATTTTAGCCAAGTTTTTCATTAGGTCATGATTTTTCTTCTAAATGGGAGATTGTGAGAGAGGAAAGGTCAAGTCTAATATTTTATGTTGTATTTTCCCCCTATCATATTAAGTTGAATTTTATATATCTATAATGGTTTTATAAACATTTTTATTTTAAATATATTAAGAATAAAATTTGCATTAAGATTAATTATGATAACTCAATCAATGTTAATCCCAAGACTAGACACAAAAGAAGGAGGGTCAGTGTGAGGTTATTAGCCAATTATAAAACTTTACCAAATATCATGGATGATTTCTTTTTTATGATTTTGTAGATGCTAGGGCATTTCCTAGATGTGATGCATGACATTCATAGATGATTTCAAGAAACTATAATGAAACAAAAATCTTGTTCTTCATAGAGGTGAATGGTAAAAAAGAGCTCATGTAGCCAACCCCATTTTATTGGGATAAGGTTAGGATAATAATGAAGATGAAGATTAATTATGATGTTTCCATTATTGTAACTTAAAATTTACCTCTTTAATCTTATGTTGGGATTTATGGTGTTAGTAAGTGAAGAGTGTAAGATCTTTATTAAATGGTTGCTATATGGAAGTTTTTGACCTTTTGGTATGTCAAAACCTTAGAGAAAATGGAGAATGTGGAAATCTATTTGAAGTTTTATAGGACTAAGAAGGAACAAGTGACAAGATGATTGAACAAGAGCTGAGACAACAAAATGAGAGTTGAGCTTGGATGACAAAATGAGAGCTAGGATGTCAAGACAAGAGTTGGGGCACAAACAAGGTCTACAAGCTAAATGAAGATGTTCCAAGGTTGCCAAGATGTCAAAATGTCAGAGAAATGCTCCAGAGTTCAAAGATGACTTGTAGTTCAAACATCCCAGATTGATAGTAGACATCTCATTCCTCATAGAGATTTCTAAGCTAAGACATCTCACTTTCTAGGGAGATGTCTCACTAGAATTGAAGGTGTTTTCAAATAGACATCTCAACCTTGAATGGGATGTTCCAATTAGCTATTTCCTAGATTTTGCATGACTTCTAAGGATTTTTTTGAAACTTAAAGGGTATAAAATAAAGTGGAACTCTTGGGAAATGTGCAAGTACTCTTCATAGAATATCTATCTTTTTCTACTCCAAATTAAATTGGCTTTGTTCTTCATTGATTTCATCAATTGTATTTCACTATATGAATTGTGAGCTTCATTACAAGGAATTTATAAATTGAGTTGCACTCTCTTCTTGATTTTTCTTCTTTATTTGTAACCCTATGGGATTGATGTATAAGACATAATTTGTGGATTAAACAAAAAATTTACATGCATAGACAACCGAAATGCACAATCCAAAAGCAAATGGAACTGACCTCCAACCATTGATGCCTTAAATTAAACTTGGCATTTGAGTTCTTCTTCTAGACCAGCACTCTATAATGATGGTGTATGCAACCTTTAAGCATTTGTGAAAGGGACTAGAACTGCAATCTTGCAGTGATTTGTGGTGCCTTTGTGCTTCCATCAAGAACAAATTTATAGGCCATGAAATCGATTACCATGAGAAATTAGAGAAAATAAGAGACATAATGCCAATGCGTAAATGGATATGGAGGCCACCTTTATGCGTTAATGTACCTGTAAATGTGGAAAACACATTACTTGATGTGTATGTGTAAATGTGGAAAACACGTTACACATAAACATGGAAAATTCATTACTTGATGTGTACGTGTAAATGTGGAAAATGCGTTACGTGTAAACATGAAAAATGCATTACTTGATGTGTATGCATAAATGCGTGTTACAATCTCCCACTTTGTCTCCATATTTAATCAAGTCCAGAGTTCAAGAAATAAATTCATGAATCATGATGATAGTTTCTCTTAATGTGAGTATTTTCTTCCATGTATTACATCGCATTATCTCTCAAACATAATTCCTTATATGTTAACTAACTTTATGAATAAACCAATGTTCATTCTAGGTCCTACCATGTGTGAATTTTCTCTTTCATAATTGTATGTGCAAACCATATGAGAAAATAGCACAATTGAATAAGAGTTTCATTAAGACTCTAAATTTGTACATACAACAAATTACATTATGGAAATAAGTCCCATTCGAACTACATGATCCTTAAATGACTTTGGTGGCATTCTTTTTGTCAAAGGAACAACTAACATCAATTCAATGTATATATGCTCAATGATCACTTTGTTTTCCTTAATGCATTCCCTTATGGCTAAGTGCTTTATGTTAATGTGTTTACTTCAACTGCCACTCTTGTTATTCTTAGCCATAAAGATAGTAGCTGAATTGTCACAAAACATTCTTAATGGCCTAGATATAGAATCCACAATTCTAAGCCTTGATATGAAACTCTTTAACCATACACCATGTGAAGTAGCCTCAAAACAAGAAACGAACTTTGCCTCCATGGTGGAAGTAGCAACAAAAGTTTTCTTTCCACTCCATGATATAGCTCCTCTAGCTAGCATAAAAACATAACCATATGTTAACTTCCATGAATTAACATAGATAGCAAAGTTTGAATTAGAGTAGCTAGTCAACTCCAAGGAGTCAATTCATTTATACATAAGCATGTAATCTTTTGTATTTTGAAGGTACCTCATCAATTTTGTTGTAGCCCTCCAGTGGTCAATACTTGGATTACTTTGATATTTGCCCAACATTCCCACAACAAATGCAATGTCAAGTCTTGTGCAGACCTAAGCATACATAAGGATTCCAACAATTGAAGCATACAAAATGTTGCTCATATAAATTTTCAAATCATTCCTAGGATACTTGTTCGAATTGAACCTATCACCCTTCACAATGGGTGCTATACTTGGTGAACAATCTTTCATATGAAACCTCTCTAAAACTTTATTGATATAGGTTTCTTGCAATAGTCCCAGAATACATCTAGATCTATCCCTATGGATCTGAATGCCAATGACATATGATGCCTCACCCATATCCTTCATGTTGAAATTCTTAGAAAGAAAATGTTTACCTCATATAGAGATTCACTATTATTAGTTGCAAGAAGGATATCATCCACATATAGAACAAGGAAATAGATTTTGCTTGCACTAACCTTCTGGTATATACATTGATCGATGAAGTTTTCTTCAAAACCAAATGAAGTGATGATATCATGGAATTTTAAGTACCATTTACAGGAGGATTATTTTAATCCATATATGGATTTCTTAAGCTTGCATACCAATTTCTCACCATCATTAGAGAAAAATCCTTCAGGTTGTTTCATATAAACCTCTTCCTCTAGATCACCATTAAGGAATGTTGTTTTCACATCCATTTGATGTAATTCAAGATCAAAATGGGCAACCAATGCCATAATAACACAAAGGGAGTCCTTATTAGATATAGGAGAAAAGGTTTCCTTGTAATCTATTCCCTCTTTCTAAGTGAACCCTTTAGTGACAAGTCCAGCCTTATATCTTTCAATGTTGCCCAATGAGTCTTTCTAAGTCTTGAAGACTCATTTACATCCAATGGATTTTACACCATTAGGCAACTTGAAAAGATATTAGACTCCATTAGATGACATAGAGTTCATCTTGTATTTCATGGAATCATACCACAAGTTAGATTCCTTATAACTCATGGCTTGTGAAAATGTTTTAGGATCATTTTCAGCTCCTATGTTGTAGTCAAACTCCTATAGATACACCATATAGTCACTAGGAATCGCTAATCATCGTACTCTAGTAGATCTTCTTAGTGTTGGTTCATCATTCTCTTGAGGATCATGATGTTTAATAGGTTGTTCAACAAGTTTTGGTATCTGTTGTTTAGCTAGATCTACTACTTCTTGATCAACAGTTTGTGGAACTTTAATGATTGGTTATTATTCATTACGCATTTGTGCTCTAAGCATATTATGCACAACAATCATTCTATCATTTGAAGTAACGGGTTGAGAATCTGTATGATCTACCTCAAGAACAATGTTTTAAGATCTATTGCTCCTACTAATCAAGTCATTCTCAAGAAGTTTAGCATTTCTTGATTCCACAAATCTAATAGTATGTGATGGGCAATAAAATCTATATCCCTTAGACCATTCAACATATCCATCGAAATACCCACTTATGGTCCTTGGGTCTAACTTTTTTTTCTTGTGGATTATAGACTCTTACTTTAGATGAGCATCCCCAAATGTGTATATGTCACAAACTCAGTTTTCAACCTTTCCATAATTCAAATGATATCTTTGAGACAACCTTGGTTTGAACTCGGTTTAATATATACTCTATCATCTTGAGAGCTTCAGTCCACAAGGACTTAGGAAGCTTGGAGTTGCTAAGCATACTTTGCACAATGTCCAATAATGTTCAGTTTCTTCTTTCTACCACACCATTCTGTTTTGGAGAACTAGGCATAGTGTATTGGGCAACAATTTCATGCTCTTGAAGAAACTTAGCAAATGGACTAGGTGCTTGTCCATCATTAGTATATCTACCATAGTATTCACCACCTCTATCAGATCTCACTAACTTTATTTACTTACTGCATTATTTCTCTACTTCAGCCTTAAACACCTTAAAGGCATCTAAAGCTTCACTTTTGTTATGAAGCAAGTAGAGATACATGTATAGTGAGTAATCATCAATAAAGATAATGAAATACTTTTGACCATATGAATTCATATTTGGACTACAAGTATCTGTATGTATGATCTCTAATATGTCTAAACTCCTCTTGGCACCTTTCTTTGATATATTGGTATGCTTTCCCTTTATGTAGTCCACACAAGTGTCAAAGTTAGTAAAATCTGGAGTACTAAGTACCCCATCATTTACTAATCTCTTTATTCTTTCAATAGGGATATGTCCTAATCTATGATGCCACAACATAGATGATTTATCATTCATAACACATCTCTTAATGCCAGCATGAACATGCATAGAAGTATAAGAAGTTTCCTTTTGTAAATTAATGTTGAAAAGACCATCTACAAATGTACCACTTCCAATAAGTTTAGATCTATAAGATAGACTGAATATAGTATCTAAAAAATTAAAGAAAAATCCCAATGACACAAGCCTTGAAATAGAAATTAAATTCCTTGAAAAACTTGGAATATAAAATGTCTTTTCCAACTCTAAAACAAAACCACTACTTAAAACTAATTTACATGTTCTGATTGCCTTCCCATGTGAGTGCATCTTGTTGCCTGAATAGAAGTGTGACTCACTTTTCATTTTCTTTCTTAGGTTTTGTATCCCTTGCAAGGAATTGGTAACATGGATTATAGAACCAAAGTCAATCTACCATGTGTCATGGCCAACATCAACCATATTAAATTGAAAATAAACAAGTGAGAGTTGAGTACCTTTTTTTTCAAGCCATTTCTGATATTTAGAACAATTCTTCTTTATGTGCTCTTGTTTTTTTTGTAGAAAAAGCATTTGGATTCCTTCTTAATATTAGCTTGTATAGGCAATTTGACCTTCCACTTGCCTTTGGATTATTCTTTATTCTTTTCTTGTGTGACTAGATGCACACTCTCTTTCACTTCCATCATAAGTCTACACTCTTCTTGCACACACATGATCATTAGTTCATTGATTGACCATTTATCCCTATGTGTGTTATAAGAAATCTTAAAGGGTCTGCACTGCAGTGGAAGTGTGTTTAAGATGTAGTGCATAAGGAAAGATTTTGACATCTAAACCTCAAGTGTTTTGAGTTGAGTTGCTATATCCCTCATTTGCATGAGGTGCTCATGCACACCATGAATTTTAGTGAGCTTCATGGAAGAGAACTTCATTATTAAGGTGGTAGCCAATGTTTTTTCTGATGACTCAAACTATTTATCAATTGCCTTTAACAAAACACACACATTATCATACTGTTTCAGTGAACCACACATACCAGCCGAGATCTTGGTTTTTATGAACATGACATAGAGATGATTAGTTCACTCCCATTTGTCATAATTGCCAACATCATCCAGATGGTTGGTTGTTGGAATGGCAGGTGGTTCATCCTTACAGCTAGCATAATCAATGTTCATCTAGACTAAATGAAGAAGAATTCTCTCCTTCCACACCTTATAATTATCACCCTTTAATTTAGGAATGTCACATTTAAAATTAGAGTAGCTTACAGGTTGTACAACTACATAATTAAACATGCTTATGTTACTAAATTTGAGGTTAAAATACCAGAAAACATGTTTACTAATGTAAATCATGTAAAAATATAAATCAAATGACATAAAATTTCCTATGGACCAAATTTTAGTTAAAATAGATTCATATATCCTTACAATGAAACTCTTACATTATATTCCTTTTCGTAATCCCTGTGGGCAAATTAAGAAAAATAATTTAACATATCATCCTAATTAATCATATTAAATACAATAAAAATTCCTATGGGATAAAATTTATTATATTACATATGATTAATCACAATTTAATTTTCCATATGTGCTCCAAAACTTTTAACAATTTTGTACAATTAAAGATGCTATGGGTACTCTCTAATTGTGCAAAAAGAAAAAAGAAAAAAGATCACAGGTTACAATTTTATGTAGAAAAACTATGCACTACACACTGCAGAGGTTAGTAATTTTACAGGGATGCCCATCAAGATCATAAACAAGCCTTCCACTCACTAACCAGTAATGACATTAAGACAGAGACAAAGATAAAGATCCGATACCAAATGTAAGACAAAATTTGTGAATTACACAAGAAATTTACATGCATAGACAACAGAAATGCACAATGCGAAAGTAAATAGAACTGATCTTTAGCCATTGATGCCTTGAATTACACTTGGCATTTGGATTCTTCTTTCACACTAGCGCTCTGCAACAATGGTGTATGCAACCTTTAATGGTTTGTGAAAGGGACTAAAACTGCAATCTTGTTGTGATTCGTGATGCCTTTGTTCTCCCATCAAGAACTAATTTATAGGCCATGGAATTAGTTACCATGAGAAATTAGAAGAAATAAGAGATCCAATGCCAATGCATGAATAGATATGTAGGCCACCTTAATGCGTTAATGTACACATAAACGTGGAAAACGTGTTACTTGATGTGTACGCGTAAACATGGAAAACATGTTACGCATAAATGTGGAAAGCACGTCACTTGATGTGTATGCATAAACATGTGTTACATGGTGTGCTTCTTGCAAGAAGGCATATTCATTTAGCTTGTTAAGACCTTGAGGGGTTGAGTGTGTTTGTAGTGACAAAACACTTAGGTGCAGAGTTCATGCTTTGTAAAGGATGTGGGATCCTTTAAACCACATTTTGAGCTTGTTGGGACCTTACGGGGTTGAGTGTGTTTGCAACATTAAAACACTCCATGTAGAGATCAAACTTTGTAAAGGTTGTGGTATCCTCTAAACCACATTTTTCTAATAAACAAAATCTAGAGGTGTGCAAGGATTCTATCCTTTGAGTTTGGAGGTACCCAAGTTGGGGAACCATGTAAAAATTATGTGTGTTTTTTTATGCTTGTAGTTGTTTTAAAATGGGAAAAATTTAATCCTCCTTCTAAGTTTTGGATTCTCAAAAATAACGGTTTATAATCTTTGGAATTTGAAGAGGTTAAGAAGAATATTTTTTTGGGGTTTTTCCTTATAATGACAGAAAATTTCAATGCTGGAAAATTGAAAGATCTTATTTGAAATAATTTAACTCATAGATTCATAGGCCTCAAAAAGGATCTGGAGCATCCTAAACTATCTTGGCAATTGCTTAGGGACTTGAAAAATCTGTTACTGATTATTGTGAAAAAACAATTATTGCGAAAAAACTGTAATAAATACATGCAAAATAAGAGTGTAGTGTGAGATCTAAGATAAATAAAATGTGAGAACAATTATAACGAAGATAGAAATAACTACAAATCTTGTCTTAAATATTATTTAAATCAACAAATATATAAGTGACAGTTTGAAGGGGTGCAGATAAAGTCTTTTAAAGCCTGAAAAATTAATATGCTTACTATGATTTGGTATAGATTATAGGTTATGTTATGCATAGAGTTAGCACTAGTTTCTCGATTTGATATGTACTACAATAAATTTTTGCTCTAGGTTCTATGCTCAGAAATTAGCATTGCCAAAGTTGCAAAAAGACTACAAAAAATATACTGCAAGATTTTACTATTGTTTTACTAAGTGATCTACCAAGAGTTTGCTTAAAAGCTCTTGAAAGATTTGTCAAATCTGGTATTTATAGGTTGTGAATTTGTTGAACTAGCATTCATTACAGTTTTGGAGGGTTACAAAGTATTCTTGGACCAAAGTGCAATGTGTGGATTTAAAACCCAGGTGCCACATGCTGCCCCACACACTGCCACAACATCTGGGATTGACATGTGTACTATATGAATACAAAGCCCAAATTCAACATGCCACCCAACATGTTGCCACAACATGTGGAGCTAAAATGTGTAGCATGTGAGATAAAAATGTCAATTTTTTGTAACGTATGAACCATTTTATGACCCAAATTCTAGTGTGTGAGCCACTAGAATTTTTTGGGTTTTGTTGCCAAATTTTGCTAGCGTATTTGGACTATTTTCATGGCCCAAACTGTAGCTTGTGAGAAAGTTTAGCTCCACATGCTACCATAGCATGTGAAGTTGGAATGTATAGCATGTGGAGTGAAAGGACCAATTATTTGCAGCATATGAAGCATTTTAGCTTTCACATGTTGATATAAATTGTGTTCCTAGTGTCTAGCTTGCAAATCTCACTTTTCCTACATTAAAAATGCCTAAAATTTACCAAAACAAAGCCACAGGGTAGGACTTTTTATTGGAAAACAAGGTAGTTGTTTCGGCCTTCAGATTCCCATCAAATTACAATGTAGATTTCCATTAGCAAGCTTCTTGTTGGTTACATGAAATTTTCTTGAGGTGTTTCTATTGATGATCATTTGGGCCTCCCAATGTTGGAAGCCTCATGGTCTTGTGACCTTGGAAAGTCACAGGATTGAAGGTGTTCTCAAACAAGGTTTAGATGCTTGTTGGTCTTTGGAAACATGAATGCCCAGCTACCAAAGACCAATTAGCATCTACCCTATTTAGTATCTAAGCCTTTGTGTTGCCAAAGACCAGCAAGCACCTAAACCCTGTTTTGAAGACTAGCAAGCACCTACCAAAGGCCAAGGGTCAAATAGTAGTTATGAAATATACTAAACATGAGTATGTGTTTGTTGCTGTGAATGTTGAAATGGTTGAATTATGTACAAAACTGTAATCAACTATCATAAAAAAATTCGACTAACTTTGTCAAATATTGTGAGTTGTTGGAGGTTCCTATTTTGTTCAATCACTTAGTCTATATAGTCCCTATAGTATGTTACTTATAATAAATAAAATTTTACAAAAATGTTTGAGCACAATTCTTCCAATCTACTCCTAATTTTCCCTAGAGAGAAAGTTCCACAAGAAAATTAGAAATAATGCAAAATTCAATGGACTTAGAAAAAGAAAGAAAAGAAAGTAGATTTGAATAAAATCTCAAATATTTAAGCAAGATAAATTCATACAAGTAAAAACTTTGCAATAAAACTATTCCTAATTCAGTAACTATGAATTGTCTAAATTTTCTGAGCTCAACAAACAATTTTATAAAGATAATTTTATTATACTACCAAAAATCATTGCATAAATGACAAAGTATGAGTTTCTATTTTGGCTAGTTAATAGTTGTTAAAGATTTCATTTAACAAAGCTTTCAAAAAATTTGACAATTTCTTGACTGAAATACCAAGGCAGTAAACTTTAAAAATAAAGAAGCTATTTCAGTCCCATCAAAGTATCAAAGATTTTCTTAGATTCTCTATTTTCAAAATAGACAATTTCATTAAGACATGACTATTAAATTGCTCTTGAGGCTTTTTAACAACATAACTCTTCTACAACTAATCTAATAGAAGTCTAATATTGTGCAAAAACAGAGCTATAAAAGCAACCTAGGAAAATCTTAAAATTCAATGCTAAGCACGATGCTACCTAAACCATTAGCTAAGCAATTAAAACAAAATAGGAAGAAATGAACTCATAGGATTAGAACAAAGTTGCCAAATTGATGTCTTTAGCAAGTCATGCTTTTACAATCTTCAAGTTGCTTCACCCAATCTTCCCCAAATCCTACCCTTGGAAGCCCTTTTATAGTGACCTTAGGGTACTTACAACAATCATGAAAGGTTTTCGTTGGTTACAAACATTATGGGGGTTGGTTGTAACTACCATAGAGAAAATAGGTATAGCTAACAAATGTTTGGTGATTACAACCACTAAGGAGATTAAAAAACTATGGTTGCTAAGTATCTTGTTTGGTGGTTAAAACTTCATAGGAGATTAAAATTTGGTTGTAGTCACTAAGGGAAGTTACAACCATTAAGGTAGTTTAGTTATAACTACCATAGAGAAAATAGGTATAGTAGCCAAGTGTTCCACTTGGTTGTGACAACCACCATGGAGTTACAACCACCATGGTGTTAAAATTTACAAGTGTTCAACTCATACAGAACATTAAACAACTGTCCCATAAATTTCTTTTTTCCATGAGTAACGATGCTGTTTTTAATTCATGTATAGGATAAGTGAATAACAAAAAGGATGCTAAAGTGAAATAACGGGTTACAACAAATTATAACAACACTAAGGATGTTGGAGCCATGGTAATTACAAGCACCGACGATTTGGTATGCATGTTTCCCAACTTAATTCAACGACCAAGACTGCTGATGTGTTTTTTTTTTCGCTCATTCGTGAGGTGGCCGTCATCAGCGCCACTAACAGAAGTTCTGCAGCTGTTGACGCTCCATTAATGACACATGCATTGGCATGAATGATGCCACGGCAGCAGGTTCCGTTACTTGGCGAATTACGGCTGCTACCACCGGCGAGAGGAACTCAAAGTTAACATGAAGGCCAGTCTCTACTTCGCAACCAAACTGCAACCAATCATGGCCGACTGCCTGGAATGCCAGTGGCACCTTCTCCAACACTCCAGTCTGGACTATTGTTGCTCGCGTCTCGTTCAGGTGCTAGACTTTGTTTCTGGAGATCATTGCAGGAGTCCGCAGAGCACCTGCGATTGAAATTGGCGGAAAACACTGGATGCAACAGATTATCAAACCGATCATCCTAACGTCTGAAATTGTCTTTGTCGCATTTCAGACATTTCTTGAGTCATTGACGATCAGGTTGGAAAAGATGCAGTTGAAATGTCGTTCGCTATACGGAACAGTGGATGCAGCATCACCTGCTTCCAGATAAGCTCCACAAACGTGTGCCACGCTATGACCATTACAAATGGCCAGAGACCAGAGGGGTGGATGAAGAAACCTTGATCCAGAACTTGCCCAAGGATCTCTGACATGATATAAAACGTCATCTCTTCCTCTGGGCTCCTATCCCATGTGCTGTACTTATTCAGGTGCCTTTATTTGATAACATGGACGAGCAACTGTTGGATGCAATGTGTGAACGCCTGAAACTGTCACTGTACGCAGAACAGACATACATTGTGAAAGAAGTGGACCCGGTTGATGAGATGCCTTTCATAATTTGGGGTCATATGGGCTTTCGTTCCAAAATCCGGTTCAAATCTTCCATTATCAACCAGAACTGTAGAAGCTTTGACCGAAGTGGAAGCATTTGCATTGCGAGCAGATGACTTGAAGTTTGTTGCAAGACATTTCCGGCGTCTCCATGGCAGGCAGTTGCAATAAACATTTTGGTTTTATTCTCAGCAATGGTGAACATGGGCGACAAATCGGTATGTGCAGCGTGGTGTTTGTTTGACACTGTGATTTCACAGTTGCATAGATTATCGAGTAGGTATCACAGTAGCGACAGCAGCCTGAAGAAGATGCAAAGGATGCAAATGGTATGGACAGAGGGTGGCAGGTGTCTGGTGCAGCCGGTTAGTTTGTAGATTGATCCGATAAACTTGGTATGGTTAGGGATATTTTTTTGTGGGCAAATCAAGCTGTTCAATAGAATGGTACTCCCAACAGTTTCATTGGTCCTTCTTTATTGATGTTTGGAGGATTAAACCAAGAGACATCAACAAAGTGTGTGCAACACTGCACCAAGTTCATCAGCAATGCTTCCTCCCCACACTTGATTGCATAGCTGTCAAATCATGGCAAGGAGTGCTCACAATGGTGAAACAAGGTTATATGATATCAAGAATTTGGAATAAGATGTTACATTGGCTATTGGAGAATGATCACATGAGCTAACAAAGAATTCCGAATGTGTTGACATCATGGAAATGATGTAGTGGTGATTTGTTTGCTAATCGAGGAGGTCTTCATGCTTTGTTTTTGAACTATTGGTTACTCAATGATGTTTTAGAGGAACCAAAGCTTTGTAATAGGCATCTTTGATCACTTGGCTCTTTCTCTTTTTTGAGAGAGAGCCATTAACTTGCTTAACTTTAGGCTACATTGGCCTTTTTGCTTTCTTGGCATTTTCCTTCCTTTTCTTGTGATGGAGTGAAACATTCATTAGAATTGGAAAGGTTGAATTTTTGTTTTCTCACTGAATGAAATGTGTTACATTCAATGAAATTGGTTGATAGAGCACATTGAAGGAGATGTCACATGGCTATGGTTCATGAGTGTCAAACATTGGTTTTCATTGTTAGTAGGGTAAAAAGGGTTGTAGTTTGGTTCCTGGGGGGGGGGGGGGGGGGCTTAGGGNATGACTCACCTTCATGGTGAATCTCATCCTTGCGATGACTCTAGGCTCGTCCTACAAGCACAACTCCAAGAGGACAAGAAAATAATTCAAAAAAAAAAACATGTAATTACAACAGGTTACAAGCAAATATAGGCTATCATTGGCTACAACTGGTAAAATATGAGAGCTATGTATTTTTCTTTACAGGTTTTGATGAGTGGCGAGATACCCCTACACTCAACCATACGAATACAAGTGTTACACGCGTGATCCGGTCAAACCCCGCAGATGGACTAGTTGCGGCACCTAGATAGTTAGCCTTAGGTTGCAGTTCGCTGTCTTCCCACCTAGACTACTATTATCTTTGTCATGTATGGTTTAGTCTAGTGTGAGGTGTATGATGTTGTTCCTAATCTAATGCTACTCCTGAAGGAAATGAAAGTAATATTCACTAAGCTAGGAGGAAAGGGTAAGAGAGAGTCTAAACTAGCCTAAGTGCGACGAGCATCTATTCCTTGATTATCCGTACACATCTTGGACTTCGTGCACGACTACCACTGGGATTACCAAGTGCAAATCTTAGGCACGCTATTGGGTTACCAAGTAGTCACACTTAAATGCTCGTAATCAAGTCATACTCATTCCACGTTTAACATGAGTTTAAGGGTGAGAGAGATTAACTAGGAAAGTAGTAAATAACAATTAATTAAATAATTAAGCTATGTGAATGCTACAATGATGAAGTAATCTCAATCTTTATTTTTGGTCATGTGCATGTCCAAGTACGTCACACCCGAATAAAGGATACCGTACAATTACAATCACCACATTGCAGGCATACACGGAGAGGAAAAGGGAGAGAAAGAAATTAAAATACTTAAACTAAAACTAAACTTCTAATTGAAAAACTAACTCCCAAACTCATTTGTCTACCTCCTATTTATAGATGAGGAGATAGGCTATGATATCGCGTATGCGATATCGTTGCTTGGGTTGCGCGGTCGTCCAAAATGCAACTCATCATACCCCCATGACTGAATGAAAACTCGTCCTCGAGTCATAGTGATTACATAGTGGATAGGTATGGGATTATTAGATGGTGAAAATGGGTTTATGCCACAGTGTGGAATGAAAAAAAAATTAAGACATGCACAAAGAATGTGCTACAACTACAAAATTGTGGAACTCATGTGGTTCCTGGTGGTGGTGGCTCCTCCATTGGTGCTTTCCCTTTGTCTTGTGCTCCAGGTCTTTGGCTTTGATGGCATTGAAGTATGGCCTAGAGCTTCTCCTCTTTGGTCTGGGGGTCTTGTGTCGTCCATGCTAATGTTCTGATGTTTGATGGAGTTAGCACTTCCCATGAACAAGGTAGTTGTGGAAACATTTGATTGGCCTTGACATACCAGGCCACAAATACCCGTCGTTCCTTTTCATAGGCTCTGGCTTTGTCTCTATATTCTTTGAAATCCGCAAGCCATTGAGCCAAATCTTTTGCGACACCTTTTTGTCCTTTGTAGCTTGCTTTCACCACCTTAGGTTCAGAATTTGTGATCTCCAATTTTTCCAACAGCTTCTTACATTCTACAAATTCTGCTTCATATTTGATGTAGGTGGTAGCTACCTGTTTTTCGAGCTCTGTCCTCAGGTGCCCTGTTGCTAACATGGCAAGGTTGGCATGTCACAGGTTTGCCAACTCCATGTATTCAGTAAGATCTTGGATCTGCAGGGCCCAGTTTTTAACTTCCGCCGAGTGGGCAAAGGCATAGGTGTCCAATATGGCCTACCAGTCAGTGTGTTGGGCACTGATAGTGTTGATGTGGCCTTGGCCATATGGATCTCCTTCTCCAGGATTTTTTTGTACATCCCCACCCGGTCTCGGAAGTGCTCCTTTAGCTTTTCGTGCCGTTTGGCCTCATTTTTCCACACACTTATCTCGATAGTTGACTTTTGAAGAATGGTGCGTACCTCCTCCATTGAGAGGATTCGATTCTCTTTGGCTAAACGGCTCACATCTTGGTTGACCTGGATGAACTGTTCTAGAAATTGATGGAAATGTTCTTCAAAAACGTTCTTTTGCTTCTCCACAGCGGTCAATCGAAGGTTGTCGACAACAAGCTACTTATTTTCCTCCTATAGGGCTTTGAGTGCCTTGATATGCACATGAGTTTACGCCTGTGCTATGGAGGGATCCCAAACAACCCTCTCTTTTTCCTCTACCATCTTTTTATTCTCTATTAGTAACTTGGTTAGTTGCTCAGTTCTGAAGCTGTCTAGCTGGTCTATGGGAAAAAATTGCAAAGGGTCCCACTGAGTTGCTTGTAGGGCCACGAGCTATTCTTGCAATTTCTGCACCTCTACTTTAGCATGCTCGGCCCTCACTTCTGTGAAGACTAGCTTCCCCTTCATGGAAATGAGGTCTGATAAAATTGTTGTAACATCCTGAGGGATGTCAAACAGGGACATCATTACTTGCCCTATTTGTAGCAATTGATCAAGCACATCCTCATGTTCCACAAGAGTCATTGAGGTTTTGGCCAAAGTTTGAGCATCCTGTGCTCCTGTGAGATCTATCGGTGGTACAACAGATACATTAAATGATCCTTTAATGTGGTCTGTGACCACTTCCGTGGCTCTCGCTGCATCCTGGTGTTGCATGACCACCACTGTAGCCCCTTCACCAGTTTCTAGTTGCACTTGGAAAGATGTAGCTTTTCTTGAGATCTGTTGTGACCATGTACTTTTCCCTCCTCCTATGTGAATAGACACTTCACCCCTTGTGCGATCCAAAGAAACTATGGGTCGAATGGCATCGTCAATGATGCGGAAGAGATTTGCATCATCATGACTTCCCCAACTAACCGTCTTAGCGATGGCCCTGAGATAGCTCATCGACGGTCTGTAGTCTTGCAGCGGAGGTGGTTGGTCTTGGCCCGTGCTAGGCCCTGCTTCCTATTTTTGGCTAGGACCCGTATTGGAGGTTAGCTGGGTCCTAAAAATTAAGTTGCAATTGGTCCAACCATCTGTTCTTCTTCTTATTTTGGCCCCAACATTTTGTCAGTGCTTTTCCTTGGAGCTGGTGACTTTAGCAATTTAGCATATGAAGCATTCTAGGCTTTTCAGAGAACATCATTAGTGTATCCTCTAATCCCAGCACATTGGCACAGCTTCCTAATAAGATAAGGGAAAGGCAACGCCATCTTCCCTGTCTTTCGTTCCTTGAACCGCCTTAGGATCTCTGTACAGTATAGATGAGGCAGGTTAGCATTAACCTTTCCCATCAACACTGCACATCCTCTTGCCACATATGTTGATATTCTTTTCAAGCTCTTTGTGGGGAAGAGGTGATACGTTCCAATCTTGAAGTAAATCCTCTCTTCTGTTGTCAACTCTTCAAATGTCTTCTCCCTGCCATAAGCCCTTTCTAACCAAACCTGTTGCACATCAAGGTCTGAACAGGTGGATAATTGAGCAACTTTTGGCCATGTATTCAGAAGATTTAATACTTCTGAAATGGCCTGCATAGAGAAATCAACTGTTTCACCATAAATGTTGATGGTGGTGCCTTGTTCTCTGTTGTGCCAGAATTGGTATGTCTCTCCTAGGTACCAGGCATCGCTATCAGAGAGGATAGGCCATAAGGGAGACCCTTTGAGGTGATCCCTAACAACCTTAGGAGTGAATTTTGCAAAATATTCAAAGTTCAATTCCACAATCACCATAATGAATGTGGACTTTTCGTGGATGGCCTGAACACAATCTTGGGGCAACGTGAGATGTTGTCCCTGTTCAGGCACTGCAGCAGCTCCTCCTTCTGCCTGCCTAGACTATATGGTAGGAGGATCTTCTTGATGAATGCTAAATGATTGTTCCTCCTATTCTACATTTTTTCCGGTAGGATCTTTTCTTCCACCTCTCCTAGATCATTTTCTTCCACCTTGAGTAGGACCTTCCTATTGTTCACGTTTTGGGGCCATCTGCAATCACACAGGGCCAAGCGTTAGTAAGGTTGTTTTTGAAGTTAAGTTACACCTTACTGCTTGCCTTAATTAATTAATTTATTTTATCTTCATGTGATATTGCCCGAAAGATTGTAATAATGGATCCTTTTTACTTAGGTGATTTTTTTTCAATTTTAATTTCTCGGTGTACCTAAAGGGATTAAATGATTTCTTTGGCACAATTATTCTAAATGTTATAGCTAATTACCCTAGATAATGTCCTTTGGGTGATGATAAATTCCAAAAAATTTAGGCTCTTTTCGGTAGGTGTCCCTCCCCCACGACTAAGCTGAACACTTTGGGTTCAAGTAGGTTCAGACGAAATTAAAATCGGAGTACTAGTGAGCGAGATATAGTTAGAAAAGCAAGCGTTACTCAATCGTAAGTCATAGAGAAAAAATTCAAAAACTCCCCCGTGTGAAGTGTGAAAATGAGGCTAAGTGTTGCCGAGGGGTGGGGGGTGGGGGGCATACCTATTTATAGGTTGGAGGGACGCGATATCGCGTACGATACATCACATACGCGATATCTTGACCCTAGTGATGTTGTCTCAACACTAAAAATACCAAATTTTGAAGGTTTGCTGGAATTGAACATTGTAAAATTTGGACATTGAGCTATGGTTAGGAGATTCTAGGGTAATTAAGCTTGTTGTAAAGGCACGAATAATGATGAGTGAGTGTAATTGATTCATAAAACCGTGGGTGGTAAGAAAAAGATTATGTGATGGTACATAGGAACATTGGATCGGAGGGATAGTAATAAGGGAAAGAAAATTGTTGGTAATTATGCTGAGGGTAATGAATGGTGTGTGTGAGCTATGTCATAAGTGAAGATTACAAAAGATTACACAAGTGGATCCTCCCCAAAGCAGGTTCCAACCTATAATGCCCTTGTGTAACCACACTTAAAGTGTCTGTGGGTACTAGAAGGGTTAAATGTAATCCGTAGTGATTCAACAAAACACACACATGTAATTATCATCAGAATGAGGTAAGAATTCTATGTTACATGTGACATGAGCTACAATTACACGAACAATGAGATGAGACAAACTAGAGAAAGGGATTGTAGAGATTGGGACATGAGGTAACTGACCTAGGGCACAATGAATCCTACGTGTAAAGCATGATTAACGTGTCATTAACCCGTCATTCCAAGATCAGGACCAAGTCCATTTTGTTGACCAGTGACATCGCATTGTTTCATCCCATGATGAACAACTATGAGAGGACCAAAACAATAAGGTGTACGATCACTTGACGTTTTGTTCAAGGGAGGAGTGATTTTTGTTTTGTGGCACTTTGTTTTTTTTTTCTGAATACTGAATCCAGAGAAGCCACCAACCTTCAGGCATGGGTGCATGTCTTTCTAGTGGGACCCCTTAGAACAGCACTGGATTTTTGGAGTGCCCTTTTGATTACTCTTCCTCCCATTTTCATTAGGTCTACAAGGATCTTAGTACAACCACGTTGCATGATAACTCCCACAGACGTCACCAAAGAGAATCCACAAGTCCTCTTGATGTCACACCCTAATCATTCCCTATTGGTCCATCCTTCTTCATTCTGGGTACAATGAACACAAAATTAATTTTAAGTTTTAATAATGTCAAGAACATCACTGTACCTTTGAATAGAACCTCTTATTTGTAGAGTGTATGAGTGGGTGTAATGGGCTCACTGTCCACATAAGTGATCACTTGAGACTCGATAACATAGAACACACCTCAACCAACGATCCACATGAGTTTTTTATTCATAGATGAGATTACTTATAAAAATATAAAGAGACAAGAAGATAAAACAAGAAATTAAAAAATGAAAAACTGGAAAACAAAAAGTTGTAAAATCAAAGAAAATGAAAAATATTTATTAACCCTGCTTGTTATTTAGAATGGGGGGTATCCCCCATAACTAAATGGTTGAGCATGGCAAGGGTTAATAAATGAAGGGTGAGGATTCTTTCATGTTGGAAATATTGGAACTTGTCCATACTTACCCCATCGGGGTTCACACACTTGATTGTAGTAAGCATAGTGGGGCAATTTATGCGATGTAGTTCCCGAATAACAAGTTGACCCACTATGATATTTGGGACCATGAGATGGTATGCAGGGATTGGGATGTTTCCTTCCATGATTATGTTCATTGGGCTGTATGGTTGTCGGAGTGTTAGTTGGTGGCCCTGATGAAGTAACATGAGGTGTTGGGTTCAAAGATAAGGGTGAACCATAGTGTTGGACCTGTGCTGAATTGGAGGATGCAGTGGCCTTGGAATTGTGTTGTCCCTTCCTAGGGTTAATTCTAAAGAAGGGATGCCTTCGATGTTATTGAGGTCTCTCAATACTATTGGGAACAGTAGCACAAGTAGCGTTTGTGGGTTGTTGCTATGGTGCATTCACCTTAGGAACAATTGGTGGCAATGTAGAAGGAGGAAAAGGATGAGAATGTTAAAAATTAGGAGGAGTGTAAGGTGCACAAGGAGGTAGTTGTGTTGAGGACATGGGTTGATAGTATTGTGGGGAATGGTAATGTGGTGAGATAGAGTATGTTGTTCCAGTTGAAGAAATAGGGTGTTGAACTAGATAAGCGTTTCGATTCAGATAATATGAAGGGTCTCTCTAGTGTAGGGATGGTTTCCCCCAGGACTAGGATTGTTGCCACTGTGATTGAACATAGTATCTCTATACAAACTCTGGATGTAGCGTGTTTTTCCAATGCTCATATAGATGTAATAAGATTGGGCATTGGCCCTTGGGATGATCGTACAGGAAAATGTTGCACTCATATGTATGATCAGCAGTTGAGCACTTATTTCCTTCATTCCTTCTTTTTGAATGTCTAATGGTATTTTGCCCTGCTTCTTGGGTTGTCAAAACTCTATCTCAAATAGTATTGATACATTCTCCACACTTTTTATACGTCCATTCCAACATCTTATTAATCTTTGCCTCGACTTCCTCTAATGATTGTTGTACCAACAAAGATAGTTCTTTCTCCTTGTGATAGGTTGACTTCTCCTTGTTATGATCATGGACCTTTGTTAAGTTGAGATTCTGGTCCTGTTGATGTTTTTCAAAACTCTCGCATCAAGCCAATTCTCCTTCTTCTTTTGCTACCCGCTTAATAAGCTCTTGGACCTAATGGGTTCGTAGTTCGTATAGTTGACCTTGGGCATACATCCCTAGGATTTCTCTTGTTGCATCATGAAGCCCATCAATGACATGATACATTAGCCTTTCCTCGGAGAACTCATGGCCCAGACAGTTGTTTAACAGTGCATAATATCTTTCTAAGGCCATGTCCAAGGGTTCATGTTGTGCTTGTTTCCACCCTTGGATTTGTTTCCTCAAGGCTAACACTCTTGTGTGGGTTTGATATCTTTCGTTAAAGAGTTCTACCATTGT
>MNCI01007542.1:47836-71140 GCA_015680685.1 Gnetum montanum
GCATACACGGAGAGGAAAAGGGAGAGAAAGAAATTAAAACAATAAAACTAAAACTAAACTTCTAATTTTAAAACTAACTCCCAAACTCATTTGTATACCTCTTATTTATAGATGAGGAGACAGGCTATGATATCGTGTATGCGATATCGCTGCTTGGGCTGCGATATCGCGTACGTGATATCGCGGTCATCCAAAATGCTACTCATTAGGTTTATACAAATTTTTTTGTATTTTTGAGAGGCTAAAAAGAGGTAGGTCATGTAGGCTCACTTGTTGTAGCCTAGGAAAGTTGTCAACATTGATTTTTTGTTCAACTTGTGAACAAAATCAAATAAAGACTACAAACAAATGGGTCAAGATTAGATGTAATATGATTTGAGATAAAAATGGTTGACTAGGTTGGCCAATTCATTTCCATTCATGTTTGTCAACATGAATGTTCCATTGCTATAAGCTTTGGTGACCAAGAAAGATAATTTTCAATTGGCCAAGAATTTATTCACATGCTTGCAAACAACCTTGAGTAGAAAGTCTTCTTCCTTAACTTTCTTCCAGTTTAGATCGTGACGATGTTATTTTTTCTTCTCTTGGTATCACTCGATGTTGATAAGAATTTGCATTCACCAAGTCAAGATCCCTGGCACATAACACCTTATTCTACTCATCATTGATGAAGTTAGATAGAGCTACCCACAAGGATGGAACCTACAATTCAAAAGAAAAATAGCTTCAAATTCATAAACTAGGCTATATAGGGTGGCTTCAATCATGCTTCTAAAGGTCGTCCTATAGGCCCATAGTGCATATAAGAGTTGTTCATGCCATTTTCATTTGTCTTTGATTAACATTTTCTTAATTAGGTTTATGATAAACTTGTTATTGACTTTGGCTTAGTCATTGAATTTGTTGGTGACCATTTGGGATTGGAAACATTAGGGGCCTTTGGTCTTGTGACCTTGGGGCTCATGGGAAATGAAGGTATTCCTTAAAATAGGGTTTAGATGCTTGTTGGTCTTCTAGCAACACCAAGGCCTAGATAGGTTATGAAATGAGCTAAACATGAGTATGTGCTTGTTGTTGTAAATGTTGAAATGCTTGGGTTCATGTGAGAAATTGTAACTTGCTATTGTAGAAGAAATTTGGCTTGCTTTTTCATATACTATGAGCTGTTTGATATTTCTATTTTTTCAAATCACTTATTCTATATAGTCCCTATAGGACACTACTTGAAACACATAAAATTTCAAAAAAATGATTGAGCACAATTTTTCCAATCTATTCCTCGTTTCCCTTAGAGAGAAAATTCCATAAGCAAACTAGAAATAGAGTGAGATTTAATGGATTTTAGAAAGAGAAAAGAAAGGAAAATATATTTGTGTAATTCTCAAACATTTAGGCAAGATAAATCGAACATGATGGAACACTTCGCAATAAATCTATTCCAATTTAATCTAAGTATTACAAATTTTCCAAACCTTATGATGAGTTTCAGTGTGTCGTGTCAACTAGGCCCCATTGACAAGGCCCTGTCAATGGAGTTTGTTGCGTTGACATGATCCCTTTGACTAGGCCCTATCGATGAGGTCTTGTCGATGTAGTTAATTGCGTTAATTTGGTCCCATCGACACAAGGGTCTATCCTGGTCTATAAATATGTGCTCACTAGTCACATTTATGACATATCTTGTCATAGTAGTAGCGGAGCTCTTACAATTTTTCCATTTGAGAGCTGGAATATTTTCCTGAGTGCCTACAGCAAGAGTCATTCAGTGTATGGATCTTTATTCAAGAATTGTTGTACCTGAGCATGACAGTGTGTGTAGCAATAAAGATGAGCTTTCTGAGAAACCGTACAACATTCTAGATAGATTAAATATTTCATTTATGTATTTAATGTTTTCAATTATTTATTAAATTTTTTCTAGTAATTAAGATAATGAGGTAATTAAGCAAGATAAGCTAGATAGATTAAACACATAAGTATGATCGCTTCAAGCATAACACGTATTCACTTGACAATTCTAGTTGTGTTATTGCTTGGTACGCCCACTAGCATAGCACTTGGTAACCCAGTAGTGGATACGTGGATTCAAGACATGTGCAGAAAGTGGGATCAAATGCTTATGTTAGAACTATTTAGATACTAGTTAATTAGTTAAATTAAATTAGTTAATCCAATTACTTTATCTCTCTTTAAACACCAAAATCATAAAATACAAAATGATAAAGATCAAATGCCTCAATTACACTTGACAATACCAGTGTATGTCACAAGTGTAATTGGGAAGATAATGAATGACCTTACGGCATGATTCACTTCCTAGAAGACTAGTGCACCAAACACTATAAAGTCCATGGAATTTGACTAGATCACACATGAATGCTCTATGATTCATATGGTTGGGTGTAGGGGCACCTCACCACTCATCATTGGCATCACTGCCAAGGACTTTGTTTGTTGAAACATACACTATTTAGGTTTAGTGAATACCATTAATATCATTATACAAACCTTAGGCTCAATATCATTCTCACTATACATAGAATTATAAAAGAACACTAATGTTTTATTTCATATTGCAAAATTTCTTCTTCCTCTCACAAGCGTGAAGATGTCACACCACTAGTCTTACAGGAGTGTAAAGTGGTATATACTCATCCAGATGAGTATGTATTGGATTTCACCTTCATCCTACATCAAGATGAATAGATGCGATGACACGATATGAAGGGAAACATCATCTTTGCCCTCGATTGATCTGTGCCTAGGATGCTATTTGAAATCCTTAAAAAGTTGGACATCTCAGATATTCATGAGGAATACGTTGTGAATGGTTATGAAACTCAGGACTACCATTCCACTGAAACATGACACAAGCAAGATCAACATTAGGAGAAGAACCATGAAGCTATGAAGGGAAAACATTTCACTAATCCCTTATTTCTACTAGATTAAGATGCCAATGAGGATCCTCCTTTTGAAGGTTCTTAATATGAAGATTCTTCACCCCTTGTTATTGGTAATGAGGGTGTGACCTTGAATCTGTGGTCAACTATTTATAAAATAGGTTTGGGAAAAAGTGAAAGTTAAGGTAGGGACTCGAGTAAACATCACAATAGCAAGGGATCTAAGGATGATGGTCATAATGAGCAGAATCATGGTGGTGGACACTATGGTGGCAGCGGAAGTCCACCTTTCTCTCCATCCTCTTCATCTAATTTTGAACATTCCTCTTCATCTGTTGGTTCTCATAGAAGTTGCCATCAAACTAATCATGATGAGGATGATCAATGAGACAATAATGACCATCAAGGTCATCGAGAATGAAAAGGTAGTAGGAACTATCATTGACAACATTGACACAATCATGATGAGGAACCTCTATTTGTGACTAAAAGTATGGTTAACATTGTAGAGGCAGTTAGAATTTCAACTAGGCATATGAAAGATAGTCGTTTCAAGTGCTTAGACATGAATAATATTCCAAAAGTTGAGGGGGATACAACTTTGATCCATAGACACATCTATAAGTTTTCCATGATGCATATGCCTTACAGAACATAGAAAATGGATGGCAAAAACTCAAGCTCTTCCCTAGGACGCTCATCAATGAAGCTAAAAGCTAGTATCGATCCTTGGAGCTAAAATCTATCTATAGATGGAGTACCATGTTGGAGCTATTCAATGACAAATATTAAATATACTCTGGAGTGTCTAATCTAAGAAGGTAGATCCAAGGATGGAAACAAGGAACACATGAACCCTTGGATGCTGCTATGGGTAGATATTGTTCACTCTTACACTAATGCCCTAGCCATGGTTATTCTCAAAGGAAACAACTTTGCCACATCATAGATGAGCTCAAAGTAGAAACTAGAAGAACTCTTGGGGTGTATGCCTAAGGGAGACTATCTAAACTAAGAGCTCATCAGATCCAAAGACTGATAAAGTAGGTAGTAAAAGAAGAAGGTGAGTTATGGAAAAAAGGAAAGTGTGGAAGAGTATAATAGGGATCCTTCCATCAGGAAATGGGAGGTTTGATTTTGTGACAAGGAGGAGTCATCACTCGATGAAGTGGTGAACAAAAAAATCTTGCCCATCCAAAAATCCATTTTTGATATTTTGACAAAGGTTGATAAATTATGGGACTCTTTGGATGAAAAATTTCAAATTGCTATGAAGATTGCTAAAGAATCCAAAGAGAAAAATTGTGATCATAACCATAGGAGGAAAAAAGAAGCTAAAAATGCCTACTAAAGAGGTAAGGGCAAAGATGCTATCGTAGAAGAAGTTGTGAAGATAGGCTCTGAAGATGATGCTAGTTGTGACATTTGTCAATATGAACATTCAAAGGGATGTTGCCCTATGATGTCACACTTACAAGAGTCTAAGATGTATGCATTGAATCCTTAACTAGCATGTAGGAAAGCACCTAGATGCTTATCTTATCCTTAAGGCAATCCAAGATAGTTCCACCAACAACAACAAGCTTACTACCCAAGTGAAGCACCACCACAACCATATAAATAATACCAGTAGTGGCATCAACCAAAAATGTGGGACATGCCACCACCAAGGTAGTAGTATCCTTACAAGTAACTAGATCCATATGGGTATTATGTTTAGCAACCCATCTCTCTAAGAAGTTTTGCAAGCCATGTCTCATTTTAGCATCACTATTACCCTCCAGAGTATCACCAAACACATTCACCATCTACTCAAGCAGAAAACCCATATCCATACTACTCTCCACATCTATCTACACATATTCCTCTACCCTCTATCTAGTTACCTCCTACTCCATTCATATAGGGAAAAATCCCTTCACAATTGTGGTAACAAAATGCCATGAGGGATATACATTCACATCTGACCTTTCAGCCATGTGGTTTAGATAATTGATCCAGGAAATGACCTTTTCTCCTATCCAATAGTCCTCATAAACCCTCACAACCTCATGTGGCTAGCCATCTTGCATCTCCAACACCCTCATCCTCTACATCCAACACCTTTGAGTTCCGTTGAAAACAAATGCTACCTTGGATTTGCACTATGATGCTAACTCATGCTATTTATAATTAGATCAAGGTTGGCCATCTTCCCACAAAACAATCTAACCCAGGAAGTCCTCTCATTTTCCTGTAGATCACTGGACATGAGTCATGTAAGGCTCTTCTTGATTTTGGTTCTAGCGTCAACCTCATCTTCCATGACATGTATAAAGCCTGGAACCTACCACCTCTCAAGAAGAGCAACATTTTTTTGGAATTGGCAAACTAGTCAATTACTGTTCCTATAGGGTTAGTAGAGGACACTATGACCACAGTTTGTGGGTGGTCCTATCCTACTGATTTTTTAGTGATCAAGGTTAAGAATTGCAAAGGTGAATTTTCCATAATTATGGGAAGAGCATGGTTAAGCACAGTCGATGCACGAATAGGCATAAGGGACCTCTCCTTGGAAATATCCAAGGAAAATAAATTTGAATGGTTGGAAAAGAAGCATATTCTATGCATCACGTACAGTGATAATGGGTGCAATTATGTGCAAAAGATTTGATCCATCAAAGGTACATACATTAAAGCATGCAATTAGTGTGGACAAGAAATAGATATTCAATGATGTCTATACATAACAACCACAAAACAAGAGGGCACCTAGTGGCTGATAGCTAACTTAGAAAGTAGCACATTATGCATGGAACCAACTAAAAGCTTAACATGTGCTTATGTTGAAGGCATGAATGAATGAACTTGAACAAGTTTATCACTAGCTCTCTAATGATGAAAATGATGATACCTATTGGGAAGAGTTGGAAATCCCTAATAACTTCAAGTAAGAGCCCTTAGAGTTGAAAACTCTACCAATTGGCATGGAGTATGCATTCTTAAGCAATGGTAAGTTGGTCATAATCAATGCCAAACTTGCTTCTGAATAAAAGGAAAGGTTGTTTGAGGTGGTTAATAAATGGCCAACAACCTTTGCTTGGTCATATTCCAAGATGACAAGAATCGATCCAAGGATATGCCAACATTACATTTACACTGACCTAGCCATGAAGCCAAGAAGCTAGCCACAGAGATGGCTAAATCCCAAATTGAAGTAGATCATCAAGAAGAAAATAAAGCAACTCCTCAAGGTAGGGTTTATCTATCCCAACGCAAATAGTGAGAGGACAAAGAAGGGTGGAAAGTGGTGGGTCTGCATTTACTTCAAGTTGTTGAATACGGTAACATTTAAAGATCATTTTCCATTGCCATTTGTGGACCAAGTGTTGGACACTATCTCAGTGCATTATTATTATAGCTTCTTGGATGGTTATAATGGCTATAACCAAATCCAAATTGTGCTAGAAGATTAGGCCAAGACAACATTCACAAGTCCTTGGGGGACTTTTACATATTGTAAGATACCTTTTGGTCTATGCAATGTCCCTGCAACATTTCAATGCTTGGTCCTTAGCATCTTCTAGTAGCAAATCGGTAGTGGTATGGAAGTCTTCATGGATGACTTCTACACCTATGGAGCTATGTTTGAGTAAGCCTTGGACTACCTTGAGTAAGTACTAAAAAGATGTGTGGAAACAAATTTGTGACTCAACTAGCAAAAGAGTCACCTCATGGTCCAAGAAGGCATTGTACTAGGGCATAAAATCATTCAAAAAGGGATTGAGGTAGACCTTGAGAAAATAAGGGTCATCCAAGGAATAACCTACCAACTAGAAACTATTAAAGATGTTTAGTCATTCATTGGACACACTAGCTACTACTAGTAATTCATAGAGAATTTTTCTAAGATTGCAAAACCATTGGTAGAGCTTATAAAGAAAGATGCACCTTTCATCTGGACCAAGGAATGTGACCATACATTCCAACAATTAAAGGAGAAACTCGTAGAAATACCAATCCTACAAGCACTAGATTGGTTCATACTTTTTCATATCATGACAAACACATCTAACTATGCTTTGGAAGTAGCACTCACATAAATGGATGATAAGAAACATCCATACTACATCCACTACGCAAGTCAAAGCATTGTGGGAGCATAGTTAAATTACACCACCATAGAGAAAGAATTAATGGTAGTGGTGTATGCACTAGAAAATTTTAGGTACTATGTGCTTGGTTACAAAGTATTTATGCATATGGACCACAATGTAATTCACTTCCTCATGAATAAGATGACAATGTGCCCTTGTGTCATACGATAGCTTGTGATCTTGCAAGAATTTGATCTCACTATGATAGATCAAAAAGGAACCAAGAATGTGGTCACTGAACACCTATCTTGATTAAGATGGGATAATAAAGAGGAGGAAAGCATTCTCTCTGATCCATTTTCAGACAAACTCCTCTTTACAAGAGTAATAAGTGAACAAATGCTTGTGAAAGAAACATGGTATAATGGCATCCTCACATATCTTCTCACTCAGGAGATGCCACAGGACTTGGATTTTCGGAAGAAGCAACAATTTCTTCATCAAATCNCAACCTTGAAAGCCCGGATAAAAAGTAGTTGGTCAACATCCAACAAGTGAAACCTTTTCTAGAGCCAAGACAAGCCAGTGCAACTACCACCTCGATGGATGGACAACCATGTTCCATTTTTTGGATCTCCTCCTTCCAACTTAGTCATGGGAGAGATGGCCATTTGTGCTAATGATCCATATGGCTTCTTAGTTTTTCTATTTTTTGTTTTTCACATTTTTGATTTTACAAGTTATTTATGTTACAAATTTTTTATTTTCAATTCTGCACCATCATTAGCATCTTTGAACTTTTCTTAATTATTTTACACTTTCTTATATATTTTACTTTGTTTTGTTTTGTTTTCTTTAATTGTGAATTTTTGTTATTTTTGCTAATAAAAATGATTTATTGCTATAGGACATAGTGCCACTATTGCTATTTACTAATGATGGTTTGTGCTTAATGTTATGATTGTTGATGTCTGCTATCTATTTTTGAATTCTGATGTCTGATGACTATGACATAGTTTATTTTTCATGGAATAGGCAGTGAGTCCACGTCATCCACCCACCTAATAAACTCTATGGTTTTCCTTGTTCTGGGAGTTTGAGGTTCCTTCCATTAATGAAACTTTTAATCAATTGGTCATCTTGGTAGTTTTGGAATTGGGAAAGATTCAAAGGTTTGTAGAAGGTGTGACTTTAAGGGGACTCAATACTCCTTGTACTCTTTTGCTTACTTGAGTGCTTGGATGTTTTTCATGAACTTCTTACCATTCCATTCTAGCCACTAATAGGAAGTTAAATAAAGTATTTGCATGGTGTGGTTCTCTTTTTGGAAAAAAAAAAACAAACATGATGAGAATTCAAAGCACACCCCTTAGAAAAATAAAAAGGCTTCAAGCATTGGTTATGAGACTAGAAAGATATGCACCCATGCCTAAAGGTTTCCTCTAACTAAGGTTCTCTCTCTCTGACACTTCCTACTTCTCTTTTCTTCTCTTTTTGGAATGGTTGTTGTTTTATGGAAGCACTCTTGTATCTTGAGTGGGTCAATCAGTCTTGGAGTGGTGATGTGAAGTCACTGAAAGAGGCTGGTTTTTGGTCTGGAATAAGGATGGATCTTATCAGGTCATTTTAAAGACATATTCCACAAGGGACTTCTTATGACCTTAATTTAGGATTCTATCTCATCTTCTCGGTCATCCATCTATGCTACCATAACTCACCACATTGCTAGTTTCTATGTTATGCTTGATGTCTTAGTTTGATGTGTTGGAATTCTTGGATAGATTCCTTTTGGTTGGTCCTTAACTTTTTATGACCATTAATCAACTATGGGGCCCATGGACTCCTTAGTTGGGGCTATGCAAGGGCAACAAGGGCATGAGATTGCTATGGGGAGGACCCACTTGCATATCTCTTGGTTTAGTTAGTTAAGTCCCTTACCTTCAACATTGTTACAATCCTATCTTCCACATATTCCATTGTGCACACCATTTGTGCTCCTTGAACTCTCATTTTCCATCCCATTTTTACCATTTTTCCTAATTTTCTTAATTTTTGAGACTTCAACACCCTCTTCTCACATTGTCATCATGATTCGTGGCTATTTGGGCTTTCATTTGACCCTAATTTCGTTCAAAATATCTTTGTAATTTTCAAGTTTTGACCAACTTAATGGAAGTTAATGGTGGTCAATAGCTATGTCAGCAAGGTTGTCAATGTAGTGGACCAGGTCGACTAGGCCCTATCGGTGTAGTACAAAAATTTTATAAATACGATCAAACACTTAGGAATTTTTCACATTTGGTCCATAATGCCCAAGGAGTTTTTGTGATTTTTAGAGCCCAAAACCTTCCTAAGCCTATAATTGTCACACTGTTTATCCAAATCACCCTGTTCCTTGATCTTGCAATTACTGAAGGTAAGCTCTTAGTTGTGGGGGCAAAAAACCCCAAGGTTTTGATGATAATTTTTTCAAAATTTTTTCTAACTCCCCTAAAGGATTAATTGATAAATGTTATTAAATCATTAATTTTTGAGAATTTAACCCTTCTAATAACTTTAGTAAACTAAAGATTAAATTAATAATCAACTACTTAACTTATCTAGCCATAATCACACCTTAGCCAAACGTAATCCCCTCATGAGATAAGGTATTCCAATCATTCTAAGTTACATAATAATTACTAATCCATTGTTATGTGTGATTATAGATGGCACCAAAATTGAAGAGACTGCAGGAAGAGGGACCATCACAACCATGGGTGAAGCAACCTAGAGAAGGAAGGGTCTAACAAGAACATGGCCAAGAATAGGCTAAGGCAGCCCATGCAATAGGACCTATCAAAGATGAGGCTGAGGTGAAATTTGTCTAACAACTTCCCAAAGAGGCAGCCACATCTGAACATTCACAATGAGGCGAGGTGCTAGGCCTTGTACCTAGACTAGAAGTCACACTCACATAGGCTTGTCTTAACATAATTAGAATTTGTGAGGTTCAATGCTCAGTTCTCCAAGAACTAAATTTCAGACCATTCCTTGAATAGGCTCTAGAAGATGTTAGAACTCAACTAAAAGCCTTTTTCATGTGGCTAATCATCACTTCTAGTGGGAAGTGATACATGGGAGAAATGTATCTCTTTTGAAATAACAGGAAATCAAGATCCACTATGAAAATCAAGGACATCCAAGTGTCCTACTTAGTGGAGGCCATTGCATAGGTCCTTGGGCTGCCAAATATAGGAACACAGTTGGCAAAGTTGTCAACACAAGGTGACCTTGGAGTAAAGAAGAAGTGGATGTAGTGGTGTTATGAGGTTGACCACAAAGAGTTTGTCGTGCTCACACTGGTAGAGCAAGTCTATTTTAAGATAATAGCCTACCACCTCAATCCAACGGTAAGGTCCAATAAGGTGATAGCCTTCTCTTCCTGAGCATGCGCCACTTTAAGCAATAAATTTCTAGCAAATCTTCCATAACTAATCTATCTAGAGATAGAAAAGTGCTTCAAGGAGAATGAACATGGAAGAAAGATCTTGCCCTTCCCCTACTTGATTATAAAACTATGCAAAAGAGCAAGGATAGTCCACTACATAAATGATATACTCAAGCATGCTCCTAGTGCTTCATAGGTTGAGATGATGTAGGATAAGATGATTGCCACAACCATAGAAGAGGTATAGCAACATCCACCTTTACCACCTACTCATAAGAAAACACCAAAGGGCTGCACTATGGTTGAATGCATGTGCAAATTCTAAGAGTAGCTCTTACAAAAATGAGAGTAGTAGGTAGGAACTAGTGGTGGAGATCCATTTGTGTACAGACCAGCCATGAGTCACCTTAGAGAAGTGGCTTGTACAATTAGTCAGATGAAGGAAGGTGGATCAATGCTTTTTACCCACCAAATGCAGTTGCCTGCAAGGTTGAATCCAAGTGACCAAAAGGTGATAGTGTCTCTCTCTTAGCACGATATATTCTCAGAAATCTCTAAGAATGCTACTTCTTTTTTGCTGTGCTTGGAGGAGGGTGAAGAGGAAATTGTATTGGTGATGCAACACCAAGGGCAAGAGATAGCTATAAAGATTATTGTTAATCAAGTTGTTGAGGCATTAAACACACTTGCAACATGTGAAGTAGATTTTTTTGCACTAAGAGATGTGTAGGTGTTTGCAGGAAAAATCAGTGGAAGATTAAGTGTAGCCTAGCATGAAGAACTGCTAGACCGACTAGTGGGAACTAGGCAACCAATTCTAGATATCTTTAATTTTTTGGATACCATCACTACAACCCAATCAGAGTTGCTAAAGCAAAGGGAAAGTGCCTCATCTTGGAAGGGAAAATTAAAATAGCTCAAGCACATAATCAATGCTTGGTAGTGAAAGTTTCCAAATTGCATGCTTGAATTACTGACCCTACTCTTAGCAACCCTACATTGACATGAGATGAAGCTTTTCAATAGCTTCAAGAACAACTTAAGTGGGTTGAGGGAGAAATAGTAACAACAATTTTTAATTAGTTTATAGTAGAAGTTGAAACTCACATAGTACAGAAGGACTTGATGTAGACTCGCAAAGAAAATGAGACCTTAACATAGAAAACCATTGCTTGCGGAATGTTGATGTGTAAAAATAATAGTTAGAAGAATTTATCCATCAATAGCAGGAGCAATTTGCTAGGGAAAACACTAAATTAAGGAGATTGGCAGCAACACATTGTAACCTCTCCATGGAGGAGATCCATGCCTTACACCAGAAGTTAGCTATTGGGATTGCCACTTGAAATAATGAGGCCCTAAAATTTGAGAAAGTTAAAAATCATTATAGAGACAAGGTTAGCCTACAAAAGGAGGTGAATGAAAAGCATATCCAACTAATGAAGGCAAAAGTTAATGAGACCCTTTAGCAACTCCAATAAGGTAGAGAATTATGGCAGTCCATTGTCAATGGTATTGATGCCTACAATAGGGCAAAAATTCACATGAAGGAGTTGCAGATTGAAGACATGATGGAGTACATGGAGCTATCCAATCTCTATTATTCAAACCTAGCAATGCTAACTACTGGATAGCCATGGTCTAAACTTGTAAAGCAAGTGGCCAGCTTGTACTTGTTATACAAGGTTAAGTTGAAGACCCATAAAGAAATCAAGTAGAAACTTGCAGTTTCAAATGCTGAACTCAAGGTTCTCAAGGCAAAATTCACCAACCAGAGGTTAGTCATAGAGAACTTAGCTAGAAGAATGAATGACTACTAGGTTCTGGACAACACACTTCAAGCATTCAACATTGAGAGCAAGCAATTTGTGGCCTAGTTTGTCAATGTAAAGGAGCTCTTTCCCATTTTTTTTATCCTTGAGATGTTCCAACCTTGTCCCACATCGATGAAGCTACATGGACTATGAACGATCCTAGGAGTAAAGAAGAGAAAATGAAGGTGTTATTAGATGCTTTTCACCTTCCACCTAAAGTAGCAATAGTAGAAGGATAGCCATAGTCGCCTCTACCACCACACATGCATGAAGCCGGTGAAGGTTCCTCAGAACCTAAGGAGCCACCACCACCTAGGACTATTTAACCTTCTCCATCAACTTCATGCCATCAAAGAATGTGCTATCCAAGTTTGAAGAATCATGTCATGGCATTCAATTTTGTGTCATGAACACCACAATTTTTGTAATGTGTTGATTAGCGCACTAAGCACTTAGTTGTTATGTCCATTTTGTCTTGTTTTGTTTTGTTATGTCAAAGTCAATCAATAATTCCATACCTTTCCAATTTTTTAAAGAACTTGAGGATGAGTTTTCATTCAGTCATGTGGGTATGATGAGTTTCAGTGTGTTACATCGACTGGGCCCTGTTGATGTAGTTTATTCCATCAATGTGGCCTCATTGACTAGGCCCCATCGACGAGGTCCCATCGATTCAGTCAATTGCATTGACGTGGCCCCACCGATGCAAGGGTCTGTCTTGGTCTACAAATATGTGCTTACTAGCCATATTTATGGCATGTCTTATCATAGTAGTAGCAGGGCTCTTGCAGTTTTCCCATTTGAGAGTTAAACTATTTTTCCAAGTGTCCATAGCAGGAGTCATTGAGTCTACGGATGTTTATTCAAGCATTATTGTACCTGAGCATGACTATGTGTGTGGCAACAAATATGAGCTTTCTGATAAACCTTGTAGCATTCTGGATAGATTAAATATTTCATTTATGCATTTGATGTTTTCAATTATTTATTAAATGGTTTTCAATCATTAAGCTAATGAAGTAATTAAGCAAGATAAGCTAGATATATTAAACATAGAATTACAACTACTTTGAGCATAACACGTATTTTCTTGGTAATTCTAGCAATGTTATTACTTGGTACACCTACTAGCATAGCATTTGGTAACCCAGCAGTGGATACATGGGTTTAGGACATGTGCAGAAAGTGGGACTAGATACTTATGTTAGGATTGCTTAGATACTAGTTAATTAGTCAATCCAATTACTTTATCTCTCTTTAAACACAAAAATCATAAAATAAAAAATGATAAAAATCAAATACCTCAATTATACTTAACCATACCAGTGTACATCAGAAGTGCAATTAGGAAGACAACGAATGACCTTAAGGCAAGATTCACTTCCTAGAAGACTAGTGCATTGGAAACTATAAAGTCCACAAAATTTGACTGGATTGCACATGAATGCTCTATGATTCATATGGTTGGACGTAGGGGTACCTCACTGCTCATCAGCTTCTAAGATCAAAAAAAAAATTTGTAAAAGAAAATCTTATTCACTATCAAAATGCTTTGTAAAACACAAGTATAAGCTTATGCTTGGCTAGCCAATACTTGTCAAGAATTTTAAACACTAGAACTAACAGAAAAAATTAACAAATTTTTAAATTAGAAATCTAAGGAAATAAACTTTAAAAAAATGAAGTTATTTCAAACAAGCCAAAGTATCAAAGACTTTCTAGATCCTTGAAACTCAAATAGATAATTTCTATAAGACATTACTATTAAATTTCTCAAGGTTCTTTTCTATAACATAAGCTCTTATTTGGAAAACCTTAATAGAAGTCTAATATTATGTAAAATGAAGCTTTAAGAACAATGTAGAAAATCCCAAAATTAAACACCAAGCACATTACTATCTAGATCATTAGCTAAGTAACTAAAATAAAATGGTAAGTAATACACTCACAAGATTAAAACCAAGTAGCCAAATTAATATCTTTAGCAATCCATGCTTTTACGATATTCAATGTTGCTTCTAACAATTTTTTCCAACCCAAAAAATAATAATCTCTTTTCCTACTCTTAAAGCCCTTTTATAGTAGCTTCATGGTAGGTACATTCATCATTCAAGGTTAATGTAAATATTAAATATCTAGGGAATTTATTCATAACTACCTTAAGAAGTTATAACTTCTATAGGGAGTTATGAGAAAATCAAGCCATAGTTGACAAGTGTCTTCTTAGCAATTACAACCTTACAAATGTCAGGAGATCTATTTATAACTTCCATGGAAGGTTATAACTTTCATTAGCAGATTTTAATTCCCAAATAAATTAAAGTTATATTTATCGAATGATAATAAATTCCCCTTTTTCAAATTGTAAACCTATCTTTTTAAAATTACTAGTTGTAATTTGAATAAACCATAAGTTTTTGTTTATAATGATTTGTTCTTTTAAATAAAATTGTTATAAAGGCCATGTGACCTTAATATATGTGGTTTCATATTTGGTGTGCCTCACATCATTGTTTGAGCTTTGTGGCTATAATGCTCACTGTCATGCTGCCTTTGTCGCATGCAATTCTTATGTGTCCTATATCCCCTGCTTCCACTCTTGGATCTTGATGTTGTGGTTCTATAGGCATGGCACTTTCATAAACTTTGTTCTTGGTCTTTGAATTCATTATTATGCATGGTGTTGCTCCAAAATGGCCACCTCTATCATGAACAAGAAATTTGCAAATTCAAACCCTACTCTAGTTCTCACCACATCAATGCCCTACTGCTGCGTGATCCTTTGTGAGGTGAAACTCATTCATGGGTAGTTGGAGAGGAGATTTTATTCAAATTTCTGATGCTTTTATGGAGAAATTTGCTGTGACAAATATCGTTTCCTTAGGGTTCTTCAACCTACTTTTTTTTTAAATATATGATAGCTGCTACTTTAGGGATTCTTTTGATTTTGAATGTGAAGCCAAATTTCTAATGCTTGTAGGTTTGGCATGCTCATTTTTTCTTTGGAATGCCAATTTCATATAGATCTTCTTATGAATTGAAAGGCCTATGTTTTTCTACAAGTTTTTGAAATTTTATTTGCTTGCTACACTTCATATTGCAATGTTTCTTTTTGTGGCAAGGGTTTTTCTTTCAGAATAACGATGAAGTTTTTTTCAGACAATTTTGTTGAATATTTCAACCATCCTTTAACAAGAATCTTGTTAATTTTCTTTACTTTGTGTTGAAATTATGATCTTGTTTTGGCAACATTCATCAAATGCTACTAAGCCTTTGAATTGGATATTTTCCTCTTATTTTATTTGGAATTCATAACTTTGCAACTTAATTTTTTGTGATCATTTGGAAGCCATCATAGATTGAATACAACATTATGAATTGCAATGACCACAACATAACAATGGATCTTTATGTAATGCAATTACTTGTTAGTTTTCCTAAGAATTTGCATAGTTTTAGGGAAAATGGGTGCACAAATTTGTTCACTCTATTTTTTCTCATTCTTTGAAACATCCAACTTACCACTAAGACTAAAACTGATAAACCGATACAATGTAAGAAAGAACCAATGGTGATATGATTGCAATACACTATCTTACAATTTCCAAATCATTTCCCAAATCTCACCTCCACCATTATACATATCTTTACATGGGAAAATCACAAATTCTTCATCCTTAAGCTAGAAACACCTTACTAAGCTTTCATTAATTCCATGCCTTTGGAATTATGAATGCAAACTAAAAATGTGCATACCTTGAATATAAAGAGCACTTTTCATTTTTTTCCTTTAACACCTTTCTTCATTAGGCTTCTCACTATTGCCCTTTCAAATAAATAATTTAACTTTTATCTTCTAATCACCATTGAAAAGCTAAATTCGGCAATTATATTCTCAACATTATCTGATAAACTTTTCTCCATGAAAATGATGTAAATGTGAAAATAGACTTGTGGATAGTAAGGTGATGAAAAGAAATGCTTAATGTTTAGTTGTTGACAAAAGGTTTGTATCTCTTAGCCACTAAATTATAGTCCATTATCTGTAATGGTTGTTAAGGTTAAGCCAAAATGAGATACAATGTTATCCAAGATAAACTTATAGACTTGTTGCATTATTGTCTTTCTTAGAGGAATAGCTTCAACCCATTTTGTAAAGTACTCAATTGTGTTGATGATGAAACTATGTCTTGTAGAGGATTTAGGTGTTATTGGTCCAACTATATCAATTTTCCATCATTGGAATGACCATGTGATCTGAGTGGTGTGTAGCTCAATTAGTGACATGTGTACTAATTTTTTGTACCATTGATAGGTGTTACAAGTTTTAACCTTCTACAAGTAGTCACTTTCCATATAGAGTTAATAATATCCTAATCATCCAATATTTGTGGCCATAGCTCTAGGTCCTATATGTCCCCCATATATGCCCTTATGAACCTACTCAAGGATTATGCAAGATTCTACTTTATCTAAGCACACTAACAATATGCCATCATACGACCTTTGACATAATATGTTATCGACTACAATGACACACTATTTTACTCATTTACCTACATCATTTTTTCGAGAGGTAGTTTAGTTTTGTGAATGGTCATCATGCATTAGGTAAAACTTAATGTCATCATACCACTCTTATTGAGGAACATTGTTGATGAGTAGTGAGGTACCCCTACGGCCAACCATATGAATCACAAAGAACTCATGCATGATCTCGTCAAATTCCATGGACTTTATTGTTTTCAATGCACTAGTCCTCTAGGACATGAATCTTGCCTTAAGGTCAATTTTTGTCTTCCCAATTACACTTGTGATGTACACTAGTATGGTTAAGTGTAATTGAGGCATCTGACTTTTATCATTTTGTATTTTTATGGTTTTTGTGCTTGAAGAGAAATAAAGTAGTTAGTCTAATTAATTTAATTTAACTAATTAACTAATGTTTAACTAGTCCTAACATAAGCGTCTGGTCCCACTTTCCATACACGTTGTGAACCTACGTATCCACTACTAGGTGACCAAGCACTACACTACTAGGTGTACCAAGTAGTAATGCTACTAGGATTACCAAGTGAATACATGTTACACTCGAAGTGGTTGTACTTATGTGTGTAATCTATCTTGCTTAATTACCTCATTAACTTAATTTTTGAAAAACATTTAATAAATACTTAGAAATATTTAATAAAAAATTGATAACATTAAATGCATTAATAAAATATTTAATCTATCCAAAGTGCTGCAAGGTTTATAGAAAAAATCATCTTTATTTTTGCACACATTTTCATGCTCAGGTACAACAATGCTCAAATAAAGATCTGTACACTTAATGACTCCTATTGCGAGCACTTGGCAAAAAAATTTTAACTTTCAAATGGAAAAATTGTAAGAGATTCATTACAACTAAAATCTCTAATGCCATAAATGCAGTTGGTAGGCACGTATTTATAGCTAAAAATTGACATTGCATAAATGGGGCCTTGTCAATGCATGATAAGATACATCGACTAGGCCTTGTCGACGAGGCCTAGTCAATGAGGCCTCATTGATGCAATCGACCAAATGTGACTCATCATACCCCATGACTAAATAAAAAATTATCCTTGAGTTCTTTTACAAAATTGGAAAGGTATGGGATTATTGATTGACTTTTCACAAATAAAATAAACTGACTAACTTGCCAAAAAATGGAGTGCCTAAGTGTATGGATTAATACATTACAAAAAAATTGATAGTTTTCAGGACAAAAAATTGAACACCATGACACAACTCTTCAAAATTGGACAATAGGTTCCTTGATGGCATGATGTTGGGTGGAGAAGATCATACAGTGGTGACTCCTAAGGCTCTGACAAACCTTCATTGGCTTCATGCATGGGTAGTGGTTGAGGTGGCTACAGCTGTCTTGCTACTATTGCAAATTTAGGCCAGAGGTAGGAAGCATTCAATAGTGCTTTTATTTTCTCCTCCTTGCTTCTGGGATTGTGCACCATCCATGCAACTTTACCAATGTGGGTTGGAACAGGCACATCCTAGGAACATGGGATTGCTGAAAATAGCTCCTTTGCATTAATGAACTAGGAAATAAACTATTTGCATTCAATTTTAAATGCCTTGACTATGTCCTTTAGCTCTTGGTAGTCATTCATCTGTTTGGCTAGGTTCTCAATGATTGATCATTGATCTTTGAATTGTGCTATGAGAACTTTGAGTTCAACATTTATAGTCTCAAGCTTCTTCTTGGTGTCTTCATGGTGCTTGAACTTAGACTCGTATAATAGATACAAGCTAGCCACTTACTTTTCTAACCTTGACCACAACCGTCTATCAGTTAGCATTGCAAGGATTGTGTAACGGAGATTGGCCAACTCCATATATTCTATCATTTCTTCGATTTGTAACTCCTTTAAGTGGATCTTTGCTTTGTTGTAGGCATTGATCCCATCAATGATAGGTTGTCAGGATTCTCTTCCCTATTGGAGTTGTTGGAGGGATTCATTCATTTTTTCCTTTTCCATCTAAATGTATTTTTTGTTGACTTCCTTCTACAAGCCAACTTGGTCCCTGTAGTGATTCTTCACTTTTTTGAACTTGAGGTCCTCATTCTTTTAGCTGGTGATCTCAACGGCAAACTTCTAGTGTAAGGCACACTTCCTCTATTAATAGATTTTGATTTTCTATAGCCAATCTCCTCAATTTGGTGTTCACCTTGGCAAGCTACTCCTACTGTTGATGAATAAATTCCTGCATTTGGTCCTTCTAAGAATCAACATTGTGTAGGTGATAATTCTATGTAATCAGGGTCTCATTCTCCTGGCACATCTATGTCAAGTCCTTTTGAATTAAATACATTTTCGCTTTAGCTATGGACTGGTTGAAGATGGTTGTTACTACCTCCTCCTTAGCCTTCTAAAATCATGCTTGAAGTTGTTTGAAAGCTTTATCTCTTGTTACTATTGGGCCGAGGATCGTAGGATCAACAAGTTAGGCATGTAGTTCAACAACCTCCACTGCCGTGCATTGATTTCATTCCTAGGCTATTTCAAGTTTCACCTCCAAAATAATGCATTTTCCCCTTGCATTTAACAGCTCTAATTGGGTTGTAGTGATGTCTTTTGGAAAATCAAAGATATTCAAAGTTGGTTTCCTAGTTCTCACTAGTTTTTCTAGTAATTCTTCATGTTGGGTTGCATTCAAATTTTTACTAACCATGTCTGTGGATGTCTACACATCTTGAAGTGTAGATACATTTGGTACAGTTGTTATGGGTGCATTTAGTACTTTAGTGACATGGTCAATAATAACTTCAGCCATTGTTTCCTATCCTTGGTGCTACATCACCAAGATAGTTGCAGCTTTTCCTTCTTCCAAATGCATTAAGAAAGTGGAAGCATTCCTAGAGATTTCTAGAAATAAATGTTGTTGCGATAAAGACATCATCACCTCCTAAGCATTAGGATCTAACATCATAGGAAACTATGTTCATTGGACAAAGAAGATTGGTCCATCCCTCTCCATTTAGCTAACTATTAAGGTCATCTCATTTAGGTGACTCATCACTGGTTAGTATATAGATGGATCTACCCCACTTGTTCCTACACATTGCTTTTGTTAACTCAAGAGTTGTTCTTAGATTTTGCATAGATGCTCAATTGCTATGCAAGCCTCTAGCATTGTTTCCTGAGTAGGTGGTGGAGGTGTTTGCTCCTCTTCTTGGGTCATTGTTGGCATCTTTTCTTTCATGATCTCTAACCACGAGGCCAAAGGAGCATGCCTAATAGTATCGTTGGAGTAGTGGACAATGCTTGTACTTTTGTAGAGTTTCTAGATGAGGCACAGAAAGGACATGGTTTTCCTTCCACATTCATTTTTCTTGAAGTGCTTTTCGATATCTAAGTAGATAAGTTATGGAAGGTTGATGAAAATTTTCCTACTTAGAGCAATGCATGCTCAGGTGGAGAAGGCATTCACCTTGCTTGGCCTCATTGTTGAGTGGTAGTGATAGGCTATGATTTTGAAATAGATGCACTCTATAGGTGTGAGAGAATTGTACTCCTTATAGTCAACACCATAGCATCATTGGATCCATTCCTTCTTGGCCTTAGGATTAACTTTCATGGATATTTTTTCTACCTATTTCCTGGTGTCAGGAAACCTAAGTGCCTATGTGATAGCTTCTACCAAGTAGGACACTTGAATGTCCTTGATTTTGACAATAGACCCCAACCTTCGATTACTCTAGAAGAGGTATGTCTCTCCCATGTACCACTACCCACTAGACATGATGATTGACCATATGGAAGAGGTTTTTAGTTGAGTCTTGACATTTGCTAGAGCTTTCTCTAAGAATGGCCCAAAGTTGATCTCTTGAATGACTAATCGTTGGGTCTCTTGGGACTTGATGATTTCTAGGTAGGCTTGAAATAAAGTGACTTCCAGCCTTGGCATGGGTCCAGGAACTTCTCCTTATTGTGATGGTTTAATAGGTACTTATTTTTCTAGAATCTATCAGATAGATTCCACTTTGGCCTCCTCATGAAGAGGTCCTATTGCATGGGTTGCTTCTGGTGGTTCTTAGGCCTGTCCTTATTAGCCCCTTCCAACTCTAGGCCGCTTCTCCCATGGTTGAGAGGGTTCCCTCTTGTAGGTGCTTTTGTTTTGGTGTCATCTGTAATCACAATGAGACCATTGATTAGCAATCATTATGTAATCTTAAAGAAATTAGGATATGTTTATCTCTTAAGGATGTGATGAGCAGCGAGGTACCCCTATGCTCAACCATATGAATATGAGCGTTTCATGCACGGTTCAGTCGAATTGCAAGGACTAAGTGCCTATGCACCTTTGTGGAACAATAATAGGTTGGTTAATCGTTTTCTTCCCAAACTTACTTGTATGTCATGGATGTATGGTTACGTAAGCTTGAGGCATATGATTTTTATAGCTTTTAAGTGTTTTATATCCTACACTAGTAAGGAGGGGGAGAGAGATAACTAAGTAACTAATCTAATTTAACTACTCATTAACTAACTTCTAATTACTCCCAACACCAGTATCCGTTCCCACTTTCTGTACACATCCTGAACCAGTGCAACGCTACTGGGATTACCAAACGCTAATCGTTACTAGGTTACCAAGTGCTATATGCATGCTTGAAGCGGTCGTACTAAGTGTATTTAACTAAGAGAGTTGTAGAGTTAGAGAAATCATTAATCAACTAGGAAAGAATTAAATAATAATTAACACTAATTAATCTATTCTAAATGCTACAAGGTTTATCATAAAGTTCATCTTTATTATCGGACATAAAGTGTGCTTAGGTACACAATGCTTGAATAAAGATCTGTTTACTCTATGACTCCTACTGTGGGCATGCAAAAATAATTCTAACTTTGGAGGGAAAAATGGTAAGAGTTTGGCTAAGGGACTAACTGTCTAATGTGAAAACCAAGGGTGCTGCCTCTTATTTATAGATGAGGAGACAGGCCCCGATATTGGGTATCCGACATCGTATGGTTGGATCGAATATCATGGACCCGATATCGCGGAAGTGATATCACGATCCCAATATCGTGGTGCATCATAACCCCATGACTAAATGAAAACTTGTCCTCAAGTTCCTTACAAAATATTGGGAAGGTATGGCATTATTGATTGAATGACCGTTGACGGTGGAACGGGGTGACAGACTCAATGTGCCTAGTGAATGGATCAACAATACAATACATGACAACATTAGTGTTCATGACCACTGAGGTGAATGCTGTACATAAATGACATCCAACCTTTATTTGGTAGTTGGAAGAGAAGGAGAGAGAAAAAGAATAAGGTGTGTTGCTTCCGATGCCAAGATTGTGCCTTTTGTTATTTATCCATAGTCACGCCACCAATCTTGCTCCTTTTGTAAACACTCCAGTTTTGGTCCATCTTGAGTGTTTCCTCCATGCCCAGTCCATTTTTGTATGATCACCATCTACACACACAACACAATCACAAATGAGTGAGGGTAGATAAATCACAATGTAGTTGATACCTTGCCTCAATGTAAAGTGCATTGATTGAATTTCGGTTATGGTAGATACTGATTCTAAAGATTTAACACTGGTGAGTACCTAAGGTGTAGGGGTTAGGAAAAATTGAAAAATTTTTGCCAGGGCCCCCATGACTAAGAGTGAACCTCAAGATGGAGAAAAAGCAACAACGACAATGCCAATAAAATGGATGTCATTGATGGGGATGAAATAAAAAATTGTTAATTGCAGGAACGTTTAAGGAAAAGAAGTTAACAAATGCACCAAAAAGGAATGCTAGTGGGTCCTCCCCAAAGTAGGCTCATGTCCTTGATGCCCTGACAAACCCACAAACCAAAGAGTCCGTAGGCTCTAGGAATATCATTTGGAAGCAAGAGTTAAAAAATTACCCACAAGAAACTACCAAGGAAAAACAATGCATCAACCAAGATATAGACTAATGATAAAACTAGCAATGAGCTGAAAAATGGAAATAAAAGGTGGAGAGGAGAGAATGGAATGAAAACCCAAGAACAAGGTTGTGTAAAGTCCCTTGTGTGTGTTTTACGGTTAATGTGACCGAGTAGAACTCATTCCAAATCCAAGCTTAACAAACTACATTCAATGACCTCGCATAAACACATTTGACCAGCCTATCCTCTTGAAGCAACAAGAATTCCTCTACAAAAAGTCACCACCATTCCAAGGAGAGTGAGATGGAGAATGAGTAAGAGAGAAAGGGCCTTAGTTAGAGGGAACCTTCACGCATGGGTAACATGTCTTTCCAATGCCATAACCAGTGCGTATAGCCCAAGTTCATTATTGTGTCTAAGGGGTGTGCTTTGAATTCTCACTTTTTTTTGTATTTTTTGCATGAGAACTGCACCATGCAAAGACTTATTTTTATGTACTCAACTTTCAAATATTTGATGAATGAAAAAATGGTGGAAAACCCAAGGATAAAGCATCCAAGCACTCAAGAGAATAGCCAGCACAACTGCATTGAATCCCCTTGAAGTCACACCATTTTCATCTTGTGAGTCTTTCCTTAGTTTGAGAAATACC